>OW240912.1:324989293-325170972 GCA_933207985.1 Pelobates cultripes | reverse complement strand
TTAACGGCTTTTTCTTGTTGGAGCAGGTGGTCGGACATTAGGAGTGTTGAATTCCAACGTGTCGGGCTGTCGCAAATCAAGCACCTCACTGGCATGTTTTTTCGCCACTGGATATCTGAAAAAGTGCACCATGGCCGTGTAGGAACGCCTGAAATAGCCACACACCTTCCTGGCCTGCTTCAGGACGTCCTGTAAGCCTGGGTACTTATGCACAAAGCGTTATACGATCAGATTACACACATGTGCCATGCATGGCACATGTGTCAACTTGCCCAAATGCAATGCCGCCAACAAATTTCTTCCGTTGTCACAAACCACTTTGCCGATCTCCAGTTGGTGCAGAGTCAGCCACTGATCCACCTGTGCGTTCAGGGTGGACAGGAGTGCTGGTCCGGTGTGACTCTCTGCTTTCAGGCAAGTCAACCCCAAGACGGCGTGACACTGCCGTATCCGGGATGTGGAATAGTACCTGGGGAGCTGGGGGGGTGCCGTTGTTGTGGAGCAAGACGCAGCAGCAGAAGAGGACTCAGCCGAGGAGGTTATGGAAGAGGATGGAGTAGGAGGAGTAGAGAGGTGGCAGCAGGACTGCCTGCAAGTCGTGGCGGTGTCACCAACTCCTCTGCAGAGCCATGCATTCCATGCTTGGCAGCAGTCAGCAGGTTTACCCAATGCTCAGTGTAGGTGATATACCTGCCCTGACCATGCTTTGCAGACCAGGTATCAGTGGTCAGATGGACCCTTGCCCCAACACTGTGTGCCAGACATGCCATTACTTCCTTTTGCACAATCGAGTACAGGTTGGGGAGTGCCTTTTGTGCAAAGAAATTTTGTCCGGGTACCTTCCACTGCGGTGTCCCAAAATCTACAAATTGTTTGAACGCCTCAGACTCCACCAGCTTGTATGGTAAAAGCTGGCGGGCTAAGAGTTCAGTCAAGCCAGCTGTCAGACGCCGGGCAAGGGAGTGACTTTGTGACATTGGCTTCTTACGCTCAAACATGTCCTTGACAGACACCTGACTGTGGGCAGATGAGCAGGAACTGCTCAAGGCGAGAGACGGAGGGTCAGATGGTTGAGAGGGGGCAAGGACAGCAGTGTTTAACGTTGCTGAAGATGCTGGACCAGGAGGAGGATGGCGGCTTTGAGTTTGTGTGCTGCTTGTACTCATGTGTTGATCCCATAGGCGTTTGTGATGTGCGATCATGTGCCTTCGCAAAGCAGTTGTACCTAGGTGGGTGTTGGACTTCCCACGACTCACTTTATTTTGTGGTGTGCACTGGGCAGGCCCTGAAACGCACACTCGTGAAGGAAACTGACTGAAATTATATTACAGTCAAAAAAGTTTTGTTTTTTTTAAATGCAAGCTATTGTGACACCAGTGAGTAAGTGGTGGCACTGGGCAGGCCCTGAAATGCACACTAGTGAAGGAAACTGACTGCTATTATATTACAGTTAAAAAGTTTTTTTGTTTTTTTTTAAATGCAAGCTATTGTGACACCAGTGAGTGAGTGGTGGCACTGGGCAAGTGGGCACAGTATATGTCCTTGAGCCTGACACACAGGCTGGCAGGCAGGCAACTGCAATTACATTACACAGAAAAAAAAAGCAGACTGATGTTCTAGCCCTAAAAAGGGCTTTTTGGGGTGCCGTCCTTACAGCAGAGATCAGATGAGTCCTTCAGGACTGTAGTGGACACTGAATACACTAGCCTAGCTATCAATTTCCCTATCAAATCAGCAGCAGCTACACTGTCCCTCCTCTCACTAAGAATGCAGCTTCACAATGAATGTAAATGGATGCTGTCCAGGAGGTGGGAGGGTCTGCTGCTGATTGGCTGGAATGTGTCTGCTGACTGTGAGGTACAGGGTCAAAGTTTACTCAATGATGACGAATAGGGGGCGGACCGAACAGCGCAAATGTTTGCCATCCGTGGCGAACAAACGATGTTCGCCAGGAACTATTCGCCAGCGAACCGTTCGGGACATCACTGATGCTATAGTGTTATGTACAGTGTTGGTGTTTGAAGGCGTGCTTGTATATAATTATTGTGATTTAATATAGGGGTGTCTTTGTATGTAGTGTTTGCATTTGATTGCAGGGGTGTCTCTGAATGTAATGTTTACTTTTAAATGCAGATGTACATTTGTATGAAGTATTTATGTTTGAGTGAAGGGGTGTGTTTGCGGGGTTTTTTGTAAATTGAATGCATGGGTGTGTTTGTAAATAATATTTGTGTTAGATTGCAGGAGTGTGCTTGTATGGTTGTGCTGGTGTTTGACTGTTTGGATGTATGCACATACACTACCACATACATACTTACACAGATATTCATGCACATTAACACACAGATGCTTACACACAAATTCATATAGACACCAACACATAGATACAAACCGACCTATACACACATGCACCCTGACACACACAAACATTGATACATGCCCACACCATGACAGAGATGCACACATTGACATAAAAACACGCACCCTGACACACTGATGCACATAGACAGATGTGTGCACAGAAACAGAAACACACTAACATATATAAATATATATATATATATTTGTGTTCGGGGCATTCTCATTGGATATGAAATACGCTGGTGGAGAGGAATAACATAAAAGGAAATAGTCGGTTGAGGTGTGCCGAAACCGATGTATGCTGTAGGCCGGTAAATAAAGTTGGCCCACATAGAGGAAAGAACAGAAGAAAGGGATCAGCACTCTCTATCTATACAAAATAAAACTGAAACAATAATAAATAAGTAAAAAGTGGCAGCACACCTAAAAAGTAGGGCTCCCTCACAGGCCTTACAACAGAAATGGTACAGAAAAAAGAAAGGAAGGCAGCGCCACTATAAACCACATAAATTAAAAGAGCACAGAATAGGCAGACTAGAATGCAATATATATGATAGATAATAAGCAAATAGAAGTCCAGAATAAATAGCCTGACTGGTAGATGAATCAAACAACGAGGTATATCCAGGGGTCAAGTCCTGGGGAAAAAAGTGTGGGAACTCACCCAAGATACCCGCCTCCCACCCCCCCCTTAAAAAAAAAATTAAAAAAAAAATTACACTCCTATGCATATAGTACAGTGCGTGTATAATGAATGTAGTGTGTTTGTAGTGAATGCAGTGTGAATAATAATTGTAGTGTATTTGTAGTGAGTGCAGAGTGTGTATAATGAATGCAGTGTGTTTTTAGTGAGTGCAGAGTGTGTATAATGAATGCAGTGTATTTGTAGTGAGTGCAGTGTGTATAATGAATGTAGTGTATTTGTAGTGAGTGCAGTGTGTATAATAAACGTAGTGTATTTGTATGGCAGATACCCAGAGTGTGTATAATGAATTTGGTGTGTTTGTAGTGAGTGCAGGTGTGTATATTAGTGCAGAGTGTGTATAATGAATTTAGTGTGTTTGTAGTGAGTGCAGTGTGTACAATAGATGCAGTGTATGTAGTGTGTTTGTAGTGAATGGCAGAGAGTGTGTGTATAGTGAATGTGAGGTGTGTATAGTGAATGGTGTGTGGTGCAGTGCATATGTGCATAATGAATGCAGAGTGTGTATAGTGGTAGAGTGTGTATAGTGAATACAGAGTGTGTATAGTGGGAATGCAGAGTGTATAGTGAATGGGGTGTATAGTGGTGAAGGTGTGTATATGAATACAGCATGCTGGATGATGGGTGTGTGCTGGATGATGGGTGTGTGAGTGATGGATGATGGGTGTGTGTGTGCTGGATGATGGGTGTGTGTGCTGGATGATGGGTGTTTGTGTGAGTGCTGGATGATGTGTGTGTGAGTGCTGGATGATGTGTGTGTGAGTGCTTGATGATGGGTGTGTGAGTGCTGGATGATGGGTGTGTGAGTGCTGGATGATGGGTGTTTGTGTGAGTGCTGGATGATGGGTGTTTGTGTGAGTGCTGGATGATGGGTGTTTGTGTGAGTGATGGATGATGGGTGTGTGTGTGTTGGATGATGGGTGTGTGTGTGCTGGATGGTGGGTGTGTGTGTGCTGGATGATGGGTGTGTGAGTGATGGATGATGGGTGTGTGAGTGATGGATGATGGGTGTGTGTGTTCTGGATGATGGGTGTGTGTGTGTGCTGGATGATGGGTGTGTGGGTGCTGGATGATGTGTGTGTGTGTGCTGGATGATGGGTGTGTGAGTGCTGGATGATGGGTGTGTGAGTGATGGATGATTTGTGTGTGTGTGCTGGATGATGGGTGTGTGAGTGATGGATGATGTGTGTGTGTGTGCTGGATGATGTGTGTGTGGTGCTGGATTGTGTGTTGTGTGCTGGATGATGTGTGTGTGTGTGTGCTGGATGATGGGTGTGTGTGTGCTGGATGATGGGTGTGTGAGTGCTGGATGATGGGTGTGAGTGCTGGATTGTGTGTGTGAGTGCTGGATGATGTGTGTGTGAGTGCTGGATGATGGGTGTGTGTGTGCTGGATGATGGGTGTGTGAGTGCTGGATGATGGGTGTTTGTGTGCTGGATGATGTGTGTGTGAGTGCTGGATGATGTGTGTGTGAGTGCTGGATGATGGGTGTGTGAGTGCTAGATGATGGGTGTGTGAGTGCTGGATGATGGGTGTTTGTGTGAGTGCTGGATGATGGGTGTTTGTGTGAGTGCTGGATGATGGGTGTTTGTGTGAGTGCTGGATGATGGGTGTTTGTGTGAGTGATGGATGATGGGTGTGTGTGTGTTGGATGATGGGTGTGTGTGTGCTGGATGTGTGTGTGCTGGATGATGGGTGTGTGAGTGATGGATGATGGGGTGTGTGTGTGCTGGATGATGGGTGTGTGTGTGTGCTGGATGATGGGTGTGTGTGAGTGATGGATGATTTGTGTGTGTGTGCTGGATGATGGGTGTGTGAGTGATGGATGATGGGTGTGTGTGTGCTGGATGATGGGTGTGTGTGTGCTGGATGTGTGTGTGTGTGTGCTGGATGATGTGTGTGTGAGTGCTGGATGATGTGTGTGTGCTGGATGATGGGTGTGTGTGTGCTGGATGATGTGTGTGTGTGCTGGATGATGGGTGTTTGTGTGTGTGCTGGATGATGTGTGTGAGTGCTGAATGATGTGTGTGTGAGTGCTGGATGATGGGTGTGTGAGTGCTGGATGATGGGTGTGTGTGTGCTGGATGATGGGTGTGTGAGTGCTGGATGATGTGTGGGGGGGGGGAGAAGCATTTTTTCTTACTTTATGTGTTTATATTTGTTTATTTTATTCCCCCCTCCCTGCTTCTTACCTTGTCAGGGAGGGGGGAGATCGCCTGGTGGTCCGGTGGTATGCTGGAGGGAGCCAGCCGCTGCACAGAGGGGCCATCACACGCTGTGTTCCCTCTCCAGCTCTAACTCTCGCGAGACTCGCCTGTGCGGAGCGTTGCCATGGTAACAGCCGCGGGTCTCGCGAGAGTTATAGCTGGAGAGGGAACACAGCGTGTGACGGCCCCTCAGTGCAGGTAGCAGGGCCGGTCCTGCAGGACAGGTAATGGGAACGGCGTTCCTGCTTTGGAAAAAGTGCAGGAACGCCGTTCCCATGCGTTCCTGCAGGACTCGAGCCCTGTTTAGATGACTTTCTCTGCGTGGGGCCGGCGGGTTCTCCCGCCTGTCGGCACCTGTTGCGGACAGTGGAGTGGGTGGCAGGCCACTTCGGGGTGCCGTTGGCGGCGGACAAGACTGAGGGCCCGACCGAGTGTCTCAGCTTCCTGGGTTTAGAGATAGATTCTGTGCGTGGGGAATGTCGGCTGCCTCTGACTAAGTTGTGCGGACTGCGCAGTACGATGGCCGCGGTGCAGCGGGCGCGTAAGGTGACCCTGCGGCAGCTACAATCGTTGATTGGGATGCTCAACTTTGCCTGCAGGGTGATACCCATGGGTAGGGTGTTTAGCCGCAGCCTGTCGGCAGCCACGGCGGGGGTCGGTTCTCCACACCATTTCGTTCGGGTCTCTTCCTCAATGAGGGCTGACCTGGACGTCTGGAAGGTATTTTGCAAGACTTTAACGGGACGGTGTTCTTCCGTCAGGAGGGTGTGTCTACGGCCGAATTGGAGCTGTTCACCGACGCATCGGGTAGCGTGGGTTTCGGGGCCTACTTCAAGGGGAGATGGTGTGCTCAGAAGTGGCCGGAAGCGTGGGGACGAAGTCCCCTCATACGGAACTTGGCTTTTCTGGAGCTGTTCCCGTTGGTAGTGGCATTGGCCCTGTGGGGGGATTGTCTTCGGGACCGCAAAGTAGTCTTCTTCTCTGACAATATGTCGGTGGTGCATGCCGTCAATAATCAGTCGGCAGCATCCAAACCGGTGGTGACACTATTGCGACGTTTTGTTTTGCTTTGCATGTCCCTTAATGTAGTTTTTCGCGCGCGTCACGTGCCCGGGTATTTGAACGAGGTGGCTGATGCTCTGTCTCGTTTTCAGTGGTCCCGGTTTCGGTTGGCGGCTCCGGAGGCTCAGGAGACCGGGCAGGCGTGCCCGGACGAGATGTGGCAGCTCGGAGCATCATGCTTGGGGGACTTGTGAGGGCTTCGCTGGCACCTGCCACATGGACCGCATACAGTAAGGTTTGGGGTGCCTGGGAACGTTCCTGGGAGGGGCTGGGCCAGGGGCCACAGGTGGAATCGTCGCAGGACGCCTTCCTGTGGTTCATTTTTCAATTGCTGGCAAAAGGTGTGTCCCCAGCAATGGTTGATAGGACCATGGCGGCGATGGCCTTTTGGTTCAAATTCCACGGGTGGGAGGACCTCACGAAAGCGTTTGTCATTAGGCAGGCTCTCAAGGGGTATCGGAGGGGTCGGAGGGTACCGGATGCTAGGCGTCCGGTCTCGGTTCGGGTGCTTGGGAATTTACTCCACGTGCTTCCCGGAATCTGCTTTGACGGGTTTGAGGTAGCCCTGTTCAGGACAGCCTTTCTCTTGGCCTTCTTTGGTGCATTTCGGTTAGGGGAATTGGTGAGCGCCACGCGGTCGGGGTCGGGGGGTCTGCAGTTATCCGGTGTTCGCATGATCGCTGGGAACCTGGTGGTATACCTGGCTACATCCAAAACGGACGTCATGGGAAAAGGCCGGGATGTGACGCTGGGCCCCCTGCCTGGGTCATCACTGTGCCCAGTTGCGGCTGTGGCTCGGTTCTTGGAACTGAGAACGGCAGTCGGGGGGTCTTTATTGGTTCATGCCGATGGCTCCTCGCTCTCCCGTTTCCAATTTACTAAGGTGTTCCGATTGGGTCTGGGGGCGTTGGGGTTGAATGTTGCTGCCTACGGGACGCATTCCTTTCGCATAGGGGCGGCCACTGAGGCCGCGCGTCTGGGCATGGGGGACGAGTTAGTCAAAAGGATTGGGAGATGGGAATCCGCTCGGTTCCGCACGTATGTGCGCATGGGTTTGTTGGATCAGTGATGCGGGCTGTATCGGTCGGGGGGTGGGCCCCGGTATGGGTATGGGTGTTTACGTTGTTTCCCTTCTTCCCCAGGTTGTGTCGCATGGATTGTGGGCCATTCCTTCATCGTTTGGGCCGGACGGAGAGCTGCAGCTCGAGCCCAGGGCCAACAGCTGGGCTTCCCGAAAGACCTCCTAACAGTGCGATGGTTGGGCTTTAAGGGGTTTGGCTGGGGCGACGTGTGCGGGGCAATAATTCGGATGGTAGCAGGCGGGGCGAGGCCAGATATGCTAGTTCTGCACGCCGGGGGCAATGACCTGGGCCTCATCCCGCAACGTCGGTTGGTTAAATGGATGAAGCAGGACCTGAACAGGTTGTTCGATCTGCTTCCCGGGGTGATGCTGGTGTGGTCTGAGATCGTTCCGAGGCGTCGGTGGCGACACGCGAGGGACCCAGTGGCCATCGATAGATGCAGGGGAAAAGTTAACAGCTTGATGGCAAGCTTCGTGAGGAAATTGGGGGGCGTGGTAGTGAGGCACGTAGAATTGGAAGGCGGGCTGCCGGGTTATTACCACACGGACGGTGTTCATCTTTCAGCGGTGGGTCTGGATTTGCTGAACTTGGGTTTGCAGGAGGGGATGCAGAGGGCTCTCTTTCTTCGGGGTGGCGGAGCTCGGTCGGCTTGAGGGGTCAAGGTCCGAGCTTGTGGCGGGATAGAGAGCTAGGGAAGGAAAAATAGGCTCTCCATGAGGAACGTGAGGAACATGAAGAATTGTGGTCACTGGTCGATGGTGGGTTTCGAGTCCTGGAGGTGGCTCAGAACCTGGTGGGGTAGGGGTATCTGGGTATACCCCTACCGTGGTTACTTATGGTTGCATTCAAATCGGTTCATGTTGGAGTAAAGTTAAAGTGTTATTTATATATATTTATGTGTTGCTTATGTTGGGTCATTGCCCTGATATTTAATGAAGGTATAGATGCAAGGGCGGAGGATGGGGGGCAATGACCCATGTGTTATATATATATGTTAAATTATTAGTATCGTTTCTGTTTGTTAATAAAGCTGTGGACAATTTTTCCCATATTCCTAGTGTCAGCGTGTTATTGGGGATAGGTATGTGGGTTGGTTGTCCAAGGTTCCGACTGCCCATATGGCGACTATACACCAGTCATGTAGCCCCATGTAGCCAGAGCGCAGCTTAGCGGAAAAGGGCCTTGACAGGGGTTAGGAGGCGGGCATAGGAGGGACCAAGCAGGACTGTGGGATTATGGGATGGGGGCTGGCTATTTATTAGGCAGCCATTTTAAAAATGTGCACATTAATTTCTACCTAGCTGTGTTTGTCCCTCCCTCCCTCCCTGTAATGTGTTTGTTTTCTTTTATCCCGTTTTGTCACAGCGGCGGGATAGAGAGCTAGGGAAGGAAAAATAGGCTCTCCATGAGGAACGTGAGGAACATGAAGAATTGTGGTCACTGGTCGATGGTGGGTTTCGAGTCCTGGAGGTGGCTCAGAACCTGGTGGGGTAGGGGTATCTGGGTATACCCCTACCGTGGTTACTTATGGTTGCATTCAAATCGGTTCATGTTGGAGTAAAGTTAAAGTGTTATTTATATATATTTATGTGTTGCTTATGTTGGGTCATTGCCCTGATATTTAATGAAGGTATAGATGCAAGGGCGGAGGATGGGGGGCAATGACCCATGTGTTATATATATATGTTAAATTATTAGTATCGTTTCTGTTTGTTAATAAAGCTGTGGACAATTTTTCCCATATTCCTAGTGTCAGCGTGTTATTGGGGATAGGTATGTGGGTTGGTTGTCCAAGGTTCCGACTGCCCATATGGTGACTATACACCAGTCATGATTGCTGGCATTTAATATATTCACTGGTGACCTTCAAATAAAGGTACATACAGTGACATCCTGGGGAAACTAAGTCAAATGTGTAATAAAACCAAGAAACTTAAGGAAAGAAAGCATTACAATTAAGGTTAGAAAACCAAATTGGACAGATTGAACAATAAACAAAATATAATCTGCAATATATAGATTATTTAGAAACTGTAAATTTATTGTAACTGAAACAATTTGCAAAGTACAATAAAATATACAACAGAAAAAACTGTGCAATATGACATTGTACCAGTGGTTGATGAATTGTAGATTTCCAAACATGATGGCAGATGAAACTACTGTTAAATTAAAATTGAGTACAGAGAACACACATGCAAAAACACTTAATTTATGGATTGTGATTGAGAACGCAACAGATGATCTCCAGCAGTGATACACTATATAACATGTCTCAATAAAAAGCAAATACCTGAATGCAGTGTTTGCAATTATATTCAACCCTTGCTTAAAAATGACAGTTTATGGTTTATACAGAGTTTTTCTAAAAGAATGGCATTATTTTTTTCCTATCATTTCACAGATTAATGGAATTCAGAACCACATGCACTGTTTGCCTAACAAATCTAATAGTTATAATAAAAAATAAAATAATGACATTTTACATTTTCAACGGCTCTCCTTTTTATATATTAAAATCCTCTATTTAAGTAAAACCCCATCAACATGAATTTGTTTTTCTATAATGTTGTTTAATAATGTGACTTAATTAAAAACATTTCTATGATGTGACTTTTTTCATCTGAAAAAATAAAAATAAAAATATATATATATTTTAAGTGCCAATTCACTAATGTCCTAATGGCCTCAGTACCACATGGACATTGTTCATGTAATGTAACAATGTCTGAATTTTGAAAACCAGGTCCAAATTGGGTTGAATCTGGTCATGATTTCAGCCTGACTGAATGGCGCCAGACTAAAATATGGATCAAATTTTGCAATCTGAACTATTGATCTTCACAGTGCTTGCTAGACAGCTGCCACATTAAAAATATTAAAAAGAAATCAATAAATGAAATGTCTATGGAAGTTAATAAGGCCATCATATTAATGTAGGGGGAATTTTTAAACCTCCCTCTGCCCCAATCTGCCAACTGCATTTCAGCATGGAGTTTGGGAATTCGGTCAATTACCCAACTAACCCAAATTCAGACAAAGTGCAGTAGAGGAACCAGTAGAGGTAAGATGCCAGGACCTGTGAGAAAGTGACATCCATGGTATTAAATTATATAGTATATTGGCAAATGTTGGTATGTAAAACTAAATGGAGTATATAGCACTCTACATGTTGCAATAGCTTTTACCTATTCTTGATAGGGCACTCTAGACACCCCCACCTATTTTGTTCGGTGGGTTTTAGATATTTAGGCACAGTTAGTTATGCTGGTGTTTTCAATAATGAATTTTCTTTAACCATCAAGTCCTCATGGTGAGATTCCACAGTAAGATGTCAAAGGCAACAATCACATACTGCCACGAAACAAAGCAATGAAACACATTATTCAACATTTTAATGTCTGGTATGGCTGGTATGGAATAAATCATCTCCATATTGAAACAGCGCAGTGGCAGGGTTGTGAGTCCATAGTGTCAAACCGTTGCTCAATTGTCCCTCAAAAATAGTTGGAGACTCTGTGTATCCGTAAGGTAGACTAGTCCAAGTAAGTTGACACTTCAGTCTTGTATCTGGATCTTCTTATTCAAAGGCAAATAATAGTTCACTTTTCTTGGTCACTGGGATACAAAATACAAAGCACCTTTCAGTCCATTGTGGTAAAAGCAATATTCCTCCTGCTGTATGGGGATTAGGAGCTATATGATAACTTTATTGCAGTATCTGATTGATAGTTCTCCAGTCCAGCAACACCTGATACAAAATCCTTATGGTGATCGAGTCCAGGTCTGCTGATGCTTAAAGGTGTAGTTCTCCGGTATCACACTTCTGCCTCCGGCTGCGTACACACCACCATGGGAGTTGTTTACCCTGAATCCGCTTAGCCTCTTTGGTTAAGCCCAGAAGTTCTGCCTGCCTGGAACTTTTGAGGATCCATTGTGGTGAAGCACAGCTGCAGGACTATATAGCACAAAGAGAGTACAAATGAAGCAAGATGGTAATAAAAAAAAGTCTGTAATCTGAGATTCTGACCAGAGTCTGGGAACAATCAGCAATCAGGAACTTGACTTGCAAATTTTCTTTTACAAAAGATAGCAGAATTTGAGAGCTAGCAAACATCCTTCAGTGTTAACAGCCTATATAACAGACTGTAATTATGTAATCATTTGTATGTCTCACAGGCTCAGGATGACCAGATGCACCATGTTTTCTGGGACCCATGTCACATATACATATTGATGGGCAGCATATGAAAAGGGTAGTCCTGTAGTATGTAGAATTCAGAAGAAGGTCTATTAAATGAAGCAATTAGGCAATGAAAAGTCCTGCAATTAAGGATTAGGCAGTAGGCAATAATGCAGAATATGCATTATACACACTGTAGGGCAACCCTTTTCATGCATTTTCATCAATATGAAAAACTTATATGTGTCCCTGTAAACATGGTGGATCTGGTCACCTTGCACAGGCTGGGCTGATGATTTCAATACAATACACAGATATGGCATTTTCTGGCTAATCTGGGTTTGCCTGTTGCCCAAGTGTCAAGAGGAACATTGGAGAGAATATCCTCTGGAGTTTACTCCTTGGGTGCCTGCTGGCAACTCATAAACAGAAGTCTTATCAATGTGCACATTAACATTGATGTAATCAGCTGAAAAGATATCTCACATACAGTTGTAAATCACATTTATTCTCTGATAATGCAAATTCTTGTTTTTAACTCTTTGTCCCTGAATTGCAATATAGAGAGGTTTCAGAAAAGCAGTTTGAGTATGTCTCCCTAGCTCCAGTCATAGCAACATTTTTATCACTTAAATATCCAATTTTATGGGGTAACACGGAAAATGTAGTGGCTCTTGGAATGTAGAAAACACTAGAAACAAATCTGCATGACCCCCCATGGTATCCAAAACTTCTATTCTTCTATTTCAAAGATATATAATTTGAAATTAGTAATTCCAAAGCATTAATAGTCTCACAATTTAAAATAATTTCCTAGTGGCAGTAAACAAAACAATATATTTTAATTTACAAACTTTTTCATCATTCCTTCTTACATGTGAGAGAGGCATTCATTCTACATAATAACTCTAAAAACACGTAATTAGATTGGATAACTAGCTTGGTGTACAAATACTATAAATAAATAAGTGAATTACAAGTGATGATATATAAAAGGGTTACGAGTTACATTTGTGTGGTAACACTTCAGGAAGGGATACAAGTTGGGCTTGTGCAGTAACACTTCCAGGTTAAAAAGCGGTACAAGTTATATTTGTGCGGTAACTCTTTCAGGTTAGGAAAAGAACACAGATATTTGGTGTTCACTGTAAGTAAAGTAGGGTTCTGGTCATACTTGTACGGTAACTCTTCCAGACAGTGGCAGAACTACCATGGTCGCAGGGGACGCAGCTGTGATAAAACTACTTTTTGCGTGTGTGTGAGAGAATGTGTATTTGTGTCGAATCAGTGTGTGTGTCTGTCAATGAATAAATTAGTGTGTCTGCTAGTGAGTGTGTGTCTGTCAATACGTGTGTCTGTATCAAATCAGAGTATATTTCTGTCAATAAGTGACTGTGTCTGCGTCAAATGAGTGTGTGAGTGTCTGTAAGTATGTGTGTTTCTGTCAGTGAGTGTGTGCATTTGTCAGTTTGTATGTATGTCTGTCAGTGAGTATGTGTCTGTCAGTGTGTGTTAAATCAGTAAGAGTGTGTGTCTTCAGTGAGTGTGTGTTTGTCAGTGAGAGTATGTCTGTCAGTGAGTGTCTGTTAGTGTGTGTAAAATCAATGAGAGTGTGTCTGTCAGTGTGCGAGTGTGTTTGTCTTTCAGTGAGTGTGTGTGTTAGTCAGCGAATGTGTGTATATCAGTGTACGTCTGTCAGTGCATGTATGTGTGTCTGTCACTAAAAAAGTGTGTTGATTAAACAGTTTCTGTGTGAATGACTGTGTCTGTCAGTGAGTGTGTATGTGTGTCAGTAAGTGTAAGTCAGTATATGTTTATCAGTGAGAGCATAAAGGGGGCCCTTTTTTGTATCAGGGCCCTGTGATATCTAGTTATGTCCCTGCTTCTAAGTCTCATGGGGACTGGGTGTAGTAGACCAGAGTATTGCACTCCATTGCAATGCATTCTGAATAACTGGGGTCCTTTAATAAGTTGGTCCAAAGGTTATGATCTTCAGACATTTATTCAGTTATGTGTTACTGTCTGGCTGGTATTTGGTTCTGGCTGGCCACCAGGAGGTAGTCAGGTGACATTTTGGCTCTCCGGCAGGTTCTAACAATGATGGAGAAATGGGAGCCCGACTTAACTTTATCCATTAATTGGTTTAATGTTTCTTGCAAGAAAAGAGAGTTAATTAGTGCATGCAAAATTAATGCTAAACAATTTTGAGCAAAGAAATAACAATATGCTGCTTTTGAGCAATAAATGTACATTGGTTGCAAAACAAATATTTGAAAATGAACTGTTTGACCGCCTTGGTCAGTTCTACAAGGTTATCTCTCTGAAACGGTTATCGAGGTAGAGTTAAAAGCCGAGGGTGATGGGGAAAGAATGTTCAAATGTTACTGTATATGATGTTGAAGATTGTATAACCATAGGTTGAGAGTTAAATGAGAGTTTAAGTGAAATACATATTTTTATTGCTTTACCTTAGTAGAACAAATGAGTACTCTAAAATTAAATGTGTGAACAGGACTTGTTTTAGATGTTACATAAATTGTTGACACTGTAAATAAATGTTAGTTTAATGTGTGGTGCTGTAATGAAAGAAAAGCACTCTGTGCACGACATGGTGAACAAAAAGGTATGATCAAAATGAGTGGAGATACACGATCTTCAACTCAAGCTAAGCAGGAGGGGGCGGCAAGGATGCCCTGCTGAGAGAATTTACTGCCCAATGGAAGTGGTGATAATCCCAATCACAATACTTAACCTAATAAATTGGAAATCGAATAACCTCTCATATGCCGAGAACCCTGGTTGAATAACTGCTTTATTTTACACATTTTTTGAGTCTTTACTGCACAGCTTATTAACCACTGAAGAGAAGTTTATTATTACATTTCTATTACAGTACACATTATACTACTTTGCTTCTTTAACGAGATATGCGCATGGCAGGTTGTTAATTTAATATATTCTGAACCCTTCGTCTTTTACCCTGGGACTAGAAAGCTATCTAGACTCCCATTTATAAATCCCCTATCCCTTGTCTTCATCCCAATTAGATTTGACCTATCCTTTTTCCAAATTGCACGAAGTCCAAAAGTTGGTGTTCATCTAATAGGAATGAGCCATTGAACAGTAAGGGTACATCTACCACTTTGCTGGCCTCCCCAGTTGTAATCTGATTACCCTAATACCACTGGCCTTATCCAATCTAATTACGTGTTTTCTAGAGTTATTATGTAGAATGAATGCCTCTCTCACATGTAAGAAGTAATTTGTGCAAAGAATTAGTCTGCTACCTTGTCCAAATCAAATGTCTTTTAATTTACACCAGATAAAATTGATCGATTTAGGATTTACCTATGGAATCTTATTCAATGAATAAGACTCCACAGGTAAATCCTGGGCAAATTGATTCAGTATGGATTAACAGGAATTTGATTTGGACAAACTATCCATAACATTTTTTGCACAAGTCTATTAATTATTGACTTATTAATTCGCACCATTTTAGGTCAATTTGCTCCAATTCAGAGAAGCTTCAATTTAATGCTCATTCAGACCAATTCAGAGCTCAGTTTACACAACTCTTAATATTATAAGGGTACTGTATTTTACATCTGAATTGCCTTAAAAACCTGAATGATATTCTTCTAATTTCCTCCCCTCAATTCGATATTTAGTGAATTTCCTCAACAATAACATGTGATGAAATTAGTGAGAATATTGTGCCAGATTCACAGTGCCATAGGGCTCCAGACTTCAATAAAATTAAGAAGTTAAAGCACCAACACTGTTTCTTTACCCTGACAAAATAGGTAAATCTTAGGCATGAGAAAATCTTCTGAACTCAGGACAAATACATTACTCTTAAATGAAATTATTAATGTACGAATCATAAAATAAAAAACAATTCTAAATGTTTGCTGTTTCATTTTTTTTTTACCTTTTTTAATTGTTTTGTTGATACTAAATGATGGAATATGCATGCATATCTAGAATATCAAAAGGTAGATCTCCATGTCCTTTTAAATATATAATATAATTTATAAGTGGACTAAGTGAAAAAGAAAAACAATATGAACAAATGCAAAGGAATAGCGAACAAACTTGGTCTGGTTCTCGACCTAGAGTAAACCTAAAATTGACTGGTCCTGAAGGGTTAACGTGACATTTCCTTGGGGTAAACCACCTCCAAATAAAATTACAAAACAAATAGTAAATAATAAGCTAATATTCTTACTACCAAACTAATGAGCCCCATCGGTGCATACAAGGCTTCCAATGTCAGCAATCTGTGACATAGAAACAGTCAGACACGGGGAACTGTTGCCAGGAATTACTGGCCTGCAGTAGACATATGGGGGCCAGATGCACTGTACTCCTGAACAGACAGATGGGTTCTTCAGCTGAAAGAATAACCCCTCTAGACATCAAAAGGTTAATAGTGGTAGCATTTATCTGGTTAACCCTTTAAGAATAGAACATACATGTTAACGAATTTTATTTTACATTTAACAAACCCATAAATGGATTTTCAAACAAGTTCTTCTCAAATTGTTCGAAATGGCAGATGGGCTTGCTCTATCTCTGTGACCCATAGTGTTTCATAACTCAAGACTAATGGAAATTTGCTTGTGATAATAAGGGTAGATTGTACTCACTGGCTGTTTGAATGACAGTGAGTGTGCTACAGGGATTAGCTGATATCCATCGGTAATTACATGAACTGCTAAATTTGGCACCTGCAGCATTCTTGATTGATTATGTGCTCTTCCTCGCCAATTTAAATAGTATGCTTTGGATTGCAAATGCTAATTTTCAGCAAGGGCTTTAGAAGCTGATTGGGGAATTTGGCTTATTTGGTGGTCATTTATATTTACAGCAATGTATTGTTGTTTGGTTTTTTTTCAAAAAAAAAAATCAGCTTAGTAAAATGTAAGTGTAAAACAAAACTTATAATAATCAATAAAAGGTTTCTGTGCCTTTAATTATTTCCGTATGCACTGAAATTCGTGTGTGCACTAAAATAAAAAAGTGACATTACCTAGCATTTTATGCATTCAGGTTGGATTAGGAGATTAGCTATTATTGATCTTTAGGATTTTCTTGTGAATTGCTTTCTTTTTTCTCTTACAGGTATAAGAAAATGCAAAAAACCAAAGTGCATGTGCGTGAGTGTGTGTGTGTGAGTGTGTGTGAGTGTGTGTGTATCCAGTTTAGATATGTTAACGCTCATATAACACATCAACAAAGACCTTATTAGACAATTTGTCATTTGTAGTAAATTATAATAACCATGCAGGAGTCTAAATTTATTAATTACAGGAGTCTAAATTTATTTTGAAATATTAGGCCAAAGTGTAAAGCCAAATTGAAATCATCCCTGACTTGGAGAATTAGTTTTTACAATTTGACTGTTTTTGCATAAAATATAAAGTTCCATGTGAATTAAAGGGTCATTCCAACATGCATGACCACTTCTGCTTTTAAAACGGGTTATGGAGCAAACAATCTGTATGTGCAGCAGGGCCAGACTGGCCCACCGGAATACCGGGACATTTCCCCGTGGGCTGCAGTAATCTGGGGCCGGGCAGACAGCCCAAATCATTAGGTTGTTTTTTAAGCATTTTCCCCTCGGACTGTGCCAGCCTGTGTCAGTCCGAGGGGAGTAATGAGGGAGGAGCTGGGGACTGGTGCGGCTGCAATTAGTTTGCCCGCGGCCGGAGGGAGACCTATGAGTCTCCCTGAACGATTTACCTTAATTCCGTCTGCTTGCCCCGCCTCCGCATACAAGCCACGCCCCCTTAATGCAAGCCCCGCCTCCCGCACATAAGCTCCGCCCCCATGCACGGTGCTGACCTCGCTGCAAAGAAGGGCCACAAAATGGCAACTTCACCTGCCAGTGAAGCAGGTAAGCTTCAGCTATGGTAGTGTGTGTCTGCTAGTGAGAGAGTGTGTCTGTCTGCTATTGAGAGAGAGTGTGTCTGTCTGCTAGTGAGAGAGAGTGTGTCTGTCTGCTAGTGAGAGAGTGTGAGTGTGTCTGATAGTGAGAGAGAGTGTGTGTGTCTGCTAGTGAGAGAGAGTGAGTGTGTCTGCTAGTGAGAGAGAGTGTGTCTGTCTGCTAGTGAGAGAGAGTGTGAGTGTGTCTGCTAGTGAGAGTGTGTCTGTCTGCTAGTGTGAGTGAGAGTGTAGTGTGTCTGCTAGTGAGAGTGTGAGTGTGTCTGCTAGTGAGAGAGTGTGTGTGTCTGCTAGTGAGAGAAGTGTGTGTATACACACTAGTAAGAAAGAAGTGAAAATTAGTGTCTGCTAGTGAGAGAGAGTGTGTGTCTGTCTGCTAGTGAGAAAGTATGAGTAATGCACTGAGTGAGTGTGTCTGTCTGCTAGTGAGAGAGTGTGAAGTGTGTCTGCTAGTAGAGAGAGAGGGGAGTGTGAGTGTGTCTACTAGTAAAAGAGAGTGTGTGTGTGTCTGCTAGTAGAGAGAGAGGGGTGTGTGTGTGTCTGCTAGTGAGAGAGAGTGTGAGTGTGTCTGCTAGTGAGAGTGTGTCTACTGTCTGCTAGTGAAGAGTGTGAAGGTGTGTGTCTACTAGTGAGAGAGAGTGTAGGAGTGTGTCTACTAGTAGAGAGAGAGTAGAGTGTGTCTACTAGTGAGAAAGTGTAGAAGTGTGTCTACTAGTGAGAGAGAAAGTGGGGGTAATGTCTGCTAGTGAGAGAGAAAGTGTGAAGTGTATGTCTACTAGTGAGAGAGTGTGAGTGTGTCTGCTGTTGGAGAGGGTGGCAGTGTGTCTGCTAGTGAGAGAGTGTGTGTGTCTGCTAGTAATAGAGAGTGTGTGTGTCTGCTAGTGAGAGAGAGTGTGAGTGTGTCTGCTAGTGAGAGTGTGAGTGTGTCTGCTAGTGAAAGAGGGTGTGAGTGTGTCTGCTAGTGAGAGAGTGTGTGTGTCTGCTAGTGAGAGAGTGTGAGTGAGTGTGTGTCTTCTAGTGAGAGTGTGAATGAGTGAGTGTGTGTTTCTGTGTCTGTTTGCTAGTGAGTGATCTATGACTGTGTGCCAGTAGGTGTCTTAGTATGGACAATGTGTGCTATTGTTTAGATATACTTTGTGCTCAGAGGTGAGATCCTTTTAAACTGGTATCCAGGGCTCCGTGCTAAGATGTGCTCTCTGAGTATGAAATACAATAACCATATGGAAATGAAAAGACCCATTCCTGGGACAAGAGGAACTCCACAATAATGGGCTTCAAGGCAGCCCAGTGCCATTGTGCTTAGACCACTCATTAATAAAATAAAGACTGACACATGACGGAGTTGGGTCAGGTCTGATGAGGTTTCCTGAGATCAGGCAGACAGTTTAGGTGGTCTGTGTTTATTTCAACAGCACTAACTAGACCCTTTCCTCTCCTCCCCTCTGCAAGACCACCAGATTTAGTTTGATCCCCTAGGGGAAAAAAATCTCCACATATTCAGAGATTTTTGTTTATTTTTACTGCACCAACAAGTTAATGAATAGGCCAAGATCAATAAGGCTCTGAAATTGTGAAAGGGAAGCAGACAGGTAGTTATTCCAATTCACTTGCCAAAAAAAGGGTTCCAGGAGAATCCCTTCTGTGCAAAGCAGGGAGTTTCTTTATCACAACTCTAGTGGTTAAAGGTTCTTTTTTTTTTTTTTTTTTAACGAGAAATACACAGTGATTGCTTGTGTATGAGTTACTACCTAAATGTTTAGCAGAAAGAGACCCCTGTATACCAGCTGGGAGTGAGTGAACGTTTGTGTGTGTGTGTGTGTGTGTGTGTGCCTGCTATTGAGTGAGCTTGTGTGTGTGGCTGCTAGTGAGTGAGCTTGTGTGTTTGTCTGCTAGTGAGTGAACTTGTATGTGTGTGTGTCAGTGGGCTTGTCTGTTGGAAGCATGTGTGTGTGTCAGTGGGCTTGTCTGTTGGAAGCATGTGTGTGCTAGTGAGCTTATCTGTATGGAGCATGTGTGTGTTAGCTTGTCTGTAATGAACATGTGTGTCAGTATGCTTGTCTGTAGTGAGCATGTGGGTGTCAGTGAGCGTGTGTGTGTGTGTGTGACCGTGATCTTGTCTGTAGTAAGCCTGTGCATGTCAGAGTTTGTCCGTACTAAATTTGTGTGTATACCATTAAGCTTGTCTGTGTGTGTCAGTGAGATTGTCTGTCAGTGAGCCTATTTGTGTGCAAGTTTGAGATGGGATCTAGTTATGTCACAAGTGACTGAGATTGCCCAGTCTGTATAATGTTGATTACAGGCATACCCCGCTTTACATACACTCACTTTAAGTACACTCGCAAGTATAGAACAGGAAATGGAAGGTTCTATTCTCGCCCGGAGCACCTCAGTTCAGTGTTTTTGGGGCAACAACTTTTCACACCTTCTGACATGGCACAGGTTAATCACCTCAAATTTATAATGCCTACTCCTAGCTGAACATATGTATATTTTTTCTGCCCCTACATTGTCCATATTCTGCAATCGGCGCAATCCAGTGAAAGGGTTTACCCTGCCATTTTTCTATAACTATGACTTAGCATCTTAGCTGCATTAGCCGCAACTCTGAGGATTCAAAGTTAAACCATAAATGCTTAAAGTGATGAAGAGGTGTTTCTAAACAAAGTGTGCAACTAAGCTGCTAACAAATACAAATTGGCACTGTAGTGACAGAAAATGGTTTATTTTACTTTTCCTCCCAGTTAAGGTTGTCAGATGAGTAAAACATTAAAGCTAAATGGTACAATCTGGAATGCGATATTTCTTTTTACTCTTTGTGTTAACTGAATAAAAGCCCACTGGAAATCACTAAATAAATCACTGGGAATAAAATCACTGGAAATCTGCAGTTGCAGTATCAGTTATGCCTGTAAATTACTATTGCAATGCAGTACATACATTGGGAAGTGAAAAAAGGTATTGCTTCACTTTAACTACATTTTCGTTTTACATACGTGCCCTGGTCCCATTGTGTACTTAAAAGTGGGGTATTCCTGTATATGCAAAATGTACACCTGTCAGCAGCACGCACTGCCCCCTAGCAACAGACATAATCAGCTTCTATCTTTGCAGGTAGCACTGGGAGCACGTCTGCAAGGAGAATCCTATGTCTCCTCCCTACCTTCCTTCCTCATTTCATCCCTTTCAGCCTCCTTACATTCTCTACCAAGCAATCCTGTTTTTTTGTTGTTATCCCCTCATTTGGACCCACATCCACACCCTTACACCCAACATTCCTTCCACTCTTGGCATCAGAGCATGCGTATTGCTCTGAACCTGTGAGAACAAGCCAACAATGTCAAGCATTTTATTGGACCTCTGAGAGGAGAGACGTGGAGTGATGACGGAAGGCATGGAAACAATTGAGGAAAACTTCACCTAGTGCATTATTTTAATATTGTTTTGAAAAGAAATTGAGGGGGGAGTGGCAGGAAAACTGGTTGGAGTAACCCTTTCATTCATTTTGAATTTCCACTTATTCTCATATTAATGACTAGTCAAAACTTTGTCACTATTTGTCTTTCCCTGAACATTTTTCCATACCGGTTAAGCCCATGGTTTGTGTAATTGTTAAAGGTATTATGCAGATAAATAAAAACAAGGAAGAATAAAAAAAAACAAAGTAAAAAAAAAAACTAGGGAAAAACAAGTCCGCAACTAATCTGCTAGTGTGTATAGAATGTATGAGAAGTATGGATCTATTCATTCAATTTTTTTTCTTGTTTTAAGTTCATTTAGTTATGTAATGCTTCCAAATGTGTCTGAAATTTAGTTCAGAAATAAACAAATACACCATTCTACTAAGCGCCCGACCAGGTGATGACATGAGCAGGAAAACCGGAGGTACTTGATATCCTTCCCATAAGCGTACAATACTTGTGAAGTCCTAATCCCTTTCACACGTCTGTTGGCTTTCATTATTTTCTTACAGAAAGCTTTGTGGCACGTGCAGTGATGGTGTGAGTATTTCTTATAGAATTATTTTTTTCACAATTGGACAACATACCAAGCAATGGAAGTCGTCTTACTGAAATCTTTAATATACCTGTAAGTTGTCCAGGTGTTTGGAAAGCATCAAAGAAGCCCTGAGCTGGACCATGTAGTGTGTAGTGTTTTGAGCTGCTGCCCAGGAGGGATTGGGAGTGAGCGCAGGACTTATCTTTTTGTATTTGTATTCACTTTTTGTATCACACAGCTTTGTTACAATGCTGCCACCCATCCCATGTGTTCCCTATTAAGGGTTAATAAGTATATAGGGGTGTATATAAAAAATACCCCTTTCTGTCTCATTAGACATATATTTGCCATAAACTCAAGGAAGCAGGGTGAAGGGTCAGTGTAGGACCCGTCTAGGGGGTCTGCCTTGACGTTGGCAGGCGGCATTCCCTCCAGTGGCCATTGGAGTAACTAAACGACCTCCATTTGTTTAAATATACATAGGGATTAAGGAGAGAGTACAGGTAACTTTGGTTTTTACTATATGTATTGGAGCTGATGTGTACTGTGGTCGTTGCTGCAACCCAGGAGTGATGGGAGTAATCGCAGGACTTATCTTTTTGTATTTTGAACTAAAAAGCAACAAGACACTGTATTTTGTATTATTTTAGTCTTACTCTGAACAAACAACAGAATTAATAATAGATAAAAATGAAGCAGAACATAGGAGAGGAAATGTCTTCAAGGACCTGGACCATCCAATCTATCCCTTTAGTTAAAATTACTCAAAGACAATAACAAATAACCCAACTGCCCTGCCTCTCTAAGAATCCAAGTTTGAAAAGCTTAAAGGAACACTATAGTCACCTAAATTACTTTAGCTAAATTCACTGTCATTTAGGAGTTAAATCACTTTGTTACTGTTTATGCAGCCCTAGCCACACTTCCCCTGGCTATGATTGATAGAGCCTGCATGAAAAAAAAAACTGGTTTCACTTTCAAACAGATGTAATTTACCTTAAGTAATTGTATCTCAATCTCTAAATTGAACTTTAATCACATACAGGAGGCTCTTGCAGGGTCTAGCAACCTATTACCATAGCAGGGGATAAGAAAATCTTAATTAAACAGAGCTTGCAATAAAGAAAGCCTAAATAGGGCTCTCTTTACAGGAAGTGTTTATGGAAGGCTGTGCAAGTCACATGAAGGGAGGTGTGACTAGGGTTCATAAACAAAGGGATTTAACTTCTAAATGGCAGAGGATTGAGCAGTGAGGCTGCAGGGGCATGTTCTATACACCAAAACTGCTTCATTAAGCTAAAGTTGTTCAGGTGACTTTAGTGTCCCTTTAATTAGCAAGATAAATCCCCAGAAGACCTATGCAACACTGGGGCAAGCAGGATTATGCAAGGAATCTCCAAGAGGGTCCAAAAAGCACCACAAGCGGCACATTATCTTCTCTTTAAATGGCTCTGTCACTTTTCAAAATTTCATAAAGATATAATCTTTATAAAATACTGATCTTGACTGCATTGGAATTTCACTGATATCGCAACACAATTGAAAGGATATCAAGAGACAAAGTAGGGACTACTTTGTCTTATGGTAAATCTAAAATTGACAAAATTTGATAAAAGGCAGTTACGCCATCAACTTTTTTCCAATCCCAGCAGCCGTCGCAATTGGCTGCTGTAGAATTCAGACATTGATATATATGGAGGCTCTCTTGGTCTCGTACTATCCTCCATAGATCTCAATGCTGCAGTTTTATACTTGACAGCAGCTTGAAGTTGGCAGGGACTGTGAGGGACAGCTTGGGGTAAGTAAAACATACCTCCTCTGTACCCTGCAGCCACTGAACCCAAATCAGAGCTGTCCCTTTTTGGGGATCTTCGTGAAAAATGCAAAGATCCCCAAAAATGACAGATTCATCAGAGGACGGTGTGCAAGATGGCACTATATGTTGCATTTCGACGCCTCTCACAGACCTAGACGCAGAATTTTAATCATTTTACATAATGTTTACCAATTGCTATATCAGTGTATATAGGCATGCACTTTTTTTGCAATTCTATTTCAGGAGCTTTCATTTGTTTATAAAAGTCTGATTGGGGCCAGACTAGCATGGAGGACAGATGTGCTTTAGCAGAGCTCCTCTGAAAACAGGGTGATTGATGGCACATCTAGCCCAACTAAACCTAAGCTTGGCAACAGTACTCGACTTACCTGACCCACGATTGGGCAGGGATCCAACACAGTGAAGTGTGACCCTCCTGAAGCCTGCTGGCCGCACTCCTCGCAGCATGAGGCCTAGTGTGTGTCGGGCGGGAGAGGCGGGCGATCTCCCGGTCCGGCGCTGCGCGATGCTGACTCACAACGAGCAAGACCCCCGCTACACCCCCGTACCGACTGGGGTAATCGAGGGAGCGCAGGGCAAAACACCACCAAAATGCCTTCGACCCAGCACGGTATCCATCATGGCAGATGCCACGTGTCTCCCCCCGACCCTACTGACTCAAAGCATAAAGTCCTACAAAAGCTGGACGCACTAATCGCTAATTTCTGGCCCAAGCAGGAGGGCAGGACACAGCCACTTGCCTTACGGCAGCCAAGCAGCCACCTATCCAAGAAGCGGCCTTCAACCAAGCAGAATGCTCCACAGATCCTGCATATGGGACAGACCTCATCATGATGGCGGACCAAGCTGCACACTCGACCCCAGCACAGGAGGGTAAAAACCCATATTAGACGAAGATGCAAGGCGCACTGAAGCAGCATAAATCGACTGGCTCATTCACCCCACCTGATGGTGTCTGGGTCCAGAGGGATGCAAAATCCTACTCCACACCTGCTCCGGACTCGACAAGCAGACCGGCCCAGCCTACTGACACTTGGGCACAGAGGCCAGCACTGCTTTGCTGTGATACAGAAATACAGGATACCCATTGTGGGCCTCAGCGGCATGCAGTCTGAGCAATCGACTCTATTAGGGACGTTTTACTGCCCATCAGCACACCCCTGGCTCTTCCCGAACCTGGGAATCGGCTGACTGGTGACTTTCTGATAGGTATAGGCTTGCTGTTTAATATTTAAGCTTCAAAAAATTTAGATTGCCACCATTAGATATGTTTTACACCAATTTTCTTTTGCATACCATGCTCTTGTGTTTTTATTTTATTTATTTTTTAGCTCTCATTGTGCAAGGAGCAGTAGTGAGGTGAACTTTTAGCTCTAGTAGTGTAACCGCAGGTGGTTCCCTTATTTACCACTATAATGTCTTAAAGCATAGAACTTAGTAGGGCTAACCATACAGATATCTTAGCCATAATTTTATATAGTTAGTAAGAGATCCTCTATTTAACATAAATAATTGAGAATACAATATAAAATAAGGATTGTCTTGGAAGCAATAGTTTTGTCTTTTGGATATTTATTATATAAAAATATAAAATCCATTATAGCAGAGTTTATAAGATTAAATTACATGCTTGCAAATATCATTAATAGGTTAACATACCCTTCTGAACATGTCATCATGTCAGCCTCTCTGTCATTTTAAGATGGAGCAGCGTCTGTCTCCAAGTCTCTCCTCTGTGTCTTAACATTTAAAAGTACACCTATTTATACCTTAGGTGTCTCCATTTTAAGGTTACCGTAGTTCATATTTATTATATGAAAAAGTAACACTTCTTTTACTTTATTTTAGGACCTCCCTTAATTTGGCAAACATACAAGGCCATAACTAAAGGGTGCAAACGTCATGGAAATTTTCCTGACTTAGTTCAAGATGGCATCTTAAAGTCTGAATAGGTTATCTGTTGTTTATACTAAGTCGTAAGTGTACAGTCGTGGGAGATTCCCGGATTTGGGGAAGTTCCATTAACTTGGGGTTACCACAGTATATTGTGTACTGCAAGAGTCGTAGTATAGCCTTGAAGCTTGTTTATGCATTATTGTTATTGTAATTCGTCTGGGACAAAATGGCGCAAACATATTATGCACTGAGGTTATTGCTTAAAGAAACATCTATGAAAAACAATATGTTCCATTTCTAACACCTTGTCAGTTTGCAATATCTCTTAAAGACAAAGTACACAGTTTAAGAAATACAACATTTCATTCTAAAACTTGTAATATTTGCATTTGCCCGTAACAGTAGTAACCGTCATCGAGTAGACCAAGCCTGTTCTCCATTTCATATACTATATAACGCACAGTTCTCCATGCCTACAGTGTTTCATTCATATTGGAATTGTCTCTTTCCTGACTGTAGACATAGATGCTTAAAGGGACACTCCAGGCACCCAGACCACTTCTGCCCATTGGAGTTGTCTCAGTGCCAACTCCCACTACCCTTAACCCTGCAACTGTAAATATTGCAGTTTTCATAAACTGCAATATTTACATTGCAGGGTTAACTCCTCCTCTAGTGCCCGCCAGGTGTGGCCCCGACCTCGCAGAAAAACCGCCAGGGCCGCATTGAAGGATCCCATCAGGTGGCCCATGCTTGTGTGGCCACCAGATGGCAATGGATTTCCTGAGGACCCGTCAGCGCTGCAGCACTTTCAGAGCGTGACCGGGCCCCTGTGATGATGTCAGAGCTGGGAGGAAGCCGTCACTTCCTCCCAGCCAACAGAGCACCGTGCTCCCATCAGCATGAGGCAGCCACTGGACCTCAGGTAAGTCGCTACTTTTTTTAACAGTTTGTGTGTGTGTAATAGAGAATGCCTGTATAAGTATATCTGTGTGTGTGTGTCTGTCTGTATGTCTGTGTGTGTCTATATGTCTGTCTATGTGTGTGTCTGTATATGTGTGTGTCTGTATGTATGTGTGGCTGTCTGTATGTATGTGTCTCTGTGTGTATGTGTGTGTGTGTGAAGGAATTTATCTTGATTCCAAGGCTCAAGCTTATAAGTGTCATATAATGATATCCTATATTAAAATTGGCTTACTTGGACTCAGGAAATGCTTGATGCTTAACATGACACTTAAGACCATATATGTCTAGTTCCGGGAGCAGAGAGCCCCCACCTGAGATGTCTCGTCTCTAATCTTTTTGTTCTTTCTTACCTTGGAACTTATTTGTTATGTGTACATGACGTTCATCCCGATGTCTTATCTGTACTCCCTTCCTATTACTGTTCTATGAGTATTTGCACATGAGCACTTACTTTTTAATGTATAAAACCCAGCTGATGTATAAAACGGCAGAGGCTTATTTTGAATACCAACAGGTGTCTGGTGTCTAATTCTCTTTTCTCCAAGTTCACTTGTAATAATAATTTGGGCTTCCTCTGAATATAACAAAGATCATTATTTGGAACCACAACAGTGTGTCTGTATACATGTGTGTGTTTGTGTGTCTGTATGTATGTGTTTAGGAAGTGTGTAAAACCTCCATATTGACCCCCCAGGCAGTTTTTCAGTTTTTATAAATAGTTAACCTCTAATCCTGTAGCAACTGGCCATTGGGCGTTTCAGTTACTTTGAGATTAATTTGGCTTTTCAGCAGAATTGCCTGTCACCCCAAATTTGGCCACATCACAATTATTCTGATATGGACTCTGCAAATCTAGAAAGAAGATAATGAAAAGACAATAAGGTATTTTAGAGGGGGACTACAGGCACCAAAAGAAGTTCATCTACATTTAGGTTGCTTAAGGCTCCATAGCAGCTTCATCTAAATTGTTATGATGCAAGGAGGCCCCCAGACACACACTCACCTTCAGGGATTAAACCGTTCTCAAATTGTTTAACCCCAAAGTTGCCTCCAGCGCCAATCTCCACTCCCCTTTTTGGCTTCTGAAATTTCAGTTTCAGGAAGCGCAGAGTGCTGCCGGACAGGGGCGCTGCTGATTGGCTGAGAGCCATTAGCTAACACTCTCAGGCAATCATTGACTCCCCATTCCCAAAACTGGCTTGCAAAAGGTATGTATCTTTCCAAGCCAGTTTTATTAATGGGCTGTCACTGATTGTCTGAGAGTGTCAGATGACAGATCTCAGCCAATCAACAGCGCCCCTGCCCGGCGGCACTCCGCGTTCCTGAAACTGACATTTCAGAAACCAATGCCCCTTGGTAAGGAGTGGTGATTGGCGCTGGAGGCAACATTGGAGTTAAACTGTTCCAGAATGGCTGAGAGTGTGTTTGAGGGGCTCTTTGCACCCTAACAACTTAATTTAGATGGAGCCTTAAGCAGCCTAGACTGTCCCTTTAATGATACCTAAAATAGCAAACATTTCAGATATAATAGCATAATCTAATAATCATCCGTGAAAGCTAAAAGCTGTAGGGAATCTTACCATGTTGAGAACAATCAATTTAGCTTTGACACATACACATTTTCTAGTTATGACACAAGAAAAACATTTTCAGCACAAGAAAATGTAATTATTTTAAACAGGCATTAAATAAATGTTATGAAGTAAAACTGAAATAGTGTTTTCTCTGGCACTTAATAAAGAAAGAACGGCCATAAAACATAGTAATAGTCAGTGCTAGTTGGTGATGTGATAGGATGCTGCCCACCCAACTTGTTGGGCTCTACCCACTTGACCCTATGAGATGGCATGCCCTGTTCAAACCCAACTGTATCTCCACTCAACAATAAAGGGGAGAATTAAAACTGCAAATATAATAATGACTGAGACATATTTTTCTAACATACGTTAGTTGAAATAAAAACAGGGGGGGCAGGGGAACGGCTCATCTGCCTCTATGGACTAGCCTCCACCCATAATAACTATTCAACTTCAATTTGGTATCAGATTTATTGACTGAAAAGCAAAAAAAGATTGTTTAGCTTCTAATGTAATAGTTAATTTTTTTTTACCCAAAAACAAATTAGTTTTTTTAATTCATTATAACGTGTAACACCAGCAATTTTCTTTTTCAGCTCAAAATTGTCCAGCATCTTCTGTGTAATGCCGAAGTCAGGATACAATAAATCAGAATAGTGGATTGTCAAGCCAAAAGGCACATATTTATGCATACATTGTGGACCATATGCTGTGTCATCAGAGGGTACCTGTGGCTGCTCACTGTTAAAAAAAAAAATGTGTCCCCCCTTCCGAGCCACCACCCATGTCGCGCGAGTCGGGGCTTTTAAACTGAAGGGGGACCTATTGGCCCACCCCTGAGCGGCGGGTGGGGGCCCTAAAGTAAAATAAGGGGGGGGACCTATTGGCCCCCACCCCTGAGCGATGGGTGGGGGCCCTAAATACCAATAAAGGGGGAACCTATTGTCCTCCCCCTGGCCCCCAGCCCTGAGGAGCGGGGGGGGGGGGCCCTAAATAAAAATATAACCGCCAACCCCAGCTGACTAGGGGTCCCCAAACCCCTAGTCACCCCCTTCCAAAAAAATGAATTAACCCCTACCTGCCTCTCTAACCCTAAAAATAATGAGGGGGGGACCAATAACTAGGTACCTGTAAAACAAGTAATCAAAACTTACCATTTGATGTCTTCTTTCTTCTAAAATCTTCTTTTTTCAGCCCCCAAAAAAGGCCAAATAAAAACCCATAATTTTTTTTTTTTTACAGTGAGCAGCCACAGGCTGCTCACTGTTTACTAGACATGTCCCTACTCGCGGATAGCAAGTAGGGGCATAGTTTACTAATACTAGGCAATCTTTACTTAGTATTAGTAAATTTGGCTTAAAGACCAATTTAGGTCTCTCAGCCTTTTAGTAGATAGCTCCCTAATACCGTGAGAATGAGGGAGTTATTTACTTATTCATTCCTGTCATTCCTGTATACAGTGTAACGTTCTTCATTCTTCCACTGGGTTGGTATATTAGTACTTTGGCAATACTGTGCTTCGGAACTTCGGCACTTTGACACTTCGGAACTTGGGCACTTCGGAAATTCAGCAATCTCAGAACTTCGGCAGTTCGGCAATTCAACTATTCGGACATTCGGAAGTAGGAAGTATCCGAATGTCCGAATTGCCCAAAATTCGTCCAAATTGACATTCGGAACAAAACGAATTCCACATTTCTAATGCCAATTCTGGAGACAGGTACACTGCCACCCAGGAACCTAATACCATCGAACTGTTTGGTTGTTTTTTTCTTCAAAACGTTCTGCTGTTCTTGTCCAGTATCACTCCAGACCTGCTTGCTGCTCATTCAGCCTACAGAAAATAGATTTTACATAGATTATGTTCCACATCAGGTGGATGATTGTAAACATTTTTTTTTAAAAAACATTCCGTACACAATCTCATGCAGGAATACAAGGAAATCATTTTTCTTATTTTGCTATCAACCACCTCCCCGCTTAGTCAGGATCTGATAACTTCCTGGAAATACACATAACTTCCTAAAAATGTGGGCGGCTTGGATTCGAGTTATAAAGGGACTTAAGTGTTTTGTTTTTTTGTTAGGCTTTTACTTTTACATACAGTAGGAATTTTTATAAATTTAAACACACACTCACATAAATAGTTCTGAAATAGTAATGCAAAGTATTACCCCTTTGCTAGATGCCATATTTCACCCAAATGTTATACAAAAAGACACGTTTGGCAATATGTCTGCTATTACAGGTAAATGAACTATGCATTCTTACAGTACTGGAATTATAACGACCCTCATAATACATGCAGTAAAATAACTTGAGATAATAGTATATCAAAGCCAAGGAGTTTATAGCTATACAGCTAGGAATCACACACGTTCATGTTTGAAATGGAATTCGCTTTTGATTTTCTTTTTCAAAGGCTATATGCAATCTTTGTAGGAGGGAAAGGGACATAGACAAGAAAAAAAAAACATGAAAAAGATAACCCAATAATCAATTAAAATAAGGAAATAAAAAAATGAAAGTGAGTAGAAAATATGAAGTACGCTGTATTAAGTTGTTTCTATTCAACAGACTAGTAGAATATGCTTTTTGGACACAGTTGTGAATTACTTTTAAAAATAATAATATATCTAAATATTTTAAGGAAATGTGAAATTATTTTCATGTTTTGGGATTTGTAAGTAATTTGAAAATTGTAAATAAAGATTATATTAAAAAAAGAAAACACTGCATGTAAAATTCCAATCATTATACCATGAATATTTATACTTTTACTTTTTATAGAAAACAAAAATCGCTATCTAAAAAATAAAGGTCACTACCCAGGAAAGTAAAGGTCAGTGTTAATAACACTGCCTGGAACTCTTTACATAAATCATTGCTATACAGTACAAAGTCATGGTTAAAATGCCATTCCAAGTTCTATATTACTGGTCTGAAAAATGTACAGATCTTCAATTTAGAGGTAACTGGCAAAATGTATCAACCTATGACTCGCTTCCTACACATTTCACAAACATAATATTTCAAAAACTAAACCAAAAAGTAAATAAAAGTAGAATTAAAAAAAAATGAAATGCCCCCCCCCCCATCCATTCCTCCTGGATCTCTTACTATATAGAATTGGTCTGGTGGTATGGAAGCCTATTTCCTTACTGTTCCTTGACCACATTGGAGGGGTATGTTACAGTAAGTGAACTTACATGTGACCACCCACACTTGCCATTCATTTACTTGACTGCCATTTTGTGTTAAAGGTAAGCCCAGTCTCTATGACAGCAAAATGGCCACAGCCAGTAATAGGATACCAGGTCAATGCTCAATCCATCTCGTATAATTATTGTCAAGCCCATAGCACTAGAAGCACAAAAATATATAATAAATAATCCCCATTTTTCTAAATGTATATGAGCAGTATTTTGCCAACATTTCCCAAATCCAATGTTCTCAAATAATTACATTATATCCTCACATTCTGCTCAATTAAGTTCCTGTAGTGTCCTTCTTTTTTGCTTGATTAGAGTATTGGTTTTATGCTTATGTGGCAACAAATATCCATTAAAAAAGGTGTCGTTTGATCTAAAAATCAGTGTTTAGAAGCAGTTTAATTTGTTTTTATGCTTATGTATCACCAATTATTGAAGTATTGATGTCATCAGAACACTGCAAAGATCTCAGCTGCAATTGTTTCTAAAAGCAAAGCTAATTAAGAACGTAGGGGACAATGGCATTAATGATAATATTTCAGGTAATAGCAATTGTACACAAACCCTAAGGAAACTTTGTGAGAAAAGAATAATAATGCAAACATGGTTTAAAGGTACACTGTAGGCACTGTAACTGCTTCATTTAATTCAAGTGGTTATAGTGCCTGGTGTTCCCTGGAGCTGTCCTTCCATTCAGTGTTAAACAATTTTTAATATTTTAATGCTAATTGTTGTGCTTCTTGGTCTTATAAAGGGAACCTTATCCTGAACATCAATGGGCAGCTGTGATTGGCTGGTATGAATTGGTATGGCTTGTATGGAATGTGTAATGTCTGCCTTAGCCATACCTCCAGTAATGGCCAGGATGTTGGTACCCGTATTTAGTGGCCAGGAACCCATATTTAGTGCTTAACTAAAATACTGGTTTAACAATGAATGGAGGGACATTCAATGAGACAAAATGTTACATTGCCCTACAGTGTCCCTTTAAAGTCAAAGTAAAGAGAGGATTATGACTTATAAAGTGTTGAACTATTCAGGAGCCTGTGAGCATGTTAACCCTTCCCTTTTTTCCATCTGTTTAGTTCTTTCAAAATGTTTATTATTTTTAACTTATTTAATTACTCTTTTTTTCTAATTTATCATGTTCCAATGAGAAGCTAACCTATCTTTAAACACCTTATTACTGAACATGTTTTGATTGAAACAAAATATCAGCATAGCATCTATTTGAAGCAAGGGATGCATGACTAACATTTAAACATATCATAACACCACAATTTTGTGTATAGATTGCTTTGCAGACAAATGTAAATTATGCAAATGTTCACAATTTTTATTTTTAGTTTATTCCTTCATCCTTTATAAATAAATTTGGGAAATGAAAAGCTTTAGACAGTGTAGAGCAGCGGTTCCCAAAGTCTGGGTCGCGACCCACTGGTGGGTGGCAGGGTGATTCCCAGTGGGTCATGCTGACCCACACATCCAGGGCCGCAGGGGACTCGGGCAAGCAGACTGACACCAGGAGGGGGCCCGGCGGCATACAGGGCTCCCTCCTATCAGTCTGCCCAGCACCTCCGGTTTGCAGATCCGCTGGGTGCAGAGCTGCAGACCGTGTGATAGAAGTCTCGCGAGCTCCCAGAGCGTTACCATGGCAACACTCTGGGAGCTCGCAAGACTTTTATTACATGGTCTGCAGCTCTGCACCTGGCGGAGCTGCAGACCGGAGCGTTAACCCACCGGACCATCAGGGAGACACTGGACCTGGGAATTCCATGACAGAAGTACACAGCCCCCAGACCCTGTCCCCCCCCCAATATAAATTATTTTCTCCCTGCCCTTCCACAAACTGTAACCCCTTCACCCCCTGCCCCCCTCCCCACACTGTAACCCCTTCACCCCCTGCCCCCCCCTCCCACACTGTAACCCCCTTCACTCCCTGCCCCTCCCACTGTAACACCTTCACTCCTGCCCCCTCCCCAGACTGTAACCCTTCTTTCCCCTGCTTCCCTCCCCCCACTGTAACCCCTGCTCTCCTGCCCCCCCTCCCCACACTGTAACCCCTTCACCCCTGCCCCCACCTGTAACCCCTTCACCCCCTGCCCTCCTCCCCACTGTAACCCCTTCCTCCTGCCCCTCCCCAAACTGTAACCCTTCTCTCCCTGCCTCCCTCCCCACTGTAACACTTGCTCCTCTGCCCCCCTCCCCCACTGTAACCCCTTCACTTCCTGTCCCCTCCCCTGTAACCCCTTCACTCCTGCCCCTACACTGTAACCTTCACCCCCCCCCTCCTCCCACACTGTAACCCCTTCACCCCTGCCCTTCCCCACATTGTAACACCTTCTCTCCTGCCTCCCTTCCCCACTGCCCCTGCCCCTGCTCTCCCTGCCCTCTTCCCCCAACCCCTTCTCTCCTCCCACACTGTAGCCCTTCACTCCCTGCCCCTCCCCACACTGTAACCCCTTCTCTCCTGCCTCCTGCTCCCTGCCCCTCCCCACACTGTAACCCCTTCAGCCCCTGTCCCCTTCCACACTGTAACCCCTTCCTCCCCCCCTCCCCCCCCAATGTAACCCCTTCTCTCCCTGCCCCCCTCCCCCCACTGTAACCCCTGCGGGAGTGGGTCTTCCTGGCACTATAGTGGTCCTTTAATACACAAACATGCTTACATTCAAACGCTCAAACACTGCTGACAAATATAACTCTGCAACGATGGGCAAATGGTAGATTCCCAGATGGCATAGCATTGTTGAAGTTCTCCGACAGATGGAGATCTACCTTTTGGCCACACTTACACTAGAGGGGGGCCCAGAAAGCATACTTGCACCAGGGCCCTCTCTACATTAGTTCCACCACTGGGATAATCAATGTGAGGTGCCTGGATGAGCAGGACACAGAACTAGACTCTGATTCTGACAGAGTCTGTGATTAAGCAGTTGTATGCCTCTAAAACTGATTGCTATGATGTGCAAAGTTTCTGCCTCTAAAACTCCATGATATATCAACATTATGCCCAGTAATACTGATGGAACGAAACTCTGAATATGTACTTCAATATGTGAGCACTCACTTTATTTACAGAGTTCTGATGATATCTCTGGGATATTCCCCCTTATTTCTCAATTCCTATCAATGAGAAACTTTACAAAAGATTCACCTACCACATGGATTTCATATCATGTAACTAAATTCATATACATATCTTTGTCAAGTAGAGATTGTGTCTTAAAAGTGATTCTAGATATATTATTAATTTCTGCAATCTACTTTAGTGGTAGCCCTGAGTTAAAGAGTGTGACTACACTCAATAATACATTGTTATCAGTAGACATGTGCATTCATTTTCATAGGAATGTTGAAATGACCAGAAATGTCAGGTTTTAGTAATTTCGGACAAAACCAAATGTAAAATTGATATTTGACAAATAACTGAATGAACAAATGGTTCGATTCAGAATATTAATTATCACACTTGCAAAGCTGCAGCCAATGACAGTGCATCAGTGAGTGTGTTCTGACCAATCCTGTAACAACACTCATGGACAACTCATCACACAGTGCCCAGGAGTGTTTTATTATCCAATCATTTGCAAAATTAGACCAATTGAAAACTGCCCGCCAGTGTTTCGTGATATCCTGATGCTACTGGTGGGTTCAGCTTGCGTGTTGAGAGAGCTATTAGCTGGTGATTGAGAAATTACTTAGAAAGAATCTTATCAGTAGTACATTTTTTATTTTTTTAGTAGTTTAAAACCACTACAGATGTATTTTTTCCATTGTACAATATTTAGTCTGAATTTCGGTAACCAAAGTATACATTTTATCGAATTTCAGCTGAACCAAATAGACCTGTCAACAAATTTCAGCCAAATTGATAACAGATACATTTTGAATAAATCAAAATAAACCAATGTCTATTTATCAGGCAGACATTTAGATGGTGAACTTTTCTAAATTTAAACCATTTGCCCCCCTCTAATATTAAGTATGCTCTATTTATTATATAAGACTGTTACAGTTATAAAATACATGTAATCAACAAAATTATGACCCACACTGAGTAATTCCTAAATCTCTTCTAATTAATGGTACGTTTATTAACCATTGATAAATGGTCAAATTTAAACAGTGAATTTTTAATGACTCTAATGGAATACCATATTTATTAGTTGGTATGTAAATTAATATGTACACACATCCACCTATTTGTAGTAAGGACAGATTGAACTCCTTAAAAAGCTAAGATAATTACAGCATATTTTTGAACCCAGCCTTTTCAGTTTTATTACACACTTCTAATCTGATTTTGCCATGCTTATAAGTTTTTGTTCCCAATGATATTCAGTAGTTTACTTAAATAATAACATTCAATGTCATGTTAGAATAAAAGAAAAAACAATGAGCTTACCAAGGTCCTTGTTAGTATCTTAGTACATGTTCTTTTAAAACTATATTCTGTATTCTTAATCTTATTAAGCAGACTATATTTTGACATTTAAATTCCAAATTGTGTATCATGGAAAATTAAAGGCGAACAAAAATTGTAGATTATGCTAACGTTGTGTACCTATAATTTTAATTTTAGTAATGACAGGAGGCTCTCTTTACTGAAAACTTCCAGCAGCACAGAACAACCAATCAAGATGGCCGCCACGCGCAAAGGTCGGCGAGGTCAGAGGATTTAAGGGCTAGACGGCGAGAAGCAAGTAGCGCTGGCGCCCCCTACCAACCCTATACCTCCCCACAGATAGCCATAAAGAGAATAGAAAGCCAAATAGAAATATGATCGCGGCACTTGCCGGCCATGACGCGCAAGGGGCTAGGGAGACAGGACAGACCCTGGCTCCAGAGAAAAAAAAAGTAGGCCTCAGGTTAAGGAAAGGGGTGAAAGTGACAAAATTAAACTAGTAAGGGGCAGTAGAATTAGTAGGTACTATATAGAATTATAAGAAAACTAATCAATAAGAAAATACAGTACAAAATACAGTACAAAGTCAGGAGGACCAAAAACTCTGACCTGTGCTATGGCTGGAGCAGCAAAGAAAGAGGAAGAGCTGGGTTTGCTAGGGCCTGTTGAAATGTTTTCCGATTGGTTGTTCTGTGCTGCTCCAAGTTTTCAGTAAAGAGAGATATCCAAATATGAAGCCTCCTGTCATGTGATAAAATTGTAGCATGTGTTTATATAATCTGTCTCTTGACACTTTTAAATTCCTCTAAAACAGCTGAAATTAAATTTTCAGTGCACTGACATTTGATACTTTCACTTAGAGGTTGTGGGATTAGAGATAATTTGGAGAAAAATAAAGAGATGATCCATGTCTAAATTTAAATGAATAATTAACAAATGCAGAATAAAAGGAATGATAAATATAGGTTTGCGAGAATGCTTCTGAATTTCTTTTTTAATAAAAATTTAATTTTGAATTAGAAAATTTAAATCCTTTGCTATTACTTTCTCCAAAAACCACCAGATCCAAGCTTTATTGGTATTATGTAAAGAAATGATTTTTTTTCCTTTGCCTTCCAGCTCATAAAAAAGATAAAGATAATTATATGCTTTAGTGCAAAGATTGTTATTTAAGGATAGCAAAAACTAAATGAAAAAAAACAATGTATAATTACTTTGTGGTAAAAAATAATGTAAAAAATATATATGTTGTGACTCCCCGCAAAATAATTTAAATTATAATAACAGGTTGTTTAATCATGAACACACACTATAGTAATAAAATATCTTAATCTAAAAAAAACTATGTTAATTATAAAAATTTTTATTCTTAACCCCTTAAGGACACATGACATGTGTGACATGTCATGATTCCCTTTTATTCCAGAAGTTTGGTCCTTAAGGGGCTAAAGGGACTCTCCAGTACCAGGAAAACATATCCGTTTTCCTGGCACTGCAGGTTCCTGCAGTGCCCCTCTCCCTCCCACCATCCTATGTTGTGCTCCGCCCACGCACAGCCTGCGAGGGAGACCTAATGCGCATGTGCGGCAATGGCCGAGCACTGAATAACGCTTTCCTATGTGGATTTTGGTGATGCTGGAGGTCCTCATGCAAAGCTTGAGGATATCCAGCGTCGTTTAAAACACTTTTCATTTTTTAAGGGACCGGAAGTCCCTCTAGTGGCTATCTGATAGACAGACTGTAGAGGAGAACTTAATCCTGCAAGGTAATTATTGCAGTTTATAAAAACTGCAATAATTACACTTGCAGGGTTAAGGGTGATGGGAGTTGGCACCCAGACCACTCCAATGGGCAGAAGTGGTCTCGGTGCCTGGGGTGTCCCTTTAACTCATTTAGCTATTTTCAGGAGATGATAGAGAAAAACATGAAAATTTTTATAAATGAATAAAATATGAACCTCTTTGTAATCACTAAACACTAATTTTGTAATTTCAACTTAGAAAGCATACTTTGACATTCATTTTCCTAGTTAAATGTCCTTAATTGTGTATTATGTGCAGTATTTCCCCATGGTATTTCTGTTTTTCATTTGTTTTTCAATTTTTTTGTTTGTATTTCTTTTCATATGTGTTTACGCTGCAATATGTAGTAATACCTTATTTGACTTTCAAGTCTGTATTATAGCCCTAAAAAATGTAAAGTACACGTACAGTTGCAAGAAAAAGTATGTGAACCTTTTGGAATGATATGGATTTCTGCAGAAATTGGTCATAAAATGTGATCTGATCATCATCTAAGTCACAACAATAGACAATCACAGTCTGCTTAAACTAATAACACACAAAGACTGAAATGTTGCCATGTTTTTATTGAACACACCATGTAAACATTCACAGTGCAGGTGGAAAAAGTATGTGAACCCCTAGACTAATATCTCCAAGAGCTAAAGGCATCATTCACATCAGGCAATGCTTCTTGTGCAAAGCAAACCCAGAACTGGTGTGTGTTTTTTATAGGGCAGCTGTAACAACACCTCCAATCTCATCTCATTGATTGGACTCCAGTTGGCTGACATCTCACTCCAATTAGCTCTTGGAGATGTTATTAGTCTAGGGGTTCACATACTTTTTCCACCTGCACTGTGAATGTTTACATGGTGTGTTCAATAAAAACATGGCAACATTTCATTCTTTGTGTGTTATTAGTTTAAGCAGACTGTGATTGTCTATTGTTGTGACTTAGATGATGATCAGATCACATTTTATGACCAATTTCTGCAGAAATCCATATCATTCCAAAGGGTTTACATACTTTTTCTTGCAACTGTACAGCGTTATTTACTTAAGTGGAACTAAATTCAAAGTAAATTCATGAGGAATTTCAAATTTAAAGCCAGAGTAGCTCAACTGAAAGCATAGCTGAGTTTGAGAAATTTTCCATTTTGGCTATTTTGACCTTAAATTTGAAATTCACCTTGAATTCTCACTTTAGTAAATAACCGTGTTAATGTGTTATTGGTCAGCCATCAGTCTATATTTGATCTGTCAATATTATACAGAAATCATTGGTTTGAAACACCTCAAAAGATAAAGTATAAATGGACCATAATCAATATTTAACTCCATGACTGTTATTATTCTAAGTTTGGACACTTATTCACATATGGCCCATTTTCGTGTTATTATCTAGTCTTTGGCAGCAGGTTATTACTTTAATTACACAGCTAAATGATATATCTTTGGGATTTCTGTTGTAGTAACAGCAAAATGAGATGACATGCTGTGTTGCATATACTTATCATTAATGTTCCTGACATATTCATCTATTGCGTTATGAAAATTTCTAGCTGTGTGACCTACATACTGTAGGAGCAGCCAAGCAAATATATACATTATTTTTCATTAGAAGTGAGAAAATCCCTAACCATATGTTTTTTAAGTCAGTTCTAATTTCAGTTACTGTTTTCTGTGTGGTACACTTAATATTCGTACATGATTGGCATTTTTTTACACAGAAATCTAAAGATTTGTATCTTGCTGAATAGATTTTTAGGAGTTCTTTATAACTCAGATAACTTTTTATTTGAATTTTTTTTTTTTAAATGACTGCTCCAATAAACATGCCTTTTGGCTTAGTTAAAAATATATTCTGATTATTTTAAACAAATACTGAGCTTATATTACGAGAGTTAATTCCTTTTTTCTCACTTTGGAAAAGCCATTCCTTTTTTTCTTTTTTTAATTTCTATTATAATTTTAAGCAAGGGAAATTGTCATCAACAAAAGTTTTTGATGACCAATTCACAATCTGTTGGTATTTTAATTGTATATACACACACGCCAACAGTGCTAGCTAATTTATATAACAAAAGATAAACTTATCTGAATATTGCTACCTCTTCTTTCAGCATAGCTCTTGGAAATGGCCGTTTGCATTCTAGAGCCTATGTGCACTTGTGTCACTTGGGGCTTTGACATGTCAAATGCAACTGTTCGCTGGTTCTATGTTTGTTGTCTCTATCACTGTTTCTATGTCAGTGTACTAAGGGCATTGGACATCAAAAATAAATATAGATATTTTTTTTCCAATTTAGTTTTTATTGAGATAGCAACACGAATTGTACAGTCACAAGTAAGTGAATAACAATCTCACTGAAGAGCAGGTGAACATAAAAAGTAAGCCAGTCCTCCCAGTCCAAGGACTCTCCTAACTTGGTCTCCCACTTCAGAACACAGTGTGCTCAGGGTAAAGAATGACAAAGAGATGAGCATTTCTTTGTAAAAATGGGACCAGCAGATCTGACAGTGCGTCCGCAAAGCTCTTTATAGAAAGGTGGATTATCTATACGTAAAGAAATATGCTAGAGCAAACTGTGGCAGATCTTGTTGTTACCCTTGTGACCCTTGTGACAGTATCTGTATGTTATAGACTTTACTTCATTCGGAGTTATCTTGCCTATATCACCCTGCTTTGGCTCCCGAACATGGACTTCTTCCCCCCTCTTTTTATATATACCGAACACCGACCAACCCTCTGGCTCATTAACCGCAAAGGAACAAATTAATGCAAGTGCTTTCCCTGGGTTGCAGCCATTCGTTTAACCAAACAAACATGCTCTAGTGAATGGCCATTTAGTCTCCCGTACTCAGGCAGCGATACGTGGTCGTCGAGCATCTGGAACTGTTTTTGGATACAATACTGTACGGGACCAGGAACCAGATAGAGAGAACATAGATGGAAAACACCTATATTAATAAATAGCAAAAATGAAATAAACCAAAAGCAAAGTCCAGGAGGCCAGCAGGGGTCAGGCACCAAAGCGGTTAGTCAGACGAGCCGGAATCAGGAAAACGGACAGCAGCAGAGTCAGAAACCATTAATTCACATGAAACAAGAAACAGAGAGTCTTCTGGGAAACAGGAAAACACGCACGGGCAAGGAGGTACTAAGACTTGCTGCTTAAATAGGTTGCACTGATTAGCAACAGGGCTGGTTACTAACAATCAGGTGAGTATCCATGGCAACATTAATGAAGGAGCTGATAGTTAAAATCAGCTGAAAGCTCAGATACAGAGAAAGGAAGGGTTACTGTTTAAAACAGCAAAGAAACCCTGACAGATACCTAGCGAACTCCGGAGAAACTGTACCACTGCCTGCTCCGCTCTCAGACAAGATAGGAGAACACTTTTCGGGAGAAACACTTCCCCCCCCCCCCCAGCTGGGGGGCGCAATCACTCCCTAAGAACCAGGGGGAGCGTTTGTTGGTGTTCGCACAGGAAACCCCAAAAGTTGACCGGCCGCTGCCTCTTTTTCCCTGGAACTATTTTAGGCTACAACCTCATGGCTGGCCGGTCAAAACTTTGCCCCGACCGCTATTCTCTTACACCGAATGTACTATTGGACAACTCGGGCACTCGGATCCAGGCTATTCAGGGATATAATACATGGGAGGTTCACAGGTGGGCAGCTTTCTCAACAATCTTCACTTCTCCTGACTATAGACATTTGATAACATCTTGCATCAGTGACTGCTAGCATTTCAAAAACAGATTATTTTAAGCAAATCCAAACTTTATCTGATGGTTTGAAAATTAGTCACAATGGGTCTATTAAATGTGTTAGACCAAATGAATGCTTAAAGGAATCTCCATAGTTAATGAAATAGGAAGCAATCTGAAGACTCACTTGACTCTGTTAAGATTAAGTATGTATGGATCGATGTCAGAATGTTACAAATCTTCTTCTGAATGATTCCTACAGACCATGTATAATGCTTCCTCGTGAAATGTTAGTGTAGAGTTTAGGACATGAGCTATTTATATATACACTCCCTAACTAAGCATGTAAATATAGTTAGATGTTTCTTTTCCAAATTAAATTAATGCAATTTCCAATGCACTGGATGATGTCCATTTATCAATACCATACATTCTTTAGAAAATCACACTGATTCACCCAAGTAATGATGTTGGACCATATGAATAGGCACATTTTACTCATTTTATTAGTTTTCCATTGTAGACAAGCTTTTCAAAAGTCATGTAGTAGAACTAACAATTGAACACTGAATGTATTTGAAAATATCAATTTCAATTCATCTTTGAATAATATGCAGTGACACACAAATAATGATGGTTTGAAAATTAGTCACAATGGGTCTATTAAATGTGTTAGACCAAATGAATGCTTAAAGGAATCTCCATAGTTAATGAAATAGGAAGCAATCTGAAGACTCACTTGACTCTGTTAAGATTAAGTATGTATGGATCGATGTCAGAATGTTACAAATCTTCTTCTGAATGATTCCTACAGACCATGTATAATGCTTCCTCGTGAAATGTTAGTGTAGAGTTTAGGACATGAGCTATTTATATATACACTCCCTAACTAAGCATGTAAATATAGTTAGATGTTTCTTTTCCATTAATTATAATTAATGCATGGATTTCCATTTATAATACCATACATTCTTTAGAAAATCACTGCACCCAAGTAATGATGTTGGACCATAGAATAGGTTTTACTCATTTTATTAGTTTTCCATTGTAGGCTTAAAAGTCATGTAGTAGAAAACAATTGAACACTGTATTTGAAAATATCAATTTCAATTATCTTTGAAAATATGAGTCACACTAATGATTCCCATTTTTATATTTCAGTCAATGTCATAAAAGGTTATCTTTAATCATATGTGTTTCTGCTTTAATTTTGAAATATTCTTATCTGTTTCTCCGGATTAAATTATGTTCCCATATGTATGGTGAACATGATAAATTAACACAAATTCTCTCATTTGAATATGCACATCCAAAGCATCACGAGTAAGAAAACAATATTTTATTTCTATTGTTCAATTCTTTGTATGATGGAAATGTATTGATCAAAAAGGTTCACAAAGGCAGCTATAATATAGAAATATTTTCACTCTTTAATATAGACTTTCATTTCTTATTCAGAGTTCCATAAATAGGCCAGTTTATGTTAAAATGCTTGCCAACAAATGTGGAAAGTAGTTGACATCATGTAATTATCACATAACTGTTCATTTCTAACAACATACCAAATACTTTTATTGATCTTAGTGTGCACACTTTTATTATTAGTTGGGTTTAAAGGATGAAACAGGCTAGGGACCTATGAAAGATCTTCTTTTAATGCTTTATAGAAAAAGTTTTGCCTTTTTTCTAGTGTAAAGACATTATTGTGGAAATGTAGCTGAAAAAGAATAACAATGCCAATTCTCCTGTAATGTATTTTCTGCTAGCACTCAAATAAACCTCTTACACCCACATTTCAAAACAAATAACCCAGGAGTTCCATTAACATTGTTCTTATCTCTACAATATTTCTACAGAAATCTTCACTTGACCTTAAGCAAGAGTGAATAAGAAAGTATCTATCTAATCTATCTAGCAGTGATGACTCTAGATACAATGCATGGGGGGGCGGGGGGGGGTCACTAATAATTTCCATTACTAAATTATAATAGTAGTCACCGAAGGGGGGATAGGGACTGTAATGGGTGCAAGGGAGGCATAGCGGTTGTTGTGGATGCAGGGGAGGGAGAGTGGCTGTTGTGTGTGCAGGGGTGTTAGAGGTTGAAGTGGGTACAGGGAAGGGTTAGGGGCTGAAGTGGGTGTAAGGGAAGGAAAAGGGCTGTAGTGGGTGCCGGAGAAGGATAGTGGCTATAGTGGGTGCAGAGGAGGGATAGGGGATAGGGGCTGCATTGGGTGCAAACAAGGGTAGGGGCTGCAGGGGAGGGAAAGGTGCTGCAGAGGTGGGATATGGGTTTTAGTGGCTTCAGGGAAGGGATAGAGGCTGTAGTGCACGGTGTAGCTGGTGGTCCGGTGTGAGAACATGATTGACTGTTCCCCCTCCAACCAGCAGAGGAGCATATATCAGAGTGTTGCCGTGGTTACCAAGTTCTCCCTCTTCACACTCATGATCGGTGCAGTTTAGCTGGTGATGGAGATCTCTGATCTCACCACCGGCCATGAAGATCAGTGGGCGGGTACATAGGGTGGGGTGGGGATTGGAAGGTGATGCCTATGCTCTACACATATCCCAGTTCCTCTAGGAGAGTTGCATGATGCCATCAAGACTTTCCTTAGCTACCTATATAACTATCTTTTTGTAGAAGGAAAGGCATTCTAGGTAATGTTTCATTTATAGACCAGTATTGTTACTTATTAAATTCCCACTTTAGTGGAGAACTCCTTTTTGTATCTAGGTTCTGTTAAATTAACATACATACTGAGTAGCAACAGAATCCTCAGTCCAGAACCAAAGAATGTAGATGTGCAAAAGAGAGAATGGAATTATGTGAAAATGATAACCAGTACATAACTACCGCTTACAAGATAGCTCCCAGATACCAGACTGGGACAAGATACATTCTTGTGCACTGGTATTTTTACATGCATTTGAAGGCTCAGTCAATCATACATATTCTACTACCTGGATTATTAAAATTCAAGAGTGAATGGGTTAACTTACTCATGTGTTGGTCCATGTAAAACAATATATTCACTGCATGTGACATCTCCAAAAATGCTTATTTTTGTCTGATTTAACAAAAATCATTAAAAAAAAAAAAAGTTTTATGCCCATATAAGGAATTGAACCCCAGCTATTAGGATAAAAAAAAAAAAAACACAGCTTATAGACTCTAAGAGAAATCATAAAGTTTTTAAGCTCAGCTGTAACTCTAGCACTGTATATTTGTTGAAAATTTATTTTCCAATACCAGCACTTTTTCTGTCTGCTGGACATCTGTTCACAATCTAAGCATCATGTGCATCTTTTGATAATATGTCCCCCAATCTAAGCACTGTGTTTGTCAACAGGAATTGTGTCCCCAATCCCAGCACTATGTCTGCTAACAATTTGTCCACCAAAATTTAGCACTGTATCTGTTGAAACATGCTGCCAGACTCTCTAGGGCAGTAATGGCGAACATTTTTGAGCCTGAGTGCCCAAACCGCAATACAAACCCACTTTTTTTCTCAAAGTGCCAACACGGCAATTAAACACGGCAGTTATACACACTGACAGTCACAGATACACACACATTGACACACACATACACAGACACTCACAGATACACATACACTCACATAGATACACTGACACTCACAGACACACATACACTCACATAGATACACTTACACTCACAGACACACATACACTCACAGACATACACTGACACTCACAGACACACATACACTCACAGACACACATACACTCACAGACACACACACACACACACACACACTCACAGATACTCACTGACACACACATACACATACCTAAACATACACATGGGCAAACACACAAATTGCAATTTACATTTGTTAACCATACTCTGCTCCCATACATTTTGTTTACAGGGAGGTTAATTGGACTAAAGAGAGGGGCTATAGAAGTGGGGCACAGGGGGTATAGAAAAGAGGCAGTGGATGTATAGGGGGCAGGGGCTTTAGAAAGGGGGGGAGGGGATGTAGAGGGGGAACAGGGGCTCTATACACAGGCACAGGGGACATAAAGGGGAGCAGGTGCTGTTGTGGGAGCACAAGGACTGAGAGGGGGCACATGAGCTATAGAAGGGGAGCAGGGGCTGTAGAGGAGGGCAGGGACTAAGAGGGGTGACAGGGGCTGTAGAATGGGGGGTAGGGGCTATTGAGGGGGTAGGTGCTGTAGAGGGGGGATTAGGGGCTGTAGAGGGAGGGCAGAGGCTGCTTAAAAGTTAATTTAAAAAATAATCCTTCCTCCCTGAGTCTTACTTTGGACCAGGACGGGGGAGCCTTGTCCCTGGTGGTCAGGTGGGACAGGAGCAGCCAGCACACAGAAGCAGCCAGGGAAGTCAGTCGGCACACAGAAGCAGCCAGAGGCAGGGGATCCAGATTTTTCGACCTCCCTGCTCTAGCGCCCTTAGGCGGCAGTCTGGACATAACTAATTGTAAACGCATGCCATAGGTTCGCCATTGCTGATCTAGTGTCTCCAGGTACAGTTTATACCATTATTGTCTTGTAGGGATCGACCAATATTGATTTTTTAGAGTCGATACCGATATTCTGTGAACTTTCAGGCCGATAGCCAATATAATTGGCCGATATTCTGTACATTTACCATTTTTGAAAATAAAAACTATTTCTAAAGGTAAATGCACAAAATATACATGCCACGTGTAGTGGATGCAGTGTGTTTAGACAGGGGAGCCGTATGTGTTTGTGTAGTGGATGCAGTGTGTGTTTGTGTAGTGTGTGTAGTGGATGCAGTGAGTGTCTGTGTAGTGGATGCAGTGTGTTTGTGTAGTGTGTGTGTGTGTGGATGCAGTGTGTGTTTGTGTAGTGTGTAGTGGATGCAGTGTGTATTTGTGTAGTGTGTATATAATGAAAGCAAAGTGTTTGTGTAGTGTGTGTATAATGAAAGCAGAGTGTTTGTGTAGTGTGTGGGTAGTGTGCGTAAAGTGAATGCAGTATATACTAAATGCAAAGTGAGTGTGTTTGTGTAGTGTGTGTGTATATAATGAATGTAGTGTGTTTATATAATGCAGAGTGTGTATATAATGCAGTGTGTTTGTGTAGTGTGCATTATATAAACACACTATGCAAACACACACTGCATTATATACACACACTGCATTATATAAACACACTACACACACTGCATTATATACGCACACTACACACACACACACACTGCATTATATATGCACACTACACACACACTGCATTATATTGCTCCTCTCGCCCCACCACTTGCCCCCTCGATCCTGTCCCATCTCACCTTATCAGATCTCTCTCCACTTGTCTCGTGCCTTCTCTAACACACATCTTCAACTGCTCGCTCTCTTCTGGCATTGTCCCTGCTGACCTTAAACATGCCACTGTAGTACCTATACTAAAAAAAACATCCCTCGACCCGTCCACCCCCTCTAACTACTGTCCCATATCCCTGCTCCCTTTTTCCTCAAAGCTTCTGGAAAGACTTGTCTTTACCCGTGTGTCTCATTTCCTCAATTCCAACTCTCTCCTTGACCCCCTTCAATCTGGCTTCTGCCCTTTCCACTCTACAGAGACTGCCCTTATCAAAGTTACTAACGACCTAATCGCAGCTAAATCCAAAGGCCACTACTCCATACTAATTCTTCTTGACCTCTCAGCGGCCTTTGACACCGTTGATCATGCTCTCCTTCTTCAAACTCTGCAATAGCTTGGTCTCTGTGACTCTGTCCTCTCATGGTTTTCCTCTTATCTCTCCCAACGCTCATTCGGTGTCTCTTTTTCTAATGATACCTCCTCCCCTCGCCCTGTCTCGGTTGGAGTCCCCCAAGGCTCCGTCCTTGGTCCCCTTCTATTTTCTCTTTGTACTGCCTCTCTTGGCAAACTTATTACCTCATTTGGATTCCACTACCACCTGTACGCTGATGACACCCAGCTATGTCTCTCCTCCCCGGACCTCTCCCCTGCTGTCCTGCAACGTGTCACTGCTTGCCTTTCTTCCATCTCTGAATGGATGTCCTCCCGCTTTCTGAAACTCAATCTCTCAAAAACTGAGCTCCTTGTCTTTCCTCCTCCTAATACTGATCCTCCTCTTTCGCTCTCCCTTCAAGTTTGTGGTACCAACATCAGCCCATCCTTGCAAGCGCGCTGTCTTGGCGTCATACTTGACTCTGGTCTCACCTTTGAGCCTCACATCCAGCATGTTGCCAAATCCTGTAGATTCCATCTTAAAAACATAGCCTGCATCCGCCCCTTTCTTGCACCAGATACTACCAAGGAGCTTGTCCATGCTCTAGTAATTTCCCACATGGATTATTGTAACCCTCTCCTGCTTGGTCTTCCCAAAAGCCGTACTGCACCCCTACAGTCTGTAATGAACGCTGCTGCTAGACTGATCTTCCTCTCTAGTCGGTTCTCTCACACCTCACCCCTCTGCCAGTCCTTACATTGGCTTCCTGTGTGCTATAGGAGTCAATTCAAGGCACTAACTCACACCTATAAAGCACTGAACAACTCTAGCCCCTCTTATATCTCCTCACAGATCCATAGGTATGTCCCTTCTCGGTCTCTCCGCTCTGCCCGTGACCACCTCCTGTCCGTTGTCCGCACCCGTACGGCCAACTCGCGCTTGCAGGACTTCTCGCGGGCGGCTCCCTTCCTATGGAATAGCCTGCCTCCTGCCATCAGACTCTCCCCTAGTCTTGCATCTTTTAAGAAGTGCCTTAAAACCCATCTCTTTAGGAAAGCTTATGGCCTCCAAGACTAACCCCTACCTCACATACCTGTCTCTTGCCCTCTCCTAAAGGGCAGCCCACCTTATTTGATTGCAAATTCCTGTCCTACTGTGTTTTACACCCCACCTCCTATAGAATGTAAGCTCGATTGAGCAGGGTCCTCTTCAACCTATTGTTCCTGTAAGTTTATTTGTAATTGCCCTATTTATAGTTAAATCCCCTCTCATAATATTGTAAAGCGCTACGGAATCTGTTGGAGCCATATAAATGGCAATAATAAATAATAATAAATAATAATATTCACATACACACACACTGCATTATATACACACACTGCACACACACTGCATTATATACACAGTGTGTTTGTGTAGTGTGTGTGTGTGTTTGTATAGTGTGTGTATATAATGCAGAGTGTGTGTGTTTGTATAGTGTGTGTATATAATGCAGTGTGTTTGTGTAGTGTGCATTATATAAACACACTACACAAACACTGCATTATATACACACAGTGGCGTACATACCAGGGTCGCAGGGGTCGTGGTTGCGACCGGGCCCGGCCCACCAGGGGGCCCGGCCGCCCCTGCGATCCGGTATGTAGCCACTGGGCCAGCCTCTTCTCCTAGGGGGCCCAGGAGCCGACCACCCCAGGGCCCCCCGAGGCTGGCCCTGCTGACCCCAGCTGGTGGGTGGCCGGTCGGGCAGGCGGGCGCGCGAGGGAGCACTCAGTGCTTCCTCTTCAGCTCCCTCGCGCACCGCACTGATACCGGAGCCGGAAGATGACGTCATCTTCCGGCTCCGGCATCCCTACGTGGTGCGCGAGGGAGCTGAAGAGGAAGCACTGAGTGCTCCCTCGCGCGCCCGCCTGCCCGACCGGCCACCCACCAGCTGGGGTCAGCAGCACCACTGGACACCAGGGAATCCCCCCAGCACTCCAAAAGGTAAGGCAGCTGGGGGGATTAAATAAAAAAAAAACGTGTGTGTGTGTGTGTGTGTGTGTCAGTGTGTGTGTTAGAGTGTGTGTGAGTGTTAGAGTGTTAGTGTTAGTGTGTGTGTGTGTTAGAGTGTGTGTGTTAAAGTGTGTGTGTGAGTGTGTGTGTGTGTGTGAGTGTGTGTGTGAGTGTTAGAGTGTGAGTGTTAGAGTGTGTGTTAGATTGAGTGTGAGTGTTAGATTGAGTGTGAGTGTTAGAGTGAGTGTGAGTGTTAGAGTGACTGTTAGAGTGAGTGTCTGCTAGTGAGTGTCAGTGAGTGTTACTGTGTGTGTCTTACTGATTGTGTGTGTTAGTGAGTCTGTTTGATGTCTGTTAGTGAGTGTGTGTTTGTCAATGAGAGTGTATGTTTTGTAAGTGAGTGTGTATGTATGTCTGTCGCTGAGTGTGTGTCTGTCAGTAAATGTGTGTGTCTGTTAGCTAGTGTGTATGCGTCTGTAAGTGAGAGTGTGTGTGTCTTCAGCACTTACCTTTCTCCAGCGCCGGATTCCCTTGGCGCTGGGGATCCCTCAGCCTCTCAGCTCCGAATGCGACCGCGCACGCATTCAAACCGCCCATAGGAAAGCATTACTCAATGCTTTCCTATGGACGCTCAGTGTGCTCCTCTAGCGGCTGTCAGTGAGACAGCCACTAGAGGCTGGATTAACCCTCAGTGAAACATAGCAGTTTCTCTGAAACTGCTATGTTTTCAGCTGCAGGGTTAAAACTAGAGGGACCTGACACCCAGACAACTTCATTGAGCTGATGTGATCTGGGTGTCTGTAGTGGTCCTTTAAGTGTGTGTGCATCTGCATGCACTGGCGTACATACCTCGGTCGCAGGGGTCGCAGCCCTGTAACCCCTGCGACCAGGTGCCCACCGCCATGTGTTGCGGCCCGGCCCGCGCGCATGGGTGGGCCCGCGGATCAGTTTTCGCACCGGGGCCCCATGGGTCATGTGTACGCCACTGTATACACAGTGTGTTTGTGTAGTGTATGTGTATATAATGGAGTGTGTGTGTGAGTGGGTATTTTTTCTAAAAAAATTTTTTAAAATATTTAATTATTATTTTTGTTGTCCCCCTCCCGGTTTCATATTTGGCCAGGGAGGGGGGATATGACAGTCCCTGGTGGTCCAGTGGCATTGGTTGAGCTGGGGGGGGGCGGGCAGCAAGCGCTTACTCACCTCCCAGCAGCTCCTCCATCTCCCCAGTGTAACTCTTGCGGCCAGCGTGTCGTGCAGAGCGTTGCCATGGTAACCCATGGCAACGTTCTGACGGCCGCGGGTCTTGCAAGACTTACACTGGGGAGCTGGAGGAGCTGCTGGGAGGTGAGTAAGCACTTGCTGCCTGCCCCCCCAGGACCGCCGGGCTTGTAATGAGCCTGGCAGTCCTAGGAGGTATTATCGGCAATATCGGTATCTGAATTGGCCGATACAGATATTGTTGAAAATACCGAATATCGGCCGATTATATCGGTAAAAACGATAATCGGTCGATCCCTATTGTCTTGTGCTTTATCCTTATTTTTAAATTGGATTGTCTATGTTTTGAACCATAATACTATTTTGAATATTTTGACATAACTAATTGTATCAGGAATAACAGGAATAATGTAGGTCTTTAGACTAAGCAATTTACTAAGTACTATATAATTGCACGTATTTAAACAAAATAAATACAGATTTATTTTTATTATTTTGACAGTCATTTAGATTTTTTTGTGAGTTGAAAAGATCAGGAGATGTTTACAGAGAGAGAGGAGTCAAATTCATTGGTTGGAGTCTGATGCCCACCACTGTAATACATCACCTGCCACCAGTGTTGGCACTGTGGTTGAAGAAGGGATATTTATTTATAAACATATCTTAGAAGCTTTAAAACTATTCTTCTCTTTTTTTTTTCCTTTGGTTTGTTTATATTCTCTCTTTTATTATCAATGTATTTGCGTAACGACGCCGGGAAGGCAGCCACTCTAGAAGTATAAAAGCTAACTTGCCTAACTCACGGCGGATCCCCATTCAGTCCGCTTTTTACTTCCCTCCTGCTGGCCATTCATGGCTGAACTGCGGACCGGGCTAGAGGGTAGTTTTCCTCTCCCTGTTCTGACAGGAAGCGCACACGCTGAGCAAGCAAAACTGCTTCCTGTCAGACCGGGAGAGGGAAACAAACTCCTCTACCCCGGTCATGCTACACAGGAAGAGGGAGATAAGTGGACATAGATTGTGAGAAAGGGGAGGAAATTAGACACATTGGATGCTATGAGGATTGTGAAAAATGTGGGGTGCTGGGAGATTGTGACACAGAGGGGAGCTGGGGGAATAAGACACATAGGGGGTGCTGGCGAAATGAGACACATTGACATGCTGGGAGACTGAATCACATGGTGGGGCCTGGGGGAATAAGACATGGGGGCTGCAGGATTGAGACACATGGGGGCACTGGGGGATTGAGACACATAGAGGGGGCTGGAGGAATGAGACATGGGGGGCTCAGGGATTAAGACACATGGACATGAAGTGCCAGTACTGAGAACTGCTTCCTGTCAGACCAGGGAGAGGGAAACAAGCTACTCTACCCCGGTCACTCTACACAGGAAGAGGGAGATAAGCGGACACATGTTGGGAGAGAGGGGAGGAGATTAGACACATTGGGTGCTATGAGGATTGTGAAACATGGGGGGTTCTTGTAGATTGTGACACAGAGGGGAGCTGGGGGAATGAGACACATGGGGGTGCTGGGGAAATAAGACACATGGGGTGGTGCTGGGAGACTGAGACACATGGTGGGTGCTGGGGGAATGGGACATGTGGAGCTTCAGAATTAGGACACATGGGGCGCTGGGGGATTGAGACACATAGAGGGTGGCTGGGGGAATGAGACATGGTGGTAGCTGGGGGATTAACTAAAACACATGGACATGAAGAGCCAGTACTGCTCAGCCATGCTACAGAGAAAGAGGTAAGCGGACACAGATTGGAAGAGAGGGGAGCACATGGGGGATGCTGGAGGAATAAGACATATAGGGGTCATGCTGGGGGATTGAGACACATGGAAGGGGCTGGGGGAATGAGACATGGGGGCTGGAGGATTGACACGCTTAGAGGGGGCCTGGAGGAATGAGACATGGGAGTTGGGGATTGAGACACATGGAAGAGTACATTGGGAAATAAGACACTTGGTGGGTGCTGGGGGACTGAGACACATGGGGAAGGCTGGAGGACTGAGACACATAGGGGCTGTGGGACTGAAACACATGAGTGGAAGGCCTGGTGGACTGAAGCACATGGGGGGTTGGGGGAGAGAGACACACAAGAGGGTTGGTATAGAAAGAGACACACAAAGGCGCTGAGTGAAGTAACAGACAAAGGGGAGAGTATAAGAAACACAAAGTGAAAAAATGTGCGATAAGATATACTAAAGGGGAATGTAAGACAAAAGATAGATAAGATACACTAAAGGGGGTAAGACTTCAAAAAGAGAGGATTAGAAACACAAAACAGGGTAAGAAATTAAAGTGGGGGATTAGGAAACACACAGGTAAAGATGCATTTTTAAGGGAACAGATGAGGGGGCAAAATGTATCTTTGCCTGTGTAACCAAAAATCATTGCATCAGCCCTGGTAACAAGGTCTGTTCTGACCAATCATTATCCTCATAAGGTTAATTAAACTCAAAAAGCTTTTTCTCAGTGTCTTTTTCTCAGTGACATAGTTTTAATTGACTGGTTATCACAGAGTGATTTATCTGGTATCCTTCACGTTTTGGCTTGTCTCCTCATTACTGCCTCATTCTGTACCTGTGACCTTGGTTTGTTTCTGACCATTCTTTATTTACATTAAGTCCTGGCAATTCTAAGGCCTGGTATTACTTATATTTCTTACAGTTTACGTTATATTGTTATATTATATTGTTGAAGGGGGACTTGATCGCCATGCCGGGCTGACGCGAGGACCATGGGCTCTTCACTTGATTCGCCTTATGCTCTGAAAACTCGACAATCAGGCTGTGAAACAGACCCTTGTTATTTCCTCACCTTCTTGTCCAATTATTCTTGGTTTCTCTTGGTTGGATAAACACAATCCTGATTTGTAGAAATAATTACAGGGCACAGAGAAAAAGCCCTTTTTTGTTCGTATTGATAGGCCAGAAGTATAATAACCATGATAGGGTGAGTCACCCTCCAGTTAATTGCTATGCTCTGGTATTTCTTTCAAAGGAGGATTACATTGTCCGAATTAAGGTAAGTAATGGGTTTGACATCTGTCCATCATTGGTGGGTCACCTATATAAAATTCAGTGGTTTATAAGCAGCACTAATGTGTTGATTAATGATGTAAAAACATAATAAAATTTCTTTATCAAACAGCAATTCCTGTAACACTGTACCTGTATCACAAGCTACTTACTGCATGTGCTATCCTGTCTATGACAATAGGGAAGCTTTGCTATTCCTGCAAATCCACTTGCCAGAAGCTACTTCCACGGATTTTCTTTATTGTGATTTGAATTGTGCTTTAAATGAAGTGACGGGATGAGTCATACCAGGCAGGGAACGATATTACAGCAGGTTCCCTTCCACCATGTACGAAAGACCCTGTGGGAGATTAATATATAATTCTAATGATCTTTGTTCATGCCTTTCAGCAAAGTGGAAATCGGTATTTATAGTCTGCAGGGTAGATTCTATTCCATGTGATAAGGTTTGTGAGTTTATGAAAAATATTAAACAGTTTTTCCACTTATTTGGTATTTTTATCAGTCTAAATAAAATAATGCCGATTGCTGTTGCTTTTATTAACATATATGCAATATGCATTCTTTGATGCAGTTGCACTAAAGCATTGTATGTGCTTACCATTAAATGAAAGTATAAAGAATATATACAGGCATGGAAAACAAACTGTATTTATTATATATTTGGCTTTATTGTTGTTAAATAAATCCTGACACTGTGTAATATGTCATGTGTTGTAGTTCTTCTGAGGTTGTATTTACCTAATTTTAAGATCTGCTAAGGATGCTAGATGATGATGATGATTGTTATGTTCTGATATGTAAAACTATAGAATTCAAACAGGGTGTACTTTCTTTTTCCCATCACTGTAGGTGACTCCAAGGACTACTACACTGCAAGACCATTCTGGCTCTGCCTTCAAAAGATCCACTAGCTGATCCACAAAATATAAAGCAAACTAAATAACAGTGGTTTCATATGGAGGTATAACAAGATTGGATGTATAAATGCATAAAAGTACAAATTAAATTGTGCTCATGCAGAGTGCAAAATATTACAGAGGTTAAGCACAGCACTAACCCTTAACATGTTTTGTGCATGAAGCAATTAAAATCATTATGACATCACATAGGGATTCCTCCTGTGTACAGAGCACTTAGAGACCTCCATCTAATGCTGCAGATCTACGTGCTGTCCCTGCTGATACCACACTGAATGGTGCTGGGCAGCACTCACATCCAAGGGCTGATCACCTTCAGCAGAGAAGCATCCATAAAGGCCTAATCAGATTCCAAGATAATCACAGTGGCTTAACGACCATCATGCAGCAACAGTGATTTAAAGGTATGTGTACAGCACTCACATTGAGGGCTGCACGCAGCTTATCAGCCACTAAATATAGCCACAGATGACTGAGGGGCGCCCCAAGGATAAAATAATACATCAGTCTCCCCAGTACCAGCAAGGATTTAGCCCTGCTCGTAGCTTAAAACCATGACATTCCATTTTTTTTCCTCTTTACAGTCATGACACATTAAGCCAAACTCAAGCAAAAGTGTCCACAAAAACCACACAGGGGTCAGGGAAGACATGTTGGATTTGCATTAGGCTATGCCTGTGCACATCCTGCACACTCCTTGCACATGCCCATTAAGGAAGACTTACCACATGCCTATGAAGGAAGGCTTAAGCTGGAGCTTAGCTTGCAAACTAACCTAATATTCACATGGGATATAAATACAATCAAAATATTGCCATGTAACATGTCTAGATCATTTATCACTTGTCACGAATGACCTTCAAAAGCTTTGTTTAGTAGAACAGACATTACATATGTGACAAACTCCCCTCTCCAAGTGAGTTTGCCACGCGCTCCTGGAGGAGCCTGCTTGCCAGCCACCTGCCCACAGACTATGGACCCTGTAAAATGTAATATAAAAGTCTCAGTTTGTGTATTTGGCCTATATGGTTCGGGAACCGAACAGCCGCACGAACTGGAGACCACCCTGGAGCTTATTAAGCATAATTGATACTTTGTAGCAATTTCCACTGTGGGGTGTTCGTCTGGGTGGCTGCATTTCCTATGGACAACCACGAGTTGGTGGCCACCCTGTTTGTATGAACACAGGCAGCAGTGTTTGGTCGTCGAGTTCATGGAACTATTTTCGGACACTGAAACTTCCGAACACTGGTGGACTTTCATGATCGCCTGCGTTCGGTTCTACAACACTTAGAAAGACACTGTTCGGTGGAAACGTTCTCACAAACAAGGAAAACAAGCTCCAGGGTAAGAACACTATGTTTGGTAGTTTGTTCGGTTTTTAAACTACCGAATTAGACTGACCGCAAGCCCTGATTCTCTGGAACTGTTTTGGGTATGGGACCATCCGTGTAGTCAGTCAAATTATGACTTCCAGGAATTCCATGAACCCTTGAACCAATCTGGGTTAATTTTTGGATATGTTGGTCACCCAGACCGGATCTGTCAGGGGATGTAACTTTTGTTTTATGTATTTTTAAGGTACTGTTTGTGTTTTTTTGTAACTGGAGATAATTGAGTTTAATACAGTGCTTGACACAATTATCTCCTTGGCACAGGGGAGGGATTATCTTGTTTAGTATAGGAGTGTCCTGGACCTGAGAGCCAATGTAAATCATGTGTCTGTTTTTATTGTAGTCTGCTCTCAGGTTCAGGGGGGAGTGCCCCTTGCATAGGGACCTGCATATAAGGCAAGTTGTGGCTGCCATTAAACAGGTTAGTTTTACCCTTCATGAAGTCTAGGCTCATGTTTGGGGGATTTGAGAGCTATATTCACTCTGGGGATTGATATAATCACTATACTCCCTTGGATCACAATGATTGCTCTTGTAAGAGCACCCCTGCTTCCCTCTCTGAATTAGGATAGGTCTACCTACTGGAAGCTGGATCCTGGTCTTGGGTCCAGGGTGGGTGGAGGACAGCAAGACCCCAACCAAGCTGCATCGGTTTGCGGGTTCACTGTGGTTATGGTGTCCGGTGCGGTGCTTATGGTACTCAAGGATTACTAGGAAGCACCCGGTCGGGGTGCCAAGTGGTCCGTCACATTGTCCATATATTTTTAAGATATTTAACTTTTTTGCTTGTTCACACTGATTTCTCTTTGTGTACACATAAAGAAAACGTTTCTATGTTTCAAAAGGTAAGAACGGGTACTATTCTGGGACAATGTTTTAAAAGGAGTAATCTCACTTTTTAATTTTTTCTACTACTCTCTCTATCATTTACTTCTTTCTAATTTTTGTGATATCTCATTCCTATTTCTTTTTCAAACAATACAAAGATGTTTTCTGCAAAGATGTTTTCTGCATTTCTTCTTTAGCACACAAAACATTTTATAAACAAAGTATGAAAACAAAAGTTTCACTTTCATATAGAATCACTGAGTTTTCATTGCTGGTAGATGTCTGCTCTGTCTTTGAGAAATTCAGCTATAAATTGACTATACAATTGGGTGACATAAAATTGACAATAACCAAAAATGCTTCATGCAATAAATAATGATAACAATAATAATAAAGTTTTTTTTTTTAAACTGACGGAAACGTAGTTAAATTAAATAGACAAATACAATATCCTCCCCTTAGAGTGTTTAAAATTCAACGTGGGAGGTGAAAATATATGTTCTGCTAAACAAATCTGGCCTAGATCATTTATTACTAGTCACGAATGACCTTCAAAAGCTTTGTTTAGCAGAACAGACATTACATTCATTGGTTTAAGGGCAATGAGATAGTGTTTGATTTCTTGAAAGCTAAGATTTAAACTGAATGTATTCGGATTATGATAAAGGTGAGGAATGAGCCCACTATATAAGGATTAACGAGAACAATTGAATTTAAAGGGACCTCTAGGTTGCAGTTGATCCCCGCTGCTAAAACATTCTTTTAAGCAAACAAACAAATTTACAAGTAAAAAATTAATTTCCCTTATTTATTTCAAACCTGCAGCTTCTCCATTTATAAGAAAGAAGTTTGACATTCTCAGTAAAATCTTGGCTGTCCCATTATACCCAAATGGGAGCACTAAACATATCCCATAAAGTCCTGCTCTGTAGGGCCTTAGAGATATTTAGTTCAGCCCTAAGTGTCATTAATAAAAAGAAACAAACAAAACTACTTACACATGCTAACAGCGACATTGCACTATAAATTAGTATACTGAGTTTAGTTACTAATGTTTTTTCATGAATGAAGATAACAACAGAACAGCAATTGCAGCAAAGGATCCTTATGACAAATCTATGTGAAAGATTGTGAATGTTAGTTCAAGATATGATTAGTCTTCCCTACTGTAGTGTAATTGAGTGGGATAATGGTAATATTGCCATAACAATTAAAAATAATTACTGCCACTCCAAAATCATAGGCGTGCACACGGGGTGTGCCGGGTGTGCCTGGGTACAGCCTAATCATGCCTCAAAATTGAGGCTCAGTGCTGCACTGCTGGCTGCTGCTATGCTATCAGGGGCGTACCGTGGGGTTGGCAAGACTGGGGGTGGAGGGGGCGTAAAAATCAATTGGCAGTCTGAGCAGTGATTTTTGCACCCCTTGCTCGTCCTGCGCCTCCGGCGCCCCAGGTAGCGTGTGGCTCCATGAAGAAACCACACGCATAGTACATGAGGGAAGTCCCTCGCGGTTTGCGTAGGAGCGCCAGGTGGAAGGGGGAGGGAGATGTGGATAGGAGGTAGGAGAGAAATGGATGGAAGCAGGAAGGTAGACATGGAAGGGGGAAAGAGTTATGGATAGAAGATGAGACACATGGATGGATGGAAGAGACGGGAATAAAGACATGGAAGGAAGGGATGGGAGGGGGGGAGTAGAAATAAGCGGAAAGTGTAGTCACACTTAACCTGGCTGAGATTGCAGTTTGCATAGGGACTAAGGGAGTGAATGGAGAGGACATTCCAGACAGTGGCATTACTACTGAGACAGTAAGTAACGAAGTGAAGATTTTGAGCAAATAATATGTATGTATCCAGTGTTACATATTGTGTGAGAATTAAACAAGTAATTTAAGTTTGTGTTGTTTTAGGATTCACCAACTTTTATACAGGTCACAGATAACCAGTTACATGATGCTATCTACTCATCAGGGGTTATAACTATCATTCTTAGACAAACACAGTTCCACCATACACAGCCAGCCCAAAATCATCACAAACCGAAGCAGTCTCCATCACACTTTGACAGCACATGCACATGCAGTCTCCACTATACTCAGACAGCCTGAGCTCATCAGTCACAACCAAGGGATTTGTTAGCTTTAAAATAAATAAATGAAGTGACAGCAATAAAGACTCCTGTTTGTAATATGGTGAAAGGCTCAACTATCCTGTGGCCGCTGCAGGGTACGGCCTTGAAGAATTCGGCAGTGTCGAGATGGTGATGCGGCTGCAAATGTGTGAGAGAGCACTCTCTCGGCCAATGTGATGTTGCCTTTTTTGCCACCGGAAATCTGATATCTGGCATCTTTTTCTTCTGTATTATGCATGCAGGAGCTGTTTGAAATCTAAATGCCTGGGTAAGTCCTGGGTGCTGGGGCAAGTCCTATAAGGGGATTCTCAGTGCTGGGGCAAGTCCTGTGAGTGCAATCTCTGTGCTGGGGTAAGTGCTGGGGCAAGTCCTGTGAGTGCAATCTCTGTGCTGGGGTAAGTGCTGGGGCAAAGTCCTGTGATTGCAATCTCTGTGCTGGGGTAAGTCCTGGGGCAAGTCCTGTGAGTTGGTATAACACTTTTTCCAGTTTTTGTCACCAGTCTGGCATTGATATGGCGTGATCGCCCAGTGTTATGCTTGTAAAAAGGTATGATTTATCTATGTTGTGCTTGCAATTAGGTGTACTGGCCTGTGTTGTGCTTGTCATAAGGTGTGATGTGCCTGTATTATGCATGTGATAAGCTGTGATGTGCTTTTATTATGCTTTCAACATAGTGACAAACAATCCTCATCACACAAGTATAAATATATGTGAGTGTAAATATATATTTATGATTTATGGTGTTAGCACAAATTAACATTGGCATTATTGGGAAAGCATTGTATATGGATCTTTGCTATTTCATGTGTACAAGTTCTCCTTGCAGTGATTTCATATAGTGTGGAGGACTTTGAGTAACTGGCAGGACTAAGAGACCTCAGGAACTTTCAATTCCTTTTAAAAATAATATCAGGAAGTATTACTTTACTGAGAGGGTAGTGGATGCATGGAATAGCCTTCCAGCTGAAGTGGTAGAGGTTAACACAGTGAGGGAGTTAAGGCATGTGTGGGATAGGCATAAGGCTATCCTAGCTATAAGATAAAGCCAGGGACTAATGAAAGTATTTCGAAAATTACGCAGACTAGATGGGCCAAATGGTTCTTAACTGCTGTCACATTCTATGTTTCTATGTTTCTATATAGGCATGATAAATGTGGCCCATTGTTTTCTTGTTTGATCTTGAAGAGGAAAAACAAAGACAAAAGTGATGTAACTAAACAGGAATACACTGATCAGCCACAACATTGAAATCGGCTGCCTAATATCGTAAAGTTCCCAACACAAGTCTGATGCATCAAGGCATGGATTCCACAAGACCTCTAAAGGTGTCCTGTGGTATCTGGCATTAAGACATTAGCAGTAGATCCTTTAAGTCCTAGAAGTTGCAAGGTGGAGCTTTCATGGATTGGATTTGTAATTCCAGCACATACCACATATGCTCAATTGTATTGAGATTTAATGAATTTGAAGGCCAAGCCAACACTTTGAACTCTTTGTCATGTTCCTCAAACCATTCCGGAACAGTTTTTACAGTATGGCAGGGTGCATTATCCTGCTGAAAGAGACCTCTACCATAAATTAATACAATTGTCATAAAAGGGTATACGTGATCTGCAATAATCTCTAGGTAAGTGGTACATATCAACACCGCTTCACCAACTATTCTTCTTTGCACCACTTTTGGTAGTACTAACCATTGCAATACTTCCCCTTTTGGAGATGTTCTGACCCAGTCATCAGGTCATCACGATTTGGCACTTGTCAAACTCACTCAGTTGCCCATTTTTCCTGCTTCCAACATATGAAATTCAAAAACTTACTGTTCACTTGCTGCCTAATATATCCCACCCCTTGGTGCCATTGTAATGATATAATCAATATAGTCACGTCCTCTGGCAATGGTTTTAATGTGGCTAATCAGTGTATCTCATTCTGTACTGTGTGATCTTGATATAATCATATAAGCTGTTATATTTGACGGTGTTTCCGGTCTCTGCCCAGTATTGCAATATATAAAATGAGCTTGATCTACTAGTAGGTGTAGATGGGAACCAGTAGATGCAATAGGCCAGTGATGGCTAACCTTGACACCATAAATTGCTTCTGGACTACATTTCCCATGATGCTCAGTTAACTTTTAGACTCTAAAAGCTAGCTGAGCATCATGGGAAATGTAGTCCAGAAACAATTTATGGTCAAGGTTAGCCATCACTGCAATAGGCTAAAGAAAAGAAAACAAAACAAATATATATATATATATATATATATATATATATAAATATATATAAAAGCTTATATCCATTAACAGATTATGAAGATTCAAAGACATCAGTTGACTATGTTTGATAATGGAAGTTTTAAATGCATTTTCAAGTATTTTGTTATTTTTATTTGGAGGGTGTGGGAGTGGGGATTGGGGGAGGCTGTGTTCCGGTTTTAACAATTTTTCTATTCCTATCCGAAATTCCATTCTAATCTACACTGTGTCCTTTTCCAGTTGTAATGGACACAAAACTGCAGATACCAGATGCCCGACAGTGCAGGAAGACATTCTAAATTGGTGGAACATTTATTGATGGGATTTGTCTAAATACGAGCTTCCTAAGAAAATTCTCCAGTGTGATTAATCATCTTGCATTTGCTGTCACAGCGTTAACACAAAGGAATAAATGGGAAAAGATGTGCTTAAAGTATTCAAGCAGTTTAATTATGAAAGGTCAAATTAGCAAACTTCTATAAAAAAAATAATAATACAGTATTATCAATAAAAATATTTTATAAATGAAAAGATTTCAAAGTTGATGAGCCTCAGGGGCATTACATATAAAAGAGCAATTTTATTTATTGCGCACTATCAAGAAGATCAACCACCGAGGTCTGCTATTAAAGTTTAATAGGCAGTTGTTTTGTTCTTTGTCTTTAGAAATCTTTTCATGCTATTGACTACCAACGTTCAATGCAACTAAATGTTTTGTTCTCTAAGTAGTTATTAATAATCAGGGACATAAGAAATGTAACAGAGTAGAGAAATAACCTGTAGATTCTTCGATAAACGTTTTGTTTTAGGAAACTTTAAATCACATTGAAAACAATAAGATGACTATGCTATTGTGTTTAACCCCTTCTGGACGGAGTCAATAGTGCACGTTCTGATCAAAACAAAACGTAAACAAAAACTGGAATTTGCGCTATATGTCTGTTCAACCGTTATTCACCGCTGTCACATTAAGTGCACCCACACTTAGTATATATCATTTTGTTCAGGAGAAACAGGGCTTTAATTTATTATTAACTATTCATATATGGAACATAATGTATTATGAATAAAACTTAAAAAAATGTGAGAAAATAAGATTTGTTTTTTAAAATTTGTATTTCCATCTGACATTTTAGCTGTGAATGTCATAATACTGTTAGGTTTTACTGCAAAAAAATGCACATATTTGTAAACATCGATGTCTCATGAGTACAACAGTACCCCCCATTAACAGGTTTTATGGTGTTTTGGAAAGTTACAGGGTCAAATATAGAACGTTCCATTTACACATTGAAATTTGCCAGATTAGTAATGTTACCTTTGAGACGGTGTGGTAGCCCAGGAATGAGAATTACCCCCATAATGGCATACCATTTGAAAAAGTAGACAACCCAAGGTATTGAAAGTGGGGTATGTTTAGTCTTTTTTAGTAGCCACTTAGTCACAAACACTGGCCAAAGTTAGCGTTCATATTTGTTTTTGTGTGAAAAAAGCAAAAAACTAATGTTTGGCCAGTATTTCTGACTAAGTGGCTACTAAGAAAGACTGGTGTACCCCACTTGCAATACCTTGGGTTGTCTACTTTTGCAAATGGTATGCCATCATGGGGGTAATTCTCATTCCTGGGCTACCATACGCTCTCAAAGGCAACATAACCAATCTGGCAAATTTCAATGTCAAAAAATGAAATGCAAGCCTTATATGTGACTCTCTAACTTTCCAAAACACAATAAAACCTGTACATGGGGGGTGGTGTAACGGATCGCCTGGCACCCTGACTGGGTACCTCCGTTGAAGGATGCTCCTAGCTTCCTGAGGACTCCAAGCACTCTGGCAGACACCACAATCACAACCGGAGAAACAAATAAATTCTCCCAAGCATTTGAATGCTGTAGACAGTTGAATAGGAACCATACGAATAGGTTTACTCTCCTAGCAGTCAAACTGGAACAGCATACAATAAATCCTTCCCCCAATAATGAGACGACACTTCACTTTGAGGGTTAAAACAGGAACTCCCTGTACTGTCACATACAGTCTCTTTTATTCCCAATCCACAAACATAGTACAGCCCACAGGGCGTTACAAAACAACCAATCAATCCGTACAATACACCCAGACACTCCCACACAAAATCCTTCCCTCTGCATGTGATATGATTACTGAACACAATGGGTAATCTCATTATCACCGGCAGAGGAATACAGTTTTTACACAATATTTATAACTCCTAAAATATAAATGTCACAAACATAAAACATACATTTTCATAATCAATCCATTCAGGGGAACAACATATTAAAAAATGGCACGAATCAGACCAGGGGTTCAAAAGTTAAGGGAAAGTCCTTTGTGACTAAATGAAGCATGGCTTTCCGGCCCAAACCAGTTTCAGAGTCTTCTATCCTGGAGATAAGTAATTCAATTATCTCCCAGGACAGACACAAGACTCCATTAAGCACATGGTTGCAAAAAGACACAAAACACTTTAAAATACATAAAGTCACCTTTTATACATAAAACACAGACATTTCACATATCCCCAGATAGCTGGGATCTGAGCGCACAAAACTACCAAATAGCGCTCAGATCCTATTCACACAGTTCAATTGCCATGGAGCAAGTCTTTAACTACACGAATGGGCTCCATGGCATAGCTATCTGGGTTAACACATTCACATAAAGTCTGGTCCATAGTCCAAAGGCAAGAGGCGGGCAAGCAGCCCCCTCCAAGGACACGTGGCGCGGTCGGTTTCGCCACATTTCTCCCCTTTACCATCCAGACTAACAGGGTATCTGACCTCCTGCCGGTCAGTGCCCTGGTTAGTCCAGCAACCCACCCATGAAGCACAAACAGCAATACAGCCCACCCACAATAACTGGTTACTACACCTGGATAAAATAGCAACTTGTCCATGTCCAGATGCCTCACCACGGCTGTGCGGGGGGCTGGTAGACTGCCTTGGTGGGTTGCTGAGTGGGCAGAGACCAGCGGTACTCTGCCCGGGTGCCAGCGCTACCACTGAAGTAGCCTGGTTGGAGCCTGGTTGTAGGAGGGGGAGACCGACTGTCTCCCCTCTGGATACACTGCTCTGTGGCTGGGGGACAGGACTGACCGTCCCTACCCCTGGTGCTGCAAGTGCAGAGACTACGGTCCCATCTGCATAGTTGTGGGGCTTAACATCTCCCCTTGGTGGGTTAGGCTGCCACTGGAGAGAGGGTGTAACAAGCTCCTCTCTCTGAACTGTAGACTGCCGCTGGGGAGAGGGGGTAACCTGCTCCTCTCCCTGACACTCTCTTTGCTGGTGGAGAGGGGGACCAACTGTCTCTCCTTTCAATATTTTGTCCTGCTGCTGGGGAGAAAGACAGACTGTCTCCACTTCCTGCAGGACACACTGCCACTGGGGAGGAAGGACTGCACCTTCCATTCCCTGGGAAACATACTGCCGTTGGGGAGGAAGGACCGCACCTTCAGCTCCCTGGGACTCACACTGCCGCTGGGGAGGAAGGACAGCACCTTCTGCTCCCTGGGGTACACACTGCCGCTGGGGAGGAAGGACGACACCTTCAGCTCCCTGGGATACACACTGCCGCTGGGGAGGGGAGACGAGGTTCTCCACTCCCTGCACTTCACCCTGCCACTGGGGATCTGGGCCGACTGCCCAGCATCCCTGTAAGGCTGGTAGAGAGACAGCCGTCCCATCTCTACCTGCCATCGGTGGGTCTTCCCAGGACCAGTCTATGAGGTCCCCTACTTCTGCAGCTGGTAGTGAAGCAGGAGGTACCTCGGCTGCGTTTTCCCAGCTGTAGGTTGGCAGGTCTGGGTCCCCCAGCCAGTTTTCCTGTTCTGTGTCCATGCCCTGTGGCTGACATGAGTTTAGTAGTTCCACATAGTCCATCTCTAGCTGTCGTTCCATGGCAGCCAAACGGTGGAGGTCTTGTCCCAGTCCCATAGATCTCGGGCCCTGTACCATCTCACCTCGGTAATAAAAGATAGCCCAGTACCGTGACTCTGCTGGACTGCCAAAGTCGACGTCTTCTGCTAAGGCCTTCCACAACAGGCCAGGGCTAGTGTAGTTCTCCCCCTCTGGCTGGATGCCCTCTGCCCTCCACGTCTCTGGCTGGACAGTGCACCACTACAGTGCCCGGTATGAGGCGTCAAGGCTCAGTTCCCTTTCCACGAGGTACTCAAGTTGTCTGACCTGCTGCCCTCCGGGTTGGTCTCCCAGAAGCGGCATCCGACAGGCCATTTGTTCCTCCAACTGGTATGCGACACCAGGAAGGCGCTGCTGCCATTGATACTGGACTTCCTCCAGGGCATCGTACCATAGTTCTTGCCGGGCAATATCTCTCCATTCCAATTCACTCTCTTCCTCAGGTGTGCGTGTTGCCCAAGGATCCACAAACCCCATTTTCCCAAATCTTTATGTAGACAGGGACGCTGTATAAACACTAGCGTCGCCTTCAATTTGTAAATCCAAACGACTGTGTCTCTGAGCTGCTTTACCTCGCACTAGGACGCCATCCCACCGCTGCCACCAATGTAACGGATCGCCTGGCACCCCCGACTGGGTACCTCCGTTGAAGGATGCTCCTAGCGCTTCCTGAGGACTCCAAGCACTGCAGCAGACACCACAACCACCGAACCGGAGAAGCATATGAATCCTCTCAAGCATATGAATGTTGTAGACAGTTGAATAGGAACCATACGAATAGGTTTACTCTCCTAGCAGTCAAACTGGAACAGCATACAATAAATCCTTCCCCCAATAATGAGACGACACTTCACTTTGAGGGTTAAACAGGAACTCCCTGTACTGTCACATACTGTCTCTTTTATTCCCAATCCACAAACATAGTACAGCCCACAGGGCGTTACAAAACAACCAATCAATCCGTACAATACACCCAGACACTCCCACACAAAATCCTCCCCTCTGCAGGTGATATGATTATTGAACACAATGGGTAATCTCATTATCACCGGCAGAGGAATACAGTTTTTACACAATATTTATAACTCCTAAAATATAAATGTCACAAACATAAAACATACATTTTCATAATCAATCCATTCAGGGGAACAACATATTAAAAAATGGCACGAATCAGACCAGGGGTTCAAAAGTTAAGGGAAAGTCCTTTGTGACTAAATGAAGCATGGCTTTCTGGCCAAAACCAGTTTCAGAGTCTTCTATCCTGGAGGTAAGTAATTCAATTATCTCCCAGGACAAACACAAGACTCCATTAAGCACATGGTTGCAAAAAGACACAAAACACTTTAAAATACATAAAGTCACCTTTTATACATAAAACACAGACATTTCACATATCCCCAGATAGCTGGGATCTGAGCGCACAAAACTACCAAATAGCGCTCAGATCCTATTCACACAGTTCAATTGCCATGGAGCCGAAGTCTTTAACTACACGAATGGGCTCCATGGCATAGCTATCTGGGTTAACACATTCACATAAAGTCTGGTCCATAGTCCAAAGCAAGAGGCGGGCAAGCAGCCCCCTCCAAGGACACGTGGCGAGGCCGGTTTCGCCACAGGTGGTACTGTTATTCTCGGGAGACTTCACTAAACACAAATATTAGTGTTTTAAAAGAGTAAAACATATTACAACATTAATATAGTCCATAAAATTGCTGTTCGTTTGTAAAAAATGCAGAAAACTTCACTTTTACTTGAAATATTGTTGTAATACAATTTACCAGTTTGAAACACTAATATTTGAGTTCAGCGAAGTCTCCTGAGTAAAACAGTACTCCTATGTACAGGTTTTATGGTGTCTTGGAGAGTTACAGGGTCAAATATAGTGCTTGCAAATTAAATTCTCTGCACTTTCTCCCTGTGTTGTCAGGCATATCAATCACATTTTAATTAATCAAATCACATAATTATGTTAAAAGATTACTTAAATATACATGTAGAATTTTAATATATATGCATTTATAGGTATTTAAATTCTACGTGTATAATAATGTAATCTTTTATGTAATTATATGTATTTATCTATATATATATATATATTTGCGGTTATTTGTATTTTATATATAGATAGATATATATATATCTATATATAGAATGTCATTCTAAGTGTATTTTGTTACCAATATATATATATATATATATATATATATATATATATATATTAATAACAAAATACAGTTAGAATGAAATTAAATATGAACATATAATTTATATTAAATTTTGTTTCAATATTTTATTTATTTATTTTATTTATTTATTATTGTAATTATACGTATATATATATATATATATAATATATGTGTATATATATATATTATATATATGTAACGTCATTCTAAGTGTATTTTAATACTAATATATGTACTTATATTAGTATTAAAATACACTTTGTATGACGTTACATACCGTATATATTCTCGCGTATAAGACGAGTTTTTCTGCACTTTTTTTGTGCTCAAAAAGCCCCCTCGTCTTATACTCGAGTCAAGGTCTGTATTATGGCAACTTACATTGCCATAATACAGACCATGACATGTTGGGGGCCAGAGCAAGCTGTTACTTACCTTTACAGCAGCTCCGGTCAGCTCCCAGCACCTCCATGCGGCTCCGATGTTAAGCTCCCAGTGTAAATTTCGCGAGACACGCAGGCCGCGAGATTTACCCAGGGAGCAGGCCGCGATATTTACCCAGGTAATACTAAGTACCGGTAATCGCTTCCGCCCCTCCCCCTGCACAGCACCCCCTCCCTGGCCAAGTATGAAGTAGGGAGGGGGTGGACAAAAAAAAAAAAGTTTAAAAAAATATTAAAATATTAAAATAAAATAAATAATAATATAATATAAATGCCCAGTTGATAGGAGTCTGACTCCCTTTTCTAACTCCCTGTATATAATACAGAGTGTGTGCATTATGTACACACACACACTCTGCATTATATACAGTGTGTGTATATAATGCACACACTCTGACTCAAGTCACCCTCTTGCACCTAAAATGCAGAGTGTGTGTGCATATAATACAGAGTGTGTATATAATGCACACATTGGGAGTCAGACTCCCATCAACCTGAGTCACCCTCTTGCACCTAAAAGATAGGCAACAGGAGGGTGACTTAAATATTATCTACGGTATACTTAATATTAAGTGTGTGTGTATGTGAGTGTGTGTGTTTATATGTATGTGTCTGTCTGTAATATGTATGTGTGCCTTTCTGTTTGTATGTGTCTTTGTATGTATGGCTTGTGTGTGTCTGTGTCTATCTGTCTGTATGTATGTGTCTTTGTATGTGTGTCTGTATGTATGTGCGCCTGTCTGTCTGTCTGTGTGTGTCTCTGTATGTATGTGTGTTTGTTACTGTCTGTCGGGGGTAAGAAGGAGGAAGGGAGGGGCCACTGGTCCCACTTACCGGTTCTCCGGTGCAGTGCGGGTGTTCTCCGGTCTCTCCTGCTCATCCTCTGCAGCCTCTGTGGGTTGATATCACTGCTCTTCTTTTCTCCTGCACGTCGGCCGTAACGCAGCCCATGCAGTAACATTGCGTGTATAGTATGAGCCCCAACACAGGCTGCTCTTGGAAACATAGTTGGCATTCTTTTTCAAAGTCTTTTTTTTAATCCTGTTAGGAATGGATCCCAATGCTTCTAATCCCGGACCAAAACAAAAACGCAGGTCATACAGTGCTGGTTTCAAGCTCAAGGTTGTGTCAAGAGCAGAAGAAAGCAATAACAGTATTGCAAGTAGGGAATTTTGTGTTGGCGAAAAACAAGTGAGGGATTGGCGGAAAATGAAAGTTGACTTGGAAAAGATTCCAAAGGCAAAAAAAGCTCGACATGGTTTAATGACTTCATATGGGGCTCTAGAGACTGAATTGCATAAATGGCTTATGGAGTGTCGTCAAAATGGTTACTGCGTAACACGCATGGGAATTCGCTTACGTGCCCTTCAAATGGCTAAAGATGACAAATTAAAAGCACAAGGCATTGAAAATTTTGTTGCATCAGCAGGATGATGTACCCGCTTCATGGATAGGTTTGCCCTATGTTTGCGGCAAAGAACAAAGATTTCACAGAAGTTGCCAAAAGACCTTGATGAAAAATTGATGTAATTCCATTCATTCATCATAAAACAAAGAAGGATCCATAACTATGACCTGGGAGATATTGGGAATATGGATGAAACACCTATGATCTTCCAAGCAACAGAACTGTGGCAAGTTTGGGGGACAAAACTATTTTACTCAGAACCACAGGAAATAAAAAAAACAATTTCACAGTTGTTCTGTCATGTTTGGCTAATGGAACTAAGCTACGGCCTGTCATTATTTTTAAAAGAAAGACCGTGCCTAAAAAGGTAAAATTCCCACCACAAATTACAGTGCGCGCACATGTTAAAGGCTGGATGGATGAAGACGGAACAAAAAAATGGCTGGAAGAAATTTGGAACAGACGACCAAGAGCAGCCTTAAAGAAAAAACCATCATTGCTAGTTTGGGATACGTTCAGAGACCACACATCTAATGACGTAAAAAAATTGGCAAAGTCTTCTCAAGTTACTTTGGCCGTTATTCCAGGTGGGCTTACATCTGTATTGCAGCCCCTAGATGTGTGTTTAAATAAACCTTTCAAAGACCGTGTGCGAAAGAGGTGGCATGAATGGATGTCATCTGGTCAACCCCGACTGACAAAAGTTGGAAATCTGATGAAGCCCGACATAAAATTGATAGCAAAATGGGTTTGTGATGCATGGGAAGAGATTCCAGAGGACATGGTGCAACGCGCCTTCAAGAAATGTGGCATTAGTAATGCTATGGATGGCAGAGAAGACTTTGTATGAGGACAGCAGTGATGGTGATGACTGCGAACTCAGTGATGATGACAATGTCTACGCTGATAACCTCACACCAGCTACAGTTGAAGCTCAGTTTGGACATACAGATGATGAGGAATCCAGTTTTGAAGGATTTTAACTCTTTTAGCTGTTTTAGCTTAGATGGTTTTTGTACTGTTAAAGTTATTGTTGATACCATATTGTTTTTGTTGACCCTCTTTTCCCCTTACAGAGCTAGTTTACTGTTTTTCTTTGAAATAAATATTCAAAAACCTTTAACCTACTGATGCCTCAATTAATGTAATTTTATTGGTATCTATTTTTATTTTTGAAATTTACCAGTAGCTGCTGCATTTCCCACCCTAGTCTTATACTCGAGTCAATAATTTTTCCCAGGTTTTTGTGGTAAAATTAGGGGCCTCGACTTATATTCGGGTCGTCTTATACTCGAGTATATACGGTATACATTTAATTTATTTTAAAACATGTTTAATCATTTTTTTTTACACTTCCAACCAGCAGGGGGACTGTCTGACATTTCTCTTTGAGAGCGATCACATGGCCCCCGGGAGCCTAATTTGCCGGGGGAGGGCTGCCTGGGCTGTCAGGCAGTCCTCCCGAAGCGGAGCGCCGGTAAGGTGAGTATACCGAGCGCTCCAGAGGCTTCAGCCGTTACGGCGTTCTATGCTACCGCAACGGCTTTAAAGCCCATTTAATGTGGGATGGCATAGAACGCCGTAACAGCGTTAAGGGGTTAATCATTTATTAGGCTTTGGAGCGTTGACCCAACTGCACCCAAATTTCTCTGTAGAATTCAGCATTACAGATATATGATTACTTTACATATTGAAAACAATTCTTTTTAGTGAATCGTGAAAATTTTGCCTTTTTTGTTGAACTGTCACTCATAATGAGTCTTGTCATGATACTGGCTCCACTCTGTAGTATTTCCTTTTACTACACACAGAATTAAAACAAGTAAATTTTTTTGAACAAAATTCTAATAATCAAAACAGTGAATAAGCAGATTTGTATATATGTGAAGGCATAGAGTGTAAGTAAAATGATAACTAATGTTAATTAGATAAGCACTACTTTAAGAATTGATATATTGAATTAAATTCAGTAATGGAGCACTGCTATCAACCATATCAACAAACGGAGTGTTTTCTATTTTTTTAAATTTTATTTACATTTTTAATTTCAAATTGTGCAAATATGACATATATTAAATATTACCTATCACTACAGTATCAGTTCTGCAAGGTAAAATGAAGTAACTATCTACTATGATCACACATGGAGTTCAGTTACTAGATATATTGATCAATTCTGTGTCCACTATAAATAGTTGTAATACCACATTTTGGATCCACAATTCCTTACTTATAACAATTGCTCAAGTAAGTTTTATACTTGCAATTAACTTGCTATTATTTCCTAAGTACAAATCTCATTCCATCCCCAAAGACTAATTTAATGAAAAAAAAACAAAAATCTCCTGATGCAGTAAATGATACAGACTATCAAGATCTACCATCATAGCGTTAATACATTCTATTGAATTTCATCTAGCTTTGGAGGAATCTCTCACAGACAGAAATAGCCAAAACTGTATTAACTTCTGGGCATCAATAACCATTTTCCTTACTTCAAAGAATATTGGCACTTTGCATTTTTCCCATAATACAATATTTAGTAAGTTTCTATTACATTAAATCCTCTGAAGGTGGATGCCATTTGTGCCCCATGGATGCCATTTCCAAATCAGGGTACATTTAGAAACATAGAAACATAGAATGTGACGGCAGATAAGAACCATGCGGCCCATCTAGTCTTATCTTATAGTTAGGATAGCCTTATGCCTATCCCATTAGTTTGGCATGATCTCCCTGAAGTAAACCCAAATGTTGTCTCTGATTTTGAAATCCATGTGTTTTTAGATGTTCATCAGTCCTATCCTTTAACATGGTTTCCATCACTTTCCCCACTACTGTAGTAAGGCTTACTGGCCTATAGTTGCCCAACTCCTCCCTATTACCTTTCTTGTAAATGGGCACAACATTCGCTAACTTCCAATCTTCTGGGACTACTCCTGTTAACAATGATTGGTTAAATAAATCTGTTAATAGTTTTGCTAGTACACCACTAAGCTCTTTTAATAGCTTTGGGTGTATTCCATCAGGTCCCATTGACTTATTTGTCTTTACTTTTGACAGTTGAAATCAGGCCCGGACTGGCCATCGGGCACACCGGGCAAATGCCCGGTGGGCCGCGGTGGCCGTGGGGCCGAGGCCGGCAGGGGAGGTCTCAGGATCTCCCCTGCCGGTCTATGCAGGGCCGGCACTATCCGAGCGCCGGCCCCGCTGTCTTCCATGGAGGGCCGGTGGGGAGATCAAAGAGCTCCCTCACCGGCCCATTTAAACAGACCTGCGGCTGGGGAGGGAGGGAGAGGACCCGGCGGAGCTCTATCTTGCAGCTCCACCGGGTTCCTCTCGCGAGATCCGGCGCGTTGCCATGGCAACGACCGGATCTCGCGAGAGTGAACTCTAGCCCGCAGGCTAGAGTTCACTCACCACTGGACCACCAGGGATGATGTGAGTGTGCCGGTCCCCCTCCTCCCAGCTACCACCATGCCGGTCCCCCCTCCCAGGCTAAAGGTAAGAGGGAGGGGGGATTTAATGTCTACTTAGGTTTTTTTTTTAAATTTCTTTATTTACCCCCCCCCCTTAGTTTTTTATTTACACCCCCAACACACATTTACACACAGCACTCTCACACTCTGCACTCTCACACACATCATACACAGCACTCTCACACTCATCACACTCTGCACTCATCACACTCTGCACTCATCACACTCTGCACTCATCACACTCTGCACTCTCACACACATCATACACAGCACTCTCACACTCATCACACTCTGCACTCTTACACACAGCACTCTCACACTCATCACACTCTGCACTCATCACACTCTGCACTCATCACACTCTGCACTCATCACACTCTGCACTCATCACACTCTGCACTCATCACACTCTGCACTCATCACACTCTGCACTCTCACACATCATACACAGCACTCTCACACTCATCACACTCTGCACTCATCACACTCTGCACTCATCACACTCTGCACTCTCACACACATCATACACAGCACTCTCATACACAGCACTCTCACACTCATGACACTCTGCACTCTCACACACATCATACACAGCACTCTCACACACATCACACTCTGCACTCTCACACACATCATACACAGCACTCTCATACACAGCACTCTCACACTCATCACACTCTGCACTCTCACACACATCATACACAGCACTCTCACACACATCACACTCTGCACTCTCACACACATCATACACAGCACTCTCATACACAGCACTCTCACACTCATCACATTCTGCACTCACACACAGCACTCTCACACTCATCACACTCTGCACTCTCACACACAGCACTCTCACACTCATCACACTCTGCACTCTTACACACATCATACACAGCACTCTTACACTCATCACACTCTGCACTCTCACACACATCATACACAGCACTCTCATACACAGCACTCTCACACTCTGCACTCTCACACACATCATACACAGCACTCACACTCTGCACTCTCACACACATCATACACAGCACTCTCATACACAGCACTCTCACACTCATCACACTCTGCACTCTCACACACATCATACACAGCACTCTCACACACATCATACACAGCACTCTCATACACAGCACTCTCACACTCATCACACTCTGCACTCTCACACACATCATACACAGCACTCTCATACTCTGCACTATCATACACAGCACTCTCACACTCAGCACTCTCACACACATCATACACAGCACTCTCACACACAGCACTCTCACACACATCATACACCGCACTCTCATACACACATCATACACACCACTCTCACACTCAGCACTCTCACATGCATCATACACAGCACTCTCACACTCAGCACTCTCACACACATCATACACAGCACTCTCACACACAGCATTCTCACACACATCACACTCTGCACTCTCACACACATCATACACAGCACCCACACACACAGCACCCTCACACACAGCACCCTCACACAAATCAATCACACACAGCACCCACACCTCACACACAGGATCCATCACACACACATACTGCACTCCTCACATACACACACAACCCCCCGATACACTGCCTAACACACATACACAATACTTCCAAACATATTTATATAATATATATACACATATAAATATACACACAGCACCCCTCACACACACACACAGCACCCCTTACACACACACACACACACACACACACACACACAGCACCCCTAAACACATTTCATTCCAGACACACATTAGATCCTCTACCCAACTCTGGATCATCTACACACATACACACACTAGATCCCTATATACACTCTGAATCCATTATATACGCACGCTCACTAGATCTCCTATACATATTCTGGGTCCTTCAAACACACACACACTCTGGATCCCCTATGCGCACACTAGATTCCTTATAAGCAAACACATACTACATTCCCTGAACACACACTCTCTACAAACACTACATCACCTACACACACACACTATAGCCTGTATACACACACTTGCTACATCCCCTAAACACACATTCTCTAAAGCCCCTAGCCACATATGCATTACATTACACCACAAACACAACACGACTAAAACCGACCTTACTACACAATACCACACCACGACCAGCTCACTCTGCACACACGCAATACCCCAAGCAGGCTCCAAAACACATGCACAATACTCTTTCCTGACCCATTTGTCTCCTGGTATCCATTTATAGAGACACCAGAGACAAGTTACAAGGAAACACAGTGCAAGCATGTTATTAAATTTGCTTGCACTGCGCAGAACAAATACAGGGCTTTTTTCTCATGCTAGAGCTCTTCAGCAGAACTCTGTGCATGGTCTGCCCTGGAAGAGCATTGAACCAACATGCTCACTTTGAGAGGGGGCGTGTTTGTCATGAGTGATAACAAAACACACCCTCTCTGCCCCGCCCCCTTCTTAGTGGGCCGCTGTGATAAAAAAATGCCCGGGCCGAATTTTTTTCCCAGTCCGGCCCTGTAGGAAAGCGATTTGTTTTCCTGGCACTGGAGTGTCCCTTAAATTTAAATGATTCCCTAGTGGTCCACTGGTGCACACCAGCAGTAGGTGCAGTCAGATTATAGCCTCTCCCTTGTGGTTCTGGCGCTCAGTTAGTGAGTCAGAGCACAGGCTCAGAGATTCTCAGCCTGCGCTCTAACAACATTGAAAGTCGGAGCCGCAAAGGAGTGGGTATGGCAAAGAGCTACTGATTAGCATAACATCAATATCCGTTATAAAACCAGGAAAAGGTGGGCATGCATGGTGATCTGATTCGGGGGTGCAAAGGGCCACTTGACTGGATTTGCCCCCCAGGCCTGAGGCTGCCAGCCCACCCCTGATGAGGAGTACCTCACCCGACTACTCTTTAGGCTCAGGTTTCCTATCTGTGACCAGGCTTTTATATATGTCCATTAGCTCATTTTAATCAGCAGTATTTTTTCATATGCTTTTACTTATTTTTTTCTCTCAGCTACATATATATGTGTTCTCTACTAGGCTCATAATTCAAAAGCCTCCTCATGTAGAAGGCTGCAATTAGATAATCCTTGAAGCATGATAGACTAAGGGCAAGATCACTGCATCACATCCGCTGAGGGTAAAATCAATATTAGCGTTAGTAAATTAGTCTGTGAACCTAATGCTGATACTTATTTACACAGCGAGTTCAGTGTCCTAAGATGCACAGAATGACTCAACAGACATCACTGCATTACTGCATTATGATTATGCTCTGATAGGCTGCTCTGGACCATTTTGTTATACACTCACTGAACATGTATAACCGCATTTCAATGTTCATCAAAGTTACCAGCCCACTCTAGATTACCTATAGAAATTAGGCAGTTTACAACTATTGAGCTGTAACATACTAACTATTTAACCAAGTCGAATGTCGTTAGATGTTTGTTCAACGTTTCAATATATATAAAATGTGCACGTCTATCTACTACCCTATTGTGACTCATGAAACCAAGCCAGAGGAATGCCGTTGGGGTACCTCAGGCATGTATGTACAAATCCTTGCACACTAAAAATACAAAAAAAAAAGTGAGATATAGGAAAAATAAGCTGAAGAGAAAATTGGCAACATTTACATATAAATAGTTAAATCCCAGCGGACATATGATAATATCAAAAGAATGTCAGGGGTGTACGTGCTGCTGCTTTGATGTGAGGTTGTTTCACAAAATACTTAAAGCAGATACCTAAAGAAACCGGAAGGTGTCAGATGCCTCCTCTGTTTAAGGTCGTCAAAAGTAATGACCTTGGTACCCTGAAATAAATGACATATCCTCTGAATGCATGCCTGTTACTTGGAAAAGAACAAAATAAAATTGTATAAACTCTTTTGTAAGACAAATAGGGGTTATACCCCAAGACAGTACTGGAGTGTCTTTTTCGTGTACTAGTTTCAGAGTAGGGGTGTCTGCACTAACAGACCTCCCTGCCCTGACTACTGTTCCTTTAGCCATGTTTGCCCCATAATCCTGTAGTATCCCCTGCAAAGCAGCCATAGATTCCACCGGGCTCATGAATGTCAAGAGCACATCATCAGCGTATACCGATACTAGGAATTCCCTACCTCCCAGTTGGACTCCACGTATGTTTGGATGTCTCCGTATCACCTGCATGAGGAGTTCTAATGATATTACAAATTGTAGGGGAGACAGCGGGAATCTTTGTCTAGTGTCGTTATACAGTCAGAAAGGTTGAAAGGGGGCCCCCCGAGATCTGTACTTGTGCCCTCATGTTACTATTCATTGCTTTTATTAGTGTGACATATTCCTCCGGGAACCCCAAGTGTGTCAATAAAGTAAACAGTTATGGCCACTGGACCCTATCGAAGGCCTTTTCAGCGTCAATAGAAACAACCAACGTAGGCAAACGTGTGGCCACCTGTTTCCACATGAGATCTATGCTTCTACAGGTATTTTCAAACAATTGTCTGCCTGGTATGAAGCCAAATTGATTGGCGTCAATCAGGGCTGTTAAAAATGGGTTTAGTGTCCATCTGAATCTTTGCAAGGATCTTCATATCATGGTTTATAAGTGATATAGGTCTGTAGTTTTTGGGCATTAGTGTGTGTTTGTCTGGCTTTGGTAGTTTGAAGCACTTCTGAACCACATGCAACCCGGAATAGATTTTGAGGCCTATGCACCTGAGCGATCTGTAAAAGGGATAAACAGCTGATCTCCCGGCCTGAAGCTGCCAGAGTATACAAAGCATAGAGCTGAAATCCTGCACACCCCCCTTGGACCGGTGGGGGTTTTCCTGGTCCCCACCAGAGAAAAGGTGCTGGAGGGCTATGGAGCAAAGACACTCTCACCTATTCTGACATGAACAGTCCTAGTGACATACCTAAGATGGCCACCACGCCACCTGAGCAGCCACTGTCTCAATGGGAATCAAGGTTCCATGAAGCTTTTGATGCTATATGCACAGCTTTCTGGGCCCGGATCAAGTCCTGCTAGACGAGGCCATTACTTACCCTGCCTGTGACGGAGGTGTCTCCAGCAACGTCCCAGCACACTGCTCTCCTTCTGGTCTGATAACCAAGATGGTCGTCATGTCCATCAGCCATCCATGACCCAGTTGGACTGATTGCGGAGTGGGGGTCTCGCAGGACATCAGCCTGTCCTCTGAAGATGGGGGGCTAAGTGGTCAAAATGCACCGGCTCGTGTGCTGGCATGGGCTTGGAGAGGGATAAGCTGAAATATGGCCATATCACCTATCTGAGCGATCTGAGTGACCTCCAGGTGAGGCTGGGAGGCATGGGAAGAACCATGCAGCAATCTGTAACTGGAAGCCGAGCCGGACCCCAGTTGAAACATGCTTGTGGAATTGGCTGAGATAAGGACACCGACTTTCCTGAAGCCTATTACGTACAGCTTTAGCACACTAGTTTGATGTCAGCTTAAAAGTTTTGTTTGAATTTTCTTCTGGTTTACTTATTAGTCAGCGTCTTATTATTTTACTTACTCATGAGACATGCTTCTATAGCTTGTATTTAAAACTTTAAAAATGTGCAGAGCCAGCAATTGCCATACCCGCATTGTATCTTATCTCTAAATATGATTGCTTACTTACGCTGTTGTGGCAGCTGCTTTAACTACTTTTTAAAATGTGCTCTTGTTTCTTATGCCATACCTATGTTTCTAAATGTTATTAATGTAATCACTCCTGTTATTGTGGCATAGTGGGTGTTTGTTCTTATTGCACAGCAAAAAAAAAAAAAATGAAAAAAAAAAAAATAGGTTTTGTATACCCATAAACCTTATATTGATATAGTGTACAAAAAAAATACAGTATATAATATGAGGTTTCATGATTCAGTGCTCTGTGTAAGGTAACTGATTTTGCCATCATGCTTGTGTAAGTAGTGAACAGCAATATCGAATATCGCCATAATTTAAAGGGGAACTGTCACTTAATTGTAGAAAACATTGAGAATCATCTATAACTTGTGTAAAGCTTTTCTCATGAGATGCTCTGTTTTCTTTTAAATGTACAAGGAAGATTTGGCAAATTACATCACGATCCAGTTAAAGACAAGCAAAGCCAGGACAAACATTGCAAACGACAAGGAAAAACAGAAACATTGTTTAACTTCTCTGGTGGGGATCTAAGATGGAGGCACCCAGCTTCAGGATAAAGAAAGCTCAAGTTAATTCGAATTGTTCACACTTTGCGAAAAAATAAGTGTTAAATATAGGGATAAGTAATCTTAACTTGACAAATCTTGGAAAATGACAATTCCCCTACAAAAAAAAAAAGAAATACCAAAACAAAAAAACAAAGAAAAACCATTACTGTATTATTATGGTGCTGGAATTCCCATTTATTTTCAGAAATTTTAACAAAAAGGAATAATGTCTTTTTAAAATACTGAAACAAGATTCTGCAGCAAGAGGCTTCACACACTGCACCGCATATGTTTCCCTCTTATAGCTCTAGGCTTTTTTGACTGTGTAATTTAATCCTGTAGTGAACTGGGGCAAAGCTAATTGGATGTATAACAACATTAGAGCGTTGTAAATATAATACTTTGAGTGGAAAAAAGAATTACGATAAGACTGTGAAAGGTGGTGAAAGGTGAGAAACTTTTACTGTACTGTAATATTGAAGTAAATAAATGCTAGTAACATGGTTACAAGGGATATAAGGTAAATAATAGAACTGGCCGTGTTACATATCTACCAGTTCGGTAGTCATCTATTGATAATATCACATGGGACCCTTATGTAGATAGACAAATAATAGCACAATCAGAAAATCAGCACTGGCATAGGAGAGGGTCCACAAAATGGACTACAGTGGAGTACAAGCACTGGCGGAAAATGTTTAAATTTAAGTGTTGGAAAACAATTCATATTATCAGAGCTCAAAATTCCTCCTCGCCACTAGAGTCACTGATGAGTGAAAATTGAACCCTAGCGAGTAGAAATCTAGCCCTGCTAAGTGTCATTGACTCGCTGGGCTTACAGTGGCAAGTAACTTTTCAGCCCTGACTAGTGAAGCCCTGTTAGTGGTATCATTACAGATAATTTACTCATTTAAATAATTTAAATTTATGAAGTTAGTATTCCATCTGAATTGTAAGGAATGTTTCAGGGTGGTGGGTTTGATCTCAGGATAAGAAACAAGTGACCACTCAGAATCCCATTGAAAACAAAGAACATCTGTTTCGTATTATGAGAAATAAGTGTTTGTGTTCTATGAAGAAACATGCATTTAGCTTGTGATTGTAACAACACATATTTGTAAAAATACATTTATGATAATTGATAAATTCATTTTCATCTGTGTGCCTGGTCTTCAACTATCTATTACCTGTGTAATGCTGCATCCCCCCACTAAAGAGGAACAATAAGTCCTATAAAAGTATATTAAATACTCACAAACCACTCATCTCATTGACCCTAGAGCTATCAATGTGTTTTAAAAAGCAGGTCTATCTGCAGAGAAGCACTCTGTAAAGTGTACTGGGTTATATTCCTCCAACTGATCAGGCCAGTCTCCTTTATTACAATAATGCTTGAAAATTACATATATTTTAGCAAAAAGTAAATAGTGATATGCTGCCAAATATGATTGAAGTTGAGTGCTTTAGTTAAAGGAGAGTGCCCCTTTATCAAGGAATTATTAATTTTAACAGAAAAGTTACGCCAGGTCTCTTTACTTCCTACGATGAATTTGACAAGGTAGAAAATTCCTTGATAAAAGCAGAAAGTAATAAAACACAGAGCGCTCCTTAAAGTTCAACCATTTCCAAAGGAGGCAGAACCATTACTGGGGAATTTCCTGTAGTAGAAGCATGACTGCCCTCAAAAATGTTAGGGCCCCTTACATAGCTCAAGGCCTGGGCCCCTCAGGGTACCTCAAGTCCACTCATGGGGCCTACCCATGAGCCACCCTGTCATGCGAGTTACGCCAGGTCTCTTTACTTCCTACGATGAATTTGACAAGGTAGAAAATTCCTTGATAAAAGCAGAAAGTAATAAAACACAGAGCGCTCCTTAAAGTTCAACCATTTCCAAAGGAGGCAGAACCATTACTGGGGAATTTCCTGTAGTAGAAGCATGACTGCCCTCAAAAATGTTAGGGCCCCTTACATAGCTCAAGGCCTGGGCCCCTCAGGGTACCTCAAGTCCACTCATGGGGCCTACCCATGAGCCACCCTGTCATGCGGTATCTCTTCCGGGTTCGGCATTCCGCTATGCGGAGCCGGCCCCGGCCCCGCCCCCTTCTGATGCGGCTCTCTGACACTACTTAGAGAGACCGCGCTAGAGAGAAAGCGCTTGGTAATTGTGGGACCTACTTCCGGGTATAGACGCCGGCTCCACAAGCTTCTCTCACAAGCCTTCCAAAACCTTTGAAGATAAAAGGATTATGCTTCATCCGCTAGAGGATTACTGGAGAACGGACACTTTACCATTTAACAAGTGGACTCTAATACTGATCTCGTGGAGGACAACTCATATTAATCTTAAGTATAACTTCCAATTTATTATCTGGAATCTCAGTTTTTAATGAACTGTTTCTTGCTTGCTCAAGTCCTCTCTGCTGCATACACACTAATTATATTGAGGATAACTCCCATCAAGCTTAACTACTATGAACCGTTTCTTGCTTTGCAAATATTCTCTGCTACCTACATACTATTTCTATTGAAGATTATTCCTATCAACCTAAAGAATATTATTCAATACATCTCTGAGGAAATACTTACTAATGAACTTTGTATTGTTTGCTATAACCAGCAATTTCTTCTTATTGAATTATTACCTATATGCTTTTCACTTAAGTTTATCACAATCATTAAAACTTTGTTTGATTCTCTAATTGCCAGCAATCCTCTCTTTTCTTAAAGCTACAGTATTGATAATTTAAAGATCCTCAGTTTCTTCACTATTGTAATTAAGGAGTTCTACAAGCTGCAGTTGAGTTCCAATTCTAAAAACCCTTGTAGTATAACACACCCTACAAGGATGCAGTGTGTGTGTGTGTGTGTAAGGAATGTAGTGTGTGTGTAGAGTGGATGTAGTCAGTGGTGTATTTCGATTTTGTGCTGCCCTAGGCATGACGAAACTCGGCACCTCCCTAATTTAAATTTGCCCTATCCCTTCCTGTCAAGACCACACCAAGATCCTATTAAGATCCACCCCTTTCTTTTCAGGCTCCTTCTTTTTCTCTTCCTCACTGTACTTTAAAAGTGGATAACGAGAGCCCGTATATACACCCATATATATTGTGTGTCAACTGCAGTGTCTGTGTTTGTAGTGGATGCAGTGTGTGTAGTGGATGCAGTGTCTTTCTTTGTAGTGGATGCAGTGTGTGTAGTGGATGCAGTGTCTGTGTTTGTGGTAAATGCAGAGTGTGTATTTGTGTAGTAGATGATGTGTATAGTGAATGCTGAATGTGTGTTTGTGGAGTGGATGCATGTCGATAGAGGCTGCACTCTGTGGGGAGAAAAGGCTTCTTTTTTTATATAATTTTAATACATTTAGTTTTATTTCCCCCTCCATGCTTTTTACCTGTGACCAGGGAGAGAGGACATAACACTCTTTGGTGGTCCGGTGGCATCGTGCAGCTTGCCAGGCTTCCAGGCACCTGTATAGTGAAGAGGGGGCCAAGCAAACCATGATCTTCAGCTTTCAGCTACTCCTCTCTCTGGCTTTTGTTGGAAAGAGGAGCTACCAGAAGCTGATATTCACATTTGCTGGGTCCCCTCTTCACTACACATGCTGCTGGGGTCACACAGGGGCACATATATAGCAATAATCAATATGTAAATACACAAGATCCAGCGCACTCACCTATCCACTAAACAGCAACTTCCATGTTGAAAGATTTTATTAGTTTTTTGTTTTTTTTAAACACCTAATCTAGGCAAAAATAATGGGGGTTTAGTTACATTATATGATCATACATTGCATAAGCCTGCCACAACGTCAATGTACCCCATCTTTGGCAGGTCCTACACTAACAGCCTAATGTCTGCTCTTATGAGATTAACCTACTTGGGGAAAGAAATTCCATCTGGGGCTCTCTGCAGTACAAGGCTAAATAGGACCCTGGGATGAGGCACCTGTGACAGGGAGGGGTGCAAAACCAAGGAGTTGGATAGACTCCCAAATATATATATATGAAACAAGGGGGGGTTGGCTGCACTCACCTGAACATGCATAAATATATATATGTGCACATTGGAAATGAGGGCTACGTTCAGCCATGTGGGCTGTACCCTCGTGATGGTGGCCCTGACAGCAGCACCACCCACAAAAAAAGACTCAGGTGGGCTCCATTGGCTAGTAAAGTTGCAGTTTTGTGTGGGGCATTGCAGATGGGTGCTTGGTGGCAGATTTTTTACCGACCCCTGGAAAGTGCCACCCAGGGCATAACCTTGTTGGCCTCATCAGTGATACAGTGCTGGATGCAGTGTGTGTGTATAGTGAATACAGAGTGTGTATGTGTTTTTGTGTGTGTAGTTGATGCAGAATGAATGTATAGTGGATGTAGAATGTATATATAGTGCATTCAGCATGTGTAAAATGGATGCAATGTGTGTGTAGTGGATGTAGTATGTGTGTGTTTGTTTGTTTAGTGGATGCAGTGTGTGTAAATTTGTGGGGTAGGATAGGGGATGTGTTCTGTGGGAAGTAATACTTTTTTATTTTATTTATTTTTAGAATTCTTTATTTTAATTTTTTTTCAGTGCAAATGAGCTAACAAAAGCTAGCACATGTTATCAAGAGAATAAAGTCATAGGAACAGGCACTAGACAAATCTGAACATGGTAATGGAGTATAATAACATTGCACACTCATGAGTGGGCTAGGCAGTTATAAGAGTCAACAACTTATAGGAACTTCAATACTTGGGTCGCTCCGTGTTAAAGCAACTATGCAGTAGTTTCACATTAGTGGTAGGCTAGCTGTGCGCCGTGGCATACACACAATCCATGGGGCCTTAACAAAGCTTTATGATGAATATGTACATTATAGGTACATTATAGAGCAATGCACAAACTAATATAATAATGCAGAATGCTGAAAGAGTGTGATGTTTAGTGTTTTGGGGTGTCCCTCCTCATTCAATTATATTGTTTGTATATTGATTTTTTTTGTCATATTGTATCCTATTGTAAAAATGCAATGTTTTGAGGACCCAGGACATACTTGAAAACAAGAGAAATCTCAATGTATCCTTTCTGGTAAAATATTTTAGAAATAATTTATCTTAAATCTGGTAAGTCTCAAATATCGTATCCTTTGTGTTTTTAGTGGGTACTATATTCCTTGTACAAGTCTATTTTTTCTGCTCACTTTGCATGGTTTAACCATTCATATTTGTATTGCAGCCTAAAAATATTCTATAATTTGTGCCCAGAGCCCTTCCGAAGTTCATATTCACCTGACAGCTATTTAGATTGATCACTTTGAGTGGGTGTTTTTTATGTTTTGCTGTGCAGTACAAACCATGTCCATGCATAAACCTTTGTAGTTAGTGAATGGGATAAAAAACACTGTAAATGTCCTGTGTGTATCCTATGCTAATCCCACGTGAAGATCATAAAGATAATCCATTGAGATTTAGAATGTATACATTAGTGAGATAGAACATAGGATTTGGGTTAATTAACCCTTCTGAGGGATAAATGTTAAAAAAAATTGTGAATTATCTTGTAGAAGAATTCGATATTAAGCTCTGTTTAATTTCCTTGGTTAATTTGCTGCATTAAGGTTCTTGTGTAACACCAAGACATTATTTTTTATAAATTATGACTTTAGTCAGACTGTCCAGCTTACATTTCTCAATAAAATATAGACATTAAATCAAAGAATAACCTCAGGTTACTAATGTGTATCTCAACCTACTGAAACGGCTTTGTAACGTCTGTGTTTTTTTTTTATAGAGCTAGAATATTGGTATCTACGAACGACTTGCACATTAAATTACAAAGATACTGTGATGGACCGCTGGTGTGCCGTAACTTGGGCACCGGGGGCTACTTTGTTTGGGTGGGCTCCGGTGGGGGGGGTGGCTATTTGGATCGCACGGACTTGGACCTAGCTACAACATGGAGAGACAAGATGGTGCCAGGCAAGAGACTGTGTGGCAGGGAAATCATCCTCTGGTGTGCTCTCAGCTTCCGACAAAGCCGTGGAGTAGGCCGCGGTCGGCACCATCTTGGGTTGCACGGAGTGCTGCGGCTGTCTGAATAAGCTTCCAATATCTCGGCAGCTGATCCCGGGATCTGCTCGCTGCTTTTTGGAGCGGCGCCCCATGTTCCCTGGACCCGGTGGAGCTCAGCTTTGGCTTTGTATGTGCCCAGTGGGTCGGTATATTTGCTGTTTAATCAGCCGGCGGCTGAGGATGCGACCGTCTCGCATGTGCGCTGGCTCCACCCCGTTAACCTTTCTTAGTAGCTAAATGTTCCATTCCTTTTATTAATTTTGTAGTCCATCTCTGCACTTTTTCTAGTGCAATAATATCCTTCTTCAGGACAGGTGCCCAAAACAGCCTGGCAGGTTTCACTCATATGTTCATCCAACTGGACTGATTCCGTTTCCCCTTTTGTCGTTATAGGTGCAGGAAAGCGAGTATGGGTCATCGGCCATTCATACATCAATCGGGCACATCTGCAGGCTCAAGTTCGCCCCGGGGGACTACAATTGGGCCTGTCGCCAGCAGTGGCAGAAGTCCATTGGTTCGGTACCCGGGTGATGTGGTGGGAGCAGCTGTTGTCTGAAATGGTCTGTATATCCGGCCTGCTCAGTGTTCTTGATGTCATTTTTATACATGCTGGGGGAAACGATCTTGGCACTGTTCCGGTGTGGGATATGGGGAGAAGATCCAGAAGGATTTGGGGGAGAAAGGGCTCCGATTTCCAAGGGTGTTTTTAATATTGTCCGAGGTGCTGTCTTAGAATCTCTGGCAGGGGGCTAGGGACCCCAGGACTTTGGAACGTGGCAGAATGAAGCTCAATAAGAGGGTTTCACATTTTTGAACCTAATGCTTCTATTTATTTTATGAGTGATAGGGTCCACCTGATGAATGTTGGGCTGGATTTATTTAATTTAGCTTTGCTGGAGGCTTTAGAGGAGGCGATGGCTGTGGTGTTGGGGCAGCCCCGCTGATTTTGGAGGTAAACCAGCCGGCATGTGGCAGTATATGGCCCTTGTTCCTACCCGAACCTTAGGTACAGTGATGGATAACAGACATGCCCACTGAGCCAACTAACCAGCTGGTGGTTATCATTAAGTAATGGTAGGCAAAAGAAAAGGCCTTGTACTGGTTGGAACAAGGGGGGAGGGAACAGCTGCCCTTTAAGCTATGTTTGGTTGGCAAGGTGGTACTCAGTGACGTATCTATTTTCTGAGTTATTATGTATATAGTGTTTTATGTTATAAAGTTGAAGTTTGAATATTTATATATATGTATTTTAATAAAGCTGTGGCCTATTTTAATCCAAAGCAAGTCTGGTGTGTTTTCATTGGAAGCAAAGGTTGGGGTTTATCAAGGATCAGGTTTATGCCCATACACAGTTACCCTTTAGCTACGTACATGCCCTTTTTCATGCATGACAATACCTTACTGGCCTCAGCTACTGCTGATTGACATTGCACATTGTTGCACAGTTTGTGTATAAAACAATTCCCAAATACTTTTTGTGTGTAGTTATCCCTAGTTATCCCTAATTCGCTTCCATTTAGAGTATACGTTTTTACATTCTTTATGCCGAAGTGCATAACTTTGCATTTTTCTATATTAAATTTCATCTGCCATTTGAGTGCCCAGTCCCTCAGTCTATCTAAATCCCTCTGCAGCAAAGTAACATCTTGCTCACATTGTATTACTTTAGTTTTGTGTCATCTGCAAACATTGAAACATGACTTTCAATGCTTTTTTCAAGATCATTTATAAACATGTTAAATAGAAGGGGTGCCAGAAAAGAGCCCTTAGGGACACCACTTACCAACTCTGCCCAGATTGAAAACTTACCATTAATGACAACTCTTTGTACTCTATTTTTAAGTTCAATGTTCTACCCAAGAACAAGAATTTTCATTTTCGTTTGTACACTAATCTATTGTGTGGAACTGTATGAAATGCCTTGGCATAATCCAAATAGATCACATCCACTGCAACACCCTGATCTATAATTCTACTTACGTCTTCATAGAATGCAATCAAGTTAGTTTGATATAACCTGTGCTTTATAAAACCATGCTGATTTTTTTCTGATAACTGCACTCTTTTCAAGGAATTCTTGAATGCTTTCCCTTAACCTTTCAAATACTTTCGCAGCCACAGAAGTTAAGCTCACAGGTCTATATTTTCTAGGCAAGGATTTTGAACCGTTTTTGAATATACCAACCACATCTGCCTTCCTCCAATCCTCCGGAACACTTCCTGAAAGAAAAAAATCTTGAAAGATTAAAAACAGAGGTTCACTTATTTCCACACTTAGTTCCTTAAGTACTCGTGGATGAATATAGTCAAGTCCTGGAGCTCTGTTTATATTAACTTTCTTTAGTTGCTGCTGCACCTTGTTTTGAGTCATCCAATCAAAATTTTTTGCAGAAATCATTTGCACATCTATTGCCATAGTTTTTTCCTTAATATATAATGAGGAGAAATAGTTATTTAAAATTTCTGCCTTTTCATGGTCTTCATTAACTATTAACCCATCCCAGTTTTTAGTGTACATACACTTTCATTTTTTGTTTTTTTAGAATGTATGTACTTAAAAATGCTTGGGGGTGGAGCCACACCACCATGCTGCATGGTAGAACAGTGTCATGATTCTCACTGTGCCATCCAGACATAGCTGCTTCACAAGTACCAGACAAGGGATTTGAACTGTAGTCCTTCTGTACTGTAGTACTGCTGTCTTGCCTCTGAGCCACACTCTTCAGCCTATGTTTATCCTTACCTTGTCTCCAGCACTATCTAAGCTCACCTGAAGCAGATCATTAATTAGCTGGGTATACTAGCACTGCCTCACCCTGGGAACTTTGTCAGTTCATTGACTCTGGTTCACGTTATTGGTTCTTGTTACTGTGTGTTCTCCAGATTGATTCCGGTACCTGACCTTGGCTTTTCTCATCGTTTACTCTGACTTCAGCTATACCTTGACTTCTCTTCTGCTTGTGTCTTTGCCTGTCCTGTGATTCAGAGCACGTTACCTGCACAGCCCCTGTGCACAAACTCACAGCCCAGATGGCTTCTTATCTGGTCACCTTGGTCTATGTTTATTTGCAAGGGTATAACTCTGCACATCAGACTCCACATCAGGTAAGATCCTGACAAACAGCTCCCATGAGTTTTATACCTTTTGGTTCACAAATGCTGCAAAACCCCTCATATGACACTGAGCGACAGTTCAGTGCACTGTGGGGTGCTGGTTCTGAAGTTCGACCTGAAACTTGTCTCATGGTCCTTTGCGTGGAGATATTAACCCTCCATGATTGCGGCCTATCCATGTGGTGGGTGGGGTGGACGGCCACTGCCCTGCTATCCTGCATGTCTGCAACAAGTCGGACACTTCAAAAGTGTCGGCCCTGTTACCCCCTCTCTGGTCCAGTGGGGGGCATCCCGGTTCACCCTGGTGCCCTGCTGTCGGCCCTGATGGTTGGTGGAGTCACCCACATCACAAGATGGCTGCCGAGCCTGCCACGCAACACACAATCTATGCTTGTGAATGCTGTTGTGGCTTATCAAGCTTTCTGTTATCATCTGCACGCCATAAATAAAGAATATTAAAAATGCGTTGGGGTTGGTTTTGGAATCATTGGACTATCACTTTTTCATTTTGTAGTTTGTGAATCTAATCACCTTTTGCACACATTACTGGCTTCCTTATATGTTTTATAGAATGGCTCTGATTTATCTAATTTAAATGCTTTGAATGCCCTTTTCTTATTTTTAATTTCTTGATTCACTTTCCCACTAAGCCACATTGGTTTCAATTTGTTTCTTTTATATTTATTACCCAATGGTACATACTGAGAAATGTACCTTTCTAATATTTGTTGGAAGATTTTCCATTTATCCTCAGTGTTTTATCCTCACTCTTTTCACTAAAGAGTTTATGCCAGTCAATATATTGTAAAGCTGCCCTTAACTTGTTGAAATTGGCCTTTTTAAATTATATGTTTTAGTATTCCCCATGTGCTTTTGGTTTTTTGAGTTTATTTCAATGGACACTATATTGTGATCACTATTTCCCAAATGCTCCCCTACTTGAATGCTGGTCAAAAGATTAACGTTGTCTGTTAGAACCAGGTCCAGACAAGCATCCTTTCTTCTAGTTGGTGTTTGTACAAGTTGTGACATGAAGGTGTAATTTAACAAGTTCAAAAACCTAATTCCCTCTGCTGAACTACTAGTCCTTCTGTACCAATTTATGTCCGGGCAATTAAAATCTCCAATAATTAATGTGCTACCCAGAGTTGCAACTTTCTCAATTTGTTCAAATATCTGTTGTTTCTCATCAATATTAACATTAGTTGGTTTATAACATATCCCAACCAATAATTGATTTCCCTTCTTTTGCCCCAAGCAGATATTTACCCATAAAGCTTCCACATTTTCCTCATCACATTCCACTTGTTATTTGATATGTTTACCTTTTATGTACTATACGTTACTAAAAGTATAGACCTATCTCAGTTGTTGTTATTATTGTAGATATGATACACATCCTGACGAGAGTGTTGTGGCATATCATTGTGCTAACTAAAGGGACAGTATAGGCACCCAGACCACTTCAGCTCATTGAAGTGGTCTGGTGGCAGTGTCCCATCACCCTTCACCCTGAGCATATAATTATTGCAGTTTTTAATAAACTGAAAAAATGATCTGCTAGGGTTAACTCCCCCTATACTGGCTGGGATATCAGCACTGGTCCCAGGTAAAAGACAGAAGGGGTTATTAACCCCTTCTGCACCACAGGGGGTTGGCGGGAGCAGGGGGAGGTCTTGACAGAGGGGGAAGCTATAGTGCCAGGAAAACAAGTTTATTTTCTTGGCACTATAGTTTACTTTAAGTACCTTATCTTGCACTCTATAGCATGTCTTAATTTTTCTTAATTCTCATTTATATGGCGCAAGTTTCCTTGCTCTGAATAAGTGTAAGCAACTTATTTTGCAATTCAATCAGCCTAGAATCTAATATAATATCTGGGTACGTAGATAAGGTGCCTAGCGTTGTTTTCTATTAGTGCTTCAAACCGCACCCCAAACAAATTGTTAGCAATATCCTAATTTGCTCCGTACTTGTAAGTACCTCTCCTATTTCTTTTATCAAACATATATTTGCATCAGTGAGCAATATATATTCTGTGTTTTGCATATATGAACTACTTACCTACAAGCCAGTGAGCCCACAAGTACCTACTGTATTCAGTTGAAGATTCTTTGCACTATGGCAATTTAAGATAAGAGGACACTACATATCCTTAAGCGGGGATTATACTGCCCATCTATAAACTGAGAGTGTAATTCCATTTTTTTAATTTATTTTTTTAATTGTCGCAGGATATCCTACACAAAATTTTACTATATTTTCTGTCACTACATATTCTACTACTTCTGGAAACACCTCTACCTCAAGAAATACATCAAGGTGCTACCCCTTTTTCTAATCTGTTCACACTTTTTATTAGACCGGATTGAGAGACTCTGGTTTGGGTGTTATGGCTGTCTACCTGTTCAAACACATATGCGCTAGAGACCAAGCTCACCTATTCTGAGGTCTTACTTAGTTCCATGAAGGTAAGTTGCACTATATCAGAGTGCATCAAATAAATGTTGGAGAAGCTGCAATGAAGAAGGGACCATGGCTCAGATTTGGTGGTTGTGACCAAAAATGCAGCTATTCTGGGAGTATATAAGACAGTGGATACATTTCTTGGATCCACCAGAGACACAACCATCCCCTCAGTTAGGATTGCTCAAGCTAGTGCCATAGGGTTTACCAAAATTGGAAAGAGTAGTGCGGATGGCCGGACTTAACATACCCAAGAACAGTCAAAATACTGGCCGAGGTCAGGGACATAGAAAGAGACACAACGATGATCAAAGCCAGAAGTCAAGGATACCAGAAATAGGGAAGTAAAAACAAAGCCAAAGTCAAATACCAAAAAAAACACAATCAGGAACACACTCTCGGATAACCAGCTAGTGGAAACCATGACAGGGCACTGATAAAAAAAGGTAATTCGGGTTTAAATAACCCTCCTTAGGCTGTAATTGGCTATTTCTGACATTTGACACTAAAACGTGCGCACGCATCTATGACGTGAAGTCTCACGCACGTTTGCGCCATCTTTGATGTGGGCGGAGGTAAGTCTCCTATTAAAACCAGAATATACTGGTTTATTTTTTTCTTCTCTTTCATTGTTCTATTGCATATCCAGTCCAGTTGTCCTGTGTTCCACCCAGAATTGATAACATGTTAAATAACATTAAAATAATTTTCATTTCCAGAAGGATTTCTATTCTACATGTCCTGAATTGTCAAGAGGCTTTCAAAATTATCTTTTAAGTTGCATTAGTAAATTATATATGAGGCATAGTCTGCAAATCAAAGAAAACTTCATAGCAATCCAGGAAGAGTTTGAATTAGTATTTTTATTTTGACAAAATTAAAATCAGTGAAGGAAATATCTATGAAGTTTTTATACTTGTACTTGGCTCTCATATATATATATTTAAGTATATGAAAGCAAACTTTATGTTACTGATACATGAAAAGCTTAAAAAATAACATGTTGCACTGGATCACCAAATAAGATTATTTGGTTTGAAAAGACAGAATTTAAGTAGAGTTGACACCAAATAATTCCTCTCTTGTTGCTATATGAGCTATGAGCAATTCTGTATTAATACCAATAGTATAAAACTTGCAATCAATAAATAGTTGCAAAATACAGGTTTTATTTTACCATAATATATAAAATAATATAACATTCCTGTGAAGTGAAGTGTGTCTAAAAACAACACAAAGTCATCAAACATTATTATCTGGATACATTGTTTCATATGACCAGAGTGACTCTGAGGAAGTTTCTTTAAGGCATGACATGAGGCCTCTGCATGGTGCACTCCCCCACCCCCTCCCCGCCCCTGCTGTTTGCACATTTTTGCTTAGTTTATGGATTTTATTTATTATCAATAAATACTCTGTTCTTGAATAATTTGGTGTTTTGTCCCCTTTTGGGAGTCAGCGGTTTTGGATTTATACAAGCAGAGGGGAGAAGAATTATGATATAAGCATCATTGCAACAAAGTGAAGAGCAAAAATAGAGAACTCTCTGACAGACAAAACATGTAAGGGTGTTATAATAATAATGCTAGTTTAAAAATAAATTGAACAACTTTGCTGTTATAAAGTGTGTGGTGCATTCACAAAATATTGCGTAGGGAGAAGGAAATAGACTTGCGCACTTCTTGATTCGTCTGGGAAGAAAAAAGAAAAACCTTTTTGTTGGTTGGTTTGGGATTCAACCATGTGGTGTATCAGTTCGAATATGTAATCGTTTTGGGAAAATCAGACAAACCATAAGGAAAATAGGTAAATCTGTGCACTGCAAAATATATACATGATGTAAATATTATGTCATTATTTTACAGTACACTGACAGCTGCATTTTCCTGTCATTTGATTCACAGATCAAGTAAGAAGTAACTAATAGAGGGGGGAGGGGAGGGGGGGAAGGAGGAGCATAAAAAAATCTCTTTTGTTATCTACATATTATAACTTTATTAAAGGGACTCTATAGTCACCAGAACAACTACAGCTTATTATAGTTGTTTTGGTGAGTATAATTATTCCCTTCAGACTTTTTGCAGAAACACTGCTTTTTTTTATTTTATTTTATTTTTTTTAGAAAAAATGTAGTGTTTACATTACAGCCTAGTGATAACAAACTGCCCATTCCTCAGATGGCTGCTAGAGGTGCTTCCTGGGGCAGTGCTGCAGAGTAAGCAGCACTGCTATTCATTGTCTCCAACCTATGCATGGAGACACTGAACTTTCCTCATAGAGATGCATTGATTCAATGCATCTCTATGAGGAGATGATGATTGGACAGGGCTGTATATGGCTTGTGCTGGCTCTGCCCCTGATCTGCCTCCTTGACAGGCTCAACCAATCCAATGCTTTCCTATGGGAAAGCATTGTGATTGGCTCAGATCATCACTTCTGATTGTGTCAGCCAAAGAGGCAGATCAGGAGCAGAGCCAGCAGCAGCAGACTGGAATAAAAGTAATATTTTACTTATTTAGGGTGGCTAGGGGGCTGATGGTGGTATTAACACTATAGGGTCAGGAATATATGCTTGTGTTTCTGGCTGTATAGTGTTTCTTTAAATATATAATGTCTAAATATACAAAAACTGATTTTTACTGCTCCTTTTTCTTTTCTCATTGGTCACTTCTCACTTGATTTGTGAATAAAATCTACATTTAGTGGCTCTCTCCAAACGGTCTATCATGTTTTTTCCTAACAACCTCTCTCTTTTTTTGGTGCAACAGACAGCACTCTAACTCAAGAAACAAACACATCTGTTTGTCCATTATGCATTTTGTTTGCTTCATGATTTGCCCATAAAGTGCTTTGGAGTTACTGAATTTGGAAGAACCATTGATTGCCAACAATTTGGACGACCGCAATTATTTTGAAACTAAATGCACAATAGTATGAAGCTAGCTCAAGCTGTGAGAATGAAGAGAAGAATAGAGATAGTATGACAGTGCTCCCAATTGCCTTTTAACATATTTTAGATTTCATATCAGATTGAGAAAAAGGTTTACATTTTTGTCATATATATGGCTTAAATTGTTATATATTATGTTTAGCCTGCCGCATCATGTGACATAATTTGATATCTTTTAATATTGCTCATGGGCCTATAATACCAATCATTTAATTATTTTCTGCCTCATTAAAAAAAAGAGAGAAGAAAAAGAATGCATGTTTAATTTGCCCAGGAGAAGTTAATGAATCACAAAATAATGTAATTAACTGTGCAAAGTGTACTAACTGGCTGTGTTTTTCTTTAGTTGAATAAGTCATTTATTTATATATATATATATATATATATATATATATATATATATATATATTTCTTCTTTTGGGTCAGGCTCGCCACAATAATATATGTCTATATTATTGAAAAGTACTAATACGCAATCTGACGTTCTTTATAAAAAATAAGTATTTATTCTACATTCAACAGCAAACAATAATATACTTAACAGATGGTATTTCTTAACAACGTTACAGAGAGTCGTCTTTGTATCAGCAACTCAGGACATCAGAGAGTAGAGCAAAATGGAAAGTAGCAGGAAGAGAGCGTAATCCTTTGTCCTTGGCTCTATATAGCCCAAATTACGTCATAACGTTTAGTTTAGACTCTGCCACATAAGGAAATACCCTATATAAAGACCACCTCAAATCTCTTATACAGCAAATTCCAGAGACCTCATGGTACAGAATAGCAAACTCCATCTGTTCTGTTTAACCCATTAGACAGCCACACCTTAATATGTATTTGAATAGGAACATATAGAATATGCAATATTCTACTCAAAGTATCATAAATAGTTACGCAAATAAAATAAAGTATTTGAACAAATAAATACACAAATTGCAACCATATTTTTTATTAGCTTTTAATCCATCCAGCTTGTAGGAGAGGAACTAAGCAGACAGTTATTAAAGGGACACTATAGTCACCAGAACAACTACAGCTTATTGAATTTGTTCTGGTGAGTAGAATTATTACCTTCAAGCTTTTTGCTGTAAACACTGTCTTTTCAGAGAAAAATGCAGTGTTTACATTTCAGCCTAGTGATAACTTCACAGGCAACTCCTCAGATAGCTGTTAGAGATCCTTCCTGGGTCATGGCTGCCTAAAATGCATTCAAACATTCAGTATCTCCTCCCTCTGCCTGCAGACACTGAACTTTCCTCATAGAGATTCATTGATTCAATTCATCTCTATGAGGAGATGCTGATTGGCCAGGGCTGTGTTTGAATTGTGCTGGCTCTGCCCCGATCTGCATCCTTGTCAGTCTCAGTCAATCCCATGGGGAAGCATTGTGATTGGATCAGGCCACCACTTCTGATGTCAGAGGTCAGAGGAAGTTCACAGGCAGAGGCAGCAGCTTCAGACTTTAATACAAGTAAGATTTTACTATCTTTAGGGATACAAAGGGGGCTAGATAGTGGTTTTAACACTATAGAGTCAGGAATACGTTTGTGTTCCTTACTCTCTAGTGCTCCTTTAAGAAAGTACCAGCCTCTGCAAAATGCATCCAAGTCCCTCCTCCCACGCCTTTTTATGTTTTGGGTTACAGCATGTTTATCAAGTTTTGTTTTTTTAATATCACCTATATATTTATTAAAGAAGAATGTTGCTAAAAACTAGTTTATGAATTATCATTCCATGATAAAGGAACTCCAAGAATCACCCAGTGAAATGTTACTTTTATTGAAAATGATTTGCATGAGTAGAATCGTATTACCAATTTATCTGCTGTTGTGAAAACCTATCCAAACACATCTACCTATAGAATAAATAAATAAATAAGCACCTTGAAACTAACACCTCAAATAACCTTTAAACTTTAATTTAGATTCTAGATGAATTACCATTTTATGTGGTACAGAACTGCTTAGCAGTTTTTATAATTCTATATTTTTCCATCTTTCTTTTGGCTCTCAGATCAGGTATTTATATATAAAAAAAAATAATAGCATCCACTCAACAGTACCTACTAGACATTCAGTTTAAACAAACTGGAATTCCTCCAAATTTGTGGTGATCTGTGGGTCATCTGAATTCTGTAACTTCGAAGCTCCATCAACACTTCAAAGGACAAGTGTGTTCGTATGTTTCGTGATTTGGAGCTTCGTCCATGGTAACAAAAAAGGCATGATTGATGATAAAAAAAAAAGATGATTAGGAGACAGCCACTAAATGTTGACCAAAGACCAAGTGAGAAGTTAAAAGATACCACGGATTAATAGGTTCTAACGCTTGTTGTGTAGTAAAGTATTCAGCTTGGAAAACCCAAACCAGAGTCTCTCCTTTCTGGTCGTAAGTAGTAAGTATGAAGGAGTAGGGGAGCAGTGCTTTAACCAGATCAGTAGTTAAGAAGAGAGGGCAAGGGGTAGGATATAGTGTAGAAAGTAGATTTTTGATATTACAGTATATGGAGCTGATAATTAGTTCCTATTTTATGCGGTATAATACGTGCCTGTGAATATAAACTTGGTACCTTGGTCCAATGGGTGGTAGTCCAAAGAAAAATGAAAATGTGACAGCCCCCCCCCCAGTCCAGACAGTTCCCCTGCAGCTCCAACCTCTGAGGCCCCTAAGGGCCATGTGATTGAGTGAGTTGTCAGGCAGTGCCTAAAATTGGAAAAATAAATATGTTAGTAGGAAAATATATATTTAAATTTTTAATATATATATTTATTTTATTATTATTATATTTATAGAGCGCCGTCAAATTCCGCAGCGCTTTACAATGGGTGGACGAACAGACATGTAGTTGTAACCAAACAAGTTGGACACACAGGAACAGAGGGGTTGAGGGCCCTGCTCAATGAGCTTACATGCTAGAGGGAGTGGGGTAAAATGACACAAAAAGGTAAGGATAGTATTAGACTAGTGACAGTTGCAGAAGAGGAATCAGTCAGGAGCTATTAACAGTTTAATTGATATGCTTTTATGAAGAAGTGGGTTTTTAACGATTTTTTTAAGGAGTGGAGACTGGGTGAGCATCTAACGGAGGAGGGATCTCGAGAAATCTTGAAGGCGAACATCAGAGGTGGGAGTACGGACAGAATATAGACGTAAGTCTTCAGCAGATCGTAAGGGCCTGGACGGGACATACTTGTATATAAGAGAAGATAGATGGGTGGGACCAGCATTATGTAGAGATTTGAAAGCAAGAACCAGAATTTTAAATTGAGCTCTATATTTTATAGGAAGCCAGTGTAGGGATTCACAGAAGGGTGAGCCATGGGAGGTGCGGGCGGACAGGAAGATGAACCTTGCCACTGCATTCATTATGGACTGTAACGGCGCTAGTTGGGAGCACGTAACACCACTGAGAAACGGATTACAGTAGTCAAGGCGAGAAAGGACAGTGGAATGGACCAACACCTTAGTCGCCTTAGCAGTATCTTGCAGACCGATATTGCGGAGGATGAGAAGAAGCTGTTGATGATCAACAGTGTCAAAAGCCGCAGACAGGTCAAGGAGAATTAGGATAGAGTAGTGACCATGAGATATCTCTTCTCTGATTGTAGAGATCCTGTCAGTGAAGTGAATTGCAAAGTCTGAGGCAGTCAAGTTAGTAGGTGGAAGAGGAACAGCAGGGCAAAGAAGAGTTTAATGTGTGAAATAGTCATTTGGGTGTGGTTATGAGGGTATTAAAGTAATTAACTTTTGCAGAGGAAAGAGCCAAGCTGTATGAGCTCAGCATAAATTTATAGTGGAGAAAGTCAGATGCACAGTGAGACTTTCTCGAACAGCGTTCAGTAGTTCTGGAGCATTTTTGGAGGTATCGAGTGAGCTTGGTGTGCCAGGGTTGTTGTTGGGGGGGCCTGCGGCGTTTAAATGTACAAGGTGCCATGATGTCTAGTTGAAAAGAGAGGGTAGAAGGAGGTTGCAGAACTAGGACAGGTGAGGTTTGAGATAGGTAAAAGGAGAGTTTGGAGATTAGTGGAGAAATGCTCTAGGTCAAGACATTGGAGGTTTCTGTGAGAGTGATGTTCAGACGGTGGTGTCAATTGGGTCATAGGTATGTGTAACTGCACCCCCAGGCATAAAAGGGGTTAGAATCCGTTTAGGCGATCGTCCCCTTCCAGAGATGCAGGCACAGCTACTGTAGAACACCAAACTCCCGAACCGCAAATAAGGGAATGCTCCAATCTCCCGAACTGCATACAATATAGCACTCCAAACTCCCGAACTGGAACCATACGAATAGCTGCTAGCAGACGAATAGGAAAAGCACCGAAGCGGCTTACACTCCTAGCAATCAGTCTCTATCAGCATACAGTAAATCCCCCCCCAAAGACGAGACAAGGCTCCGTGTTGAGGGTCAAGCAGTGGTCTGTTTAATGAGGGCTACCTGCCCAGTATTTTTGCAGGTCTCCAACCTGGTGGACACTCTCCTAGGGGACCAAATGGGAGACTGTAACACAGGACAGACAAGCAGCAATCCAGGACACACAGTCACATTATATTTCCACAATGCATCCTGGCTTCCTCCCCTCTGCCCTGGAGAGAATTGAGAAGTAATTCAATTATCTCTCGGGACAAAGGCAAGTCGCCATTATGCACGTGGGGATACTAAAATAGGAATTACTGTTAAAATACATTATGCGACAAAAGTTACACTAAATATACATATTTAACATAACCCCAGATAGCTCAGGCCTGAGCGCACATTATTAAGTGAATGCCGCTCAGACCACACGAATACAGTTTAGTCGCCATGGAGCCAAAGTGTTCATAAAGTCAGTTCTCATACGAATGAGCTCCACTGGATCCTATCTGGGGTATGGTGTAGTCAGGTACAACTACCGAATACAGGGCCGTTCGTGCACGTCCACCGAACAAGAAGGGAGGTCTGCAGCTTCAGCGGTGTTCGTGCCAAACTGTGTCCGTTTTTAGTTCCATGAGTTAGGCTGTGCGTTCGCGTGTTTAAAATGGCCGCGACCTCGTGTTCGGCATCCGAATGGCGGTCACCCAGTATTCGTCAATTAAGCTGCGGTTAATTGCCGACACACTCCAGCTCCCAGGTGGTCCAGTCATTCGTGGGTTAGTTCGGTAGATTGAATCTACCGAACACTGGGCAGAAAAGCACGAATAAGTCTTTTCTGCAGGGGAAACGAAGTCTTTTAACATGGGGCCATAATCCAAAGGCAACAGGCGAGCAACCAGGCTTCTCCAATGCAATGTGGCGAGATTGCTCTCGTCACAGTATGCCAATGTCAAAAGTCAGCAGATGGTGGTCAGATAGAGGAAAGGGAATATTGGAGAGATTAGAGGCAGTACAGAGGTTGGTGAAGGCAAGATCAAGAGTGTTTCCTGCTGTATGGGTTGCTAGATTGGACCATTGCGCAAGGCCAAAGGAGGAGGTTACAGAGAGCAGACGAGAGGCATCAGTGCAATTGGGGTTATTGATTGGGATATTGAAATCCCCAAGTATAAGGGAAGGAGTGCTAGATGAGAGGAAGTGGGGAAGCCAGGAAGAAAAGTGCTCAATGAATAGTCTAGGATAACCAGGGGGGCTGTAAATGTTAGCAATTCTTAAAGGAGTGGGTTTAAATAGGCGGACAGTGTGAACTTCAAAAGAAGAAAAGGATAGGGCAGGGGGAGTTATGATTGGTTGAAAGGTACATTGGGGGGAGAGAAGGATGCCTACGCCGCCTCCTTTACAGTTGAGTCTGGGAGTGTGAGAGAATTGTAGCCCACCAAAACATAAAGAGGCAGGAGTAGCGCTATCAGAGGGGGACAGCCAGATCTCTGTAAGTGCAAGCAGTGTGAGTGAGTTTGAGATAAAAAAAAGTTGTGTATGGTTGTTGATTTTAAATTATTGCAGATGGAGCGGGCATTCCAGAGTGCACAATTAATTTTGGTAAGTGAGGGTAAAGGGCAGGGTATTGTATTTTATATATATATATATATATATATATATATATATATATATATATATATATATATATATATATATATATAAAAAGGAAAAAGATCTTGAGGAAGACCTGAAGAGGTCGAAACGTCGATCAGATGTATGTTACCTGTTATTAAATAATATCGAGTTTTTTTACAAAGACCTGAGAGTGCATCTCTTTCCTTTTTGCTTTACATATCCAGCGTGGGATTGCACCAAGGCAGTCTTTTACTGATTCATTGAAAGGGTGAGTGCCACTATACTTGTATATATATACATATATATATATATATATATATATATATATATATATATATATATATATATATATATATATATATATATATATATATATATATATATAAAATATAGATATATATATATATATATATATATATGTGTGTGTGTGTATATATATAAAAATTTAAATAATGAAAACCATTATGTGTATATATAATTACATAAAAAATTACATAAATATACATGTAGACTTGAAATATATATATATATATATATATATATATATCCTACAAAATACACAATCCATTGCACTCACTTATTCACTAAACAATGATTTCAAATCTCACAGATTGTAATTGTTTTATTTAAAAACACCTCACCTAGGCAAAAGATAATGGTGGTTTAGCTACATTATATGATCATATATTGCATAAGCCTGCCACAACATCAATGTACCCCATCCTTGGCAGCAGGGCCGGCACGTCCAGGACGCACTGGCTCTGGGGGCGCAAAATTCCAGTGACCGGCAGGAGGGAAGTGCTCCCTCCTACCAGGCCACCTTCTGGATCCCCGGCGCGGTGTGCAGCTGAATTGGAATATGAGGTGGCGAGGGAGCTCTGATCTCTCTCCTCTACTCCCTTGCGCGCCTTTTGCTGATGCCAGGAGCTGGAATATGACGTCATATTCCGTCTCCCGGCATCAATAAACAGCCCTTGAGGGAGCAGAGCAGAGAGATTAGAGCTCCCTCACCACCTCAGATTCCAATTCAGCCGCACGCCTCTTAGCAACCACACTGGACCTTTAATGAGAGACCCATGCCAGCTCTCCAGGTAGGGAGGCTGGGTGGAAAATTTGTTTCATGTACCTGGCCGGACTGACAGGAAAAGCTTGCTATATCGGGATTTGCTCTGCTTAGCCACGCTACAAGAAAGGTAGGAGGCCCAACAGGGAGGGGAAGGGACGGAGAGATACACTAAGGGACAGGGAAAGGAGGGGGGGGGGAGAGGAACACTAAGGGTCAGAGAAGGGAGGGGGCCACGAAGGGGAGGGGAGAGGGGCTGGATGTGAAAGAAACATGCTGCAGGGCTTGAGAAGGGGAAAAAGAGACACACAGAGGAGCTGGGGGGAAAGAGAAACACACGAAGGAGCTGGAAGAGTAAAAGACACAAAGGGCTGGGAGAGAAGGAGTCATACAAAGGGGCTGGTAGGAGTAAGACACACAAAATGTGGGAGGGTGTAAGAGCCATACAAAGAGGAGAGATCAGAGACACACAAGGGGAAAAGGGAGTAAGATATTTAAAAGATGAGATAAGAAACACAAAAGGGAGGTTAAGAGGCACACAGGTGAAGATCTTATTTGGGGGGGGGGGGTGCGGAAAAAATCACCTTCGCCTATGTACCCAAAATTATTTGCATCGGTTCTGCTTGGCAGTTCCTACTCTAGCACCTTAATGCCTGCCATTATGAGATCAATCCCCTTACTTGGGAACTACTTTCTACTAGGACTCTCTGCAGGTCAAGGCTAAGTAGGATTGTGGAATGAGACACCTGTGACAGAGAGGGGTGCAAAACTTAGGAGCTGGCCTAGACTCTCAAATATATAAATGAAACCAAGAGGGCTGCACTCACCTGAATGTGCTGCTGGGGCCAATATATACAACATACAAAATACACAATCCAGCGCACTCGCTTATTCACTAAACAATGATTTCAAATCTTACAGATTGTAATAGTTTTATTTAAAAACACCTCACCTAGGCAAAAAATAATGGGGGGGGTTTAGTTACATTATATGATCATACATTGCATAAGCCTGCCACAACATCAATGTACCCCATTCTTGGCAGGTCCTACTCTAGGAGCCTAATGCCAGGGAAAGCCCAATATTTAACCCTGTACCTTTCCAAAACACCATAAAACCTGTACATGGGGAGTACTGATGTACTCATAAGACATTGCTGAACAAAATATGTGCTTTTTATTGCAGTTAAAGCTAACAGTATTATGACATTCACAAAGTGATGTCATAATACAATGGAATGCAGACCTTGAAAAATAACAACATTTCTTAATTTCCCAAACTTTTTAGATTATATTCGTATCATATTGTATTTCAAATATATGAACATTTGTTGTTAAATGAAATCTATGTTTTTTTCTGAAACAAAATGATATATAATAAGTTTGGGTGCACTTAATATGAAAAAGGTAAATTATGGTTCAACAGACATATAGCACAAATTTTGATTAGAATTTGTAAAATTGCCTCCGTCGATAAGGGGTTAATATCTACATGCCATTTTTCTATTTTTACTTAAAACATGTTTATGTGTTATATTTATGTTTATTCAACATGACATAGAAAGTTATTTAAATCGATTCAATAAATGCACATATTTCACATACATTTCCAAGGCATTTGTAATATATTTGTATTGATTTGCAGAGTGAGGTCTTTGAGGAAGTGTGTGCATTTTTAGTATAATTGTTATATTTATTTGAATATTTATGTAGCTATAATAAGTTAAAATACAAGCCTATATACTAGATTCTACTCTGATTATACACGAATGCACACACATCTGCATTGATAAATAAAAGAAGAATAAATGCAAGCTATGTATGTTTTAGTCTTCAAGGTCTTTAGAAAGAAAAATAACAAGATAAATGCAATCTGATTTATGTTAAAACGATTCTATCTAAAAGCTGAAAATATTCATATATTATATTTATATTACTAGTTGCTGGGGGGAAAAACAGGTGTAACTGAAAAGTCTAATTTTGCTCAGTACTCAGAAAAAAAATCGTGAGCCACCCAGTCAGTAGACTGGAGAGTGAGGATTATTTTTATTTTTATTCTGGCAGTTTTGTCTCTTTTTTTTTTTTTGGCATTTTCGCAAAAGGATATTCATAATTACAATCATTTTAAGAGGACTTTTCTTTGGCCACTTTTTCTGTCGGAAGAATGCAGAAAGAACGTCCTTAAGCAAGACATTTTCAGGAACGTATATGAATTGCTACCTCACATTTGTTTATTTTATTAGGCCATTCACCTTGCTTTACCCTACAAGTCTTTGAACTCCCAACCTACAGAAATAGAGTAAACTCAAGGGTAAGTTAAAAGTTGTAGCTCATCTTCTTCAGTTTAAAATGAGCAAAGATGTAACAAAAAGACCCATCAGCAGTCATAGTCTAGACTGGACTTCTCTTAGAAACAAAATTCAATTTTTACTCCTATGTTATTGGGAGGTTATTGAAAATGTTCTTTTTTTTTTTTTTTAAACAAGTGATACAAAAATCTTACTGAGTTCTTGGAAGAGTGTTAAAAATGTTTCAATATTAAAGAATTGTATATCTCTATTTCTAATCATCGTAGATTCTTGAGGCTAGTTTCAGGGCTATCTAATCCATAATCACTGCAACCTGTCTAGAACTCTCTGCTGCACTACTGAAAGCAAAACAACAAAATAAATAAAAATGTTTTTGGATAGTAGTTGTCTGGGACTTCGGTATTGTTAAAAGGAAATAAAATACAAATACAGAGTCTAAGTGTGTGACCCAAACACTGACCAAGTAACCCTAAACACCTGTGTGGTAACCTCTCTATCCACACAAATCCAAAACAGACATATGCATACACAATACCCAGGAACCAAGATACTCCACCTGTTGTGTATGGTATTGTTAAAAGGAACTGTAACTCTGGCAGAATTAAAAAAAAAGAATATTACACCTTGACATCTTAATAAATATTGCATCAGCACTGCCAGCACATGCTAAATTTGGCCCCTAACACATATTGCATTTAAAAACTCTACTCTATCCATTTGACAACAGATGTGTTTTTATTTTATTTATTTTTTCTTTCATTCTTAGATTTTTAGGTAATCTGGTTAATAATGCCTTATATCTTGAAAGAGAGAGAATAATTCCATATTAGAAAATACTTGCAATCAGCTGTTTAATAAACTGTTTAATAATGTGTTGATTTATTGATGCTGGAAGGCATTACTGAGCCTTGTCTTCTTACCGATCCATCTCTAATTGTTTAATTGCTTGATGTCAATTTTGTGATACTGTAATATTTGTAAATATATGTAATTTCAATATATAATTGTAATCAAATTGCAGTGTTGTCTAGATAATGGAAGCAAAATGATAATTGACACATACTAAAAAAATAAGAAGGCAGCCCTATAGTAAAAAAGAAAAATAGTACAATGTTCTAAACGATCTTAAACATTAATTGTTTCACAACACTCTAAAAATTAGCTGACATTGTGTATAAACAGAAGAATATAATTGCTTCATTCATGCATCATCTCTTAAAATGTAGGAAATACTACAAATCATATATAGTACAAACTATATATAGCAGTATACACGGTGTGTAAAACCAAGAGACTATAAAAGAAAATGTATATGACTTATATTAGGAAAACATATTAAATACATTATTCTACTACCAGCTGACAGCCTTGCAATCTTCCGATATCCCATTCATCAGTAGATTACCTTCAGAGGGGGGAAAGGAGAACATTATAAGCAAAGACACCAAATTTTATAGAAAAAAATCAACCCATATATGTCCACATTAACGATTTGTTCTCAGACACACAGCTGTAACATGTTACCCATCCACTGTGGTGGATGATATCATTTTTATGATTGATGTAGAATACTTCCAGGTACCAGCTTCATTATTTATACATCATATATATAGGTGATTATTAGATATACAGTACCCTTCTTGGAGTGTTCTATAGCTTTTGCCTCACTCTCCCCTCTCCATTTATTTCGGTTTCGTACACCCACCACTCCATTCAATATATTTCAAAGCAAGGTTTGAATGTAATTATCATCAGCATGATGCAAAAACAAAAAACAACAACTCAATGAACCCTTGAAACAAGTAATTATAATATCTGTTATTAGACATCGGATTTCCAAGATCTATAATGCATACAATTTATCACAGGCGGATTATAGAGGTTGTATTATTCTGCATTTAGATTCACATCCCCACATTCTGATAATTAATGCAATGTATTTTATATAATCCTGCATAGCTATTGATCAATATTAATTCATGTTATACCACAAAACAGACATCTGTCCTTCATTAATTTCACCAGCCACGTACAAGGCATTAAAAAGAACCTGTCAGAGACCCACAAAAAATAGGAAAAGTCACTAAAAATAGAGACAAAGAACCACATAAGAACCACCAACCTCCAGATAACGAAATGGGTAGAAAAAACAAACACAGACAGCATCCTGAGCTCCCTCGTACGCAAGATATCAGGCTCTCCTTCAGCAGGCCTGCACCATGGCCACAGTCTAAAATGGCGCCCGAGACTCATACGGACCACGAGGCCTCCGAAGACTCTCAGGAGGGAGAGGAATCGATTCCCTCCTCCACACATGGGGAGACCCCCCACACCTCTGAGTGGGAAGAAGACTCATCCCCATCCACTAAAGAGGATCTTAAGAGGCTGCTAACGGACTTAAGGAGGGTCTGGAAGGCGGACCTGGCAGAGGCCCAAAATGAAATGGGAGTTATACACCAAAAGGTGAGGGAGGTGGAGGCAAGATAAACCGCTAGAGACAGCCACATACAAGAAAACAGTAGTCTCACAGTACAAGTCCGCCAGCTGCACCGGGCAGTGACCCTACTCGAAACAAGGCACAGACAAAGGAACATCCGAATCAGGGGCATCCCAGAGTCTGTAGAGGGGGAGCAGCTGTTGGAATTCACAAGAAACATGATCGCAGCCTTGGGAATCAAACGTTGTGCAGCCTCTCCCACTATAAAGTCAGTATTCAGGGTGAAAAAATCTGCTGCAGCACCTAGCAATGCCCCAAGAGATACCATTGCACTCACGAGAGACATAGAGGCGCGAGCCGCGATCATGGCCAGATCCCAGGCACTGCAAACCATACACTACGAGAGCAATGTAATAGCGATATACAGTGATCTCCCTTTTGCAGTGTTGGCAGAAAAGAGAAAACTAGCACCCATAGCAAGGAGACTGAGAGACAACTCCGTGAAATATAGATGGGGGGCTGACGGTTCCCTCTCAGTAACGTCGGGAGCCGGACCCGTCACTCTCACCTCCTCTGAGGATCCAGAACCTTTCCTCCGAAGCCTAGAAATACTAGCCGAGGGGCAGGAGCACACACCATCTGTGTCTACACCCAAGAGGCATGACAAAACGAGCCAAACTGACACCAATTTGCATGACAAAATTACCCTCACAACCCAGAGCCACACCGCACAGCGACGGCGACTAGAGAATGCTGAAATAAAGACCCTTCCACTGCAAAAACCACGGAGCTCGAGGCTCCCCACCTGAGCTGATCCAGTGAGGATGCAACCCATGTCGATGGCATTTCAGGCCTCCCATCAGAGACATGAGACCACAGACAAAGACACGATACACTCAGCTACAGATTATTATTTATCCTTAATTCTTATAAGTTGTTTGTATTGTTTGAGATACATACCCATGCACAGCATCACTTGATGTCTATACTTTATACTACCCATATATTGGTCACGTTGTAAGATTTATATGCAAAAGCAAAAAAAAAAAAAAAAGAACCTGTCACTCCTGTCACCCGAGTGCATGTGTTGTGGTTGTTATGCTTGGAGACTAAGAAGACCGCCTGTAGGTGATCTCTCCCCCTTTACTTTTCAGTCAGTTATTCGGCATAGAGGTTTATGCCGAAGAATTGATTGGCAGGTGGAGGGAAGGCCTATATTTAAATGAAAGTGGTGTGTATCATGAAAGGTACACTATAGCATACAAATCTTCTGCAAAAACCGGAATGTTGTGAGCACAGAGCTAACCTATTTCCATTGTTTGTATTGTAACATTGTTATTAAAGTTTGTATGGATAATGAGGAAGCAAAACTTGTTAGAAGACAGAAGAGCAAGTGGGTGGTGATTTCACAGAGAATCTGGTTCTTGAATGATCCAAATTCTTTGTGAAACCACCCAAACCATACTTTACTTTGGGATTACACCAATTGATTCATTTCGCATAACTTATACAATTAATTGTAGTGGTTATGGTGCTAAGAATGTCCCTTTAAGGTAACTTAGATTAATGTTCCTATCTGTCCCTTCATAATATTAATCAAATTTTGGAAAACCAGTAGGGTATTTACTAAAGCCTGAATTGTTTAGGAATGACCTGCAAATATAAAATGTTAGGTCAAAATACCTGAGCTGGAACATTTTAACAGTTTAGCTATGTTTTCAGCTAAGCTATGTTATCCTAAAATTTGAAATTCATTTTTAGTGAATAACCCAAAATTCATAGGAAAAATATAAACAGAGTAAATGTGATTTAAAAAAATAGTCATGTCCAACTGGACATATCCGCTCGAAATTATAGGCTTAGAACTATTTTTTTTAAAGAAAGTGAAGGACACACAATCGTGGTACCCAGTTTTGCAGTACAGAACATTTTCCTATTCATTATAAATCAAAGAAAAGTTAAGGGATTAAAAGAAAGCAAAGTAGTAGCAGGCAACAAATAGTGAAGAAAAGGTAAATTGCTCACTTAAGGTCTGTCGGTGCGTAACTGTGAAAACTGAAAAACAATGCAATGGAAAATAATTTTTATTGAAAATAAACGAAGAACAGAAAAAAAGGGATATGGCAAACTTTTAAAAAGAGAAAATCACAGAAAAGGTGTAAAGCAAACCTAGACAAACAGAAAATCACAGCATATTGCTGAAAATGTAAAACTGTGGATGTAGATAAGCAAGATTGTCACAAGCAACCCTTATATTGAGTGGGTTAGAAATATTGCTGTAAACCGCTGAAAATCCAGTGTTGCTTTTCATCCAGCTGTTCCAAAGGACACTTAGGCCATCAAGGTTCCCCATAAGGAATATGCAATAAAAATGAGATACTACAGGGAGCAAAATACCAAACTGAATATTATTTATGGCATGCATAAATAGACAAAGCTGCTAAATGACATTCAGAGAAAAATACAGTCACAGTATAACCTTCTGGTACTGCTAACTTATCACTATGCATTTGGTCTGCAAAGCACGTTATTTAGGAACCAGTTAGGAAATTAAGTAAAATAGGAAAAAACAAATAAATAAATAACTAAATGAATACATAAATAATAAGAAGGAATGCAGCATTATTCAGTTGATGTGAATATAATTTGCTCGGCACACATTATATTCTTAAATAATAGAATCCCACATCTGAGTGTCTCAGTAAATAGCAGCCCATTAGAGGATGACCCCTAACTTATAAACCACCCTCTTTCAACCCAGTATCTCTCCAAGTGATACACTTCAAACCAATAAATATACTTTATACAGATATTCATACTATATATATGAATGTATGGACATGTTAATGCATATCTATCAATGCACTATGAATATGCATGTGTGCTTCATGTATCTTTGAGTGTATGTAACATGCGTGATGCATATCAAGGAGTTTGACCTAAAGCTGAAAAGAAACAGTGCTGAGCAGGACACTGTGTCATGTTACTGCCTCAGCACACTGATTTAGTTAAAGGGACACTATAGGCACCAAGACCACTTCAGCTCAATGTTTACATTGCAGCCCTAAGATAGCCTCTAGAGGCGCTTCCGGAATGTTACAGGACTTTTGGTCCACTAACTAACGCTGGACATCCTCACACTCTGCATGAGGACATCCAGCATCATTTATTTTTCCATTAGGAAAGCATTGGTTTAATGCTTTCCTAAGGGAAGGGCCTAATGCTCCCTTTAGGAGTATTTTACTACTAAGCTCCCATACACTATTTAACCCTTAAGTAAGGAAGACATGGGGTGGGTGGGCTCAAACACCCACTACTCCCAGGTGTCACAATGGATACAGTACACATCAGCCCAACAACAAAAGTAAACAAAAAAAAAAGTTACCTGCCCAGAAAGCCCCATGTGTTCTCTATGACAGGTTAAGAGTTTAGAAAAATACCCCTTTTGTCTCATTAGAGATTTTCTCTTTTAGCTGAAAGTAGCAAGGTGAATTGTTAGTGTTGGACTCACCTAAGAGGTTTACCTTGACCGGGAAACTGTAACTTTACAGGAACACATTTATAGAGTTAATAGTATTTAATGTATGATACAGTTAATAATATTTATATAAATATATTTACTCCTCTGTTCTTAAATATAGAAATAAAAAAATTGGTTTAAACTATATTGGAACATAAAAAAAAGCACTACATTAATTTTCTTATTGATTAAACCACATTCATATTACAGTGATATTTGTCATCTGAGCCTTTAACAATTTATCATCCATTGATAATGTATGTTTTGTGAAAGCCTCGAGAGTATAATTTACCATATATAATTTGTTTTGCATTATACATGAAAAGAAATGAAATCCACCCTTCTCTGCGTGATAAGAATCCGCTTTGAAAGCCAAATGAGATAGGAAGAAAACAAAAGGGAGGAACAGAAAAAATAATCCTTTCCATTAATATTAGTGGTAACAGTGTATTTATACATCATTCTCATATTGATGAGAAGAAAAGAGGAAAGAAGGAGTAATGTGTAAATTATTTTTAATTACACAAGAATCCACATACATTTTTGCACAGAACACATACTATATGCTGCTAAATAACATATCAGTGTTAGATTCTGACTTTGTTAGAAGGAGCACCTTGACTAAATCGAGAGCAGTCTTCATCGGGGAAAGCTTCCATATCACATGTAACCAGTAAACACCCCAATAAGATAAATATATATATTAGCTTTATTCATTAAAAGAAAAAAACAATAAAAAAATAAAGTATATATGTCGTTTCCATATACAAATAATACTGTGTTATAGGCAGCACTGAGTATGTAGGCCAGGAGTGCCCAAATTGTGGATCCCCAGATGTTGTATAACTGCAACTTCCATGATGCTTTGAATGTCTTTAGAATGATTTAGGATGACAAAGCATCATGGAAGCTGTAGTTTTAAAACATCTGGGGATCTGCCTTTTAGGCACCCCTGATGCATTATTGTTATTATTATTACTGACATTTAAAAAGCGCCAACAAATTCTTCCGCGCTGTACAATTGGGAAAAAGACAAACACCGATACAACAGGTAGAGGACCCTGCCCGTGAGCTTACAATCTAAAGGTTAAACTGGGGAGATGAGACAAGAGGTAGCAGAGGGATGTAGACATTCCATAGCAAATATTCATAAAGTGGAACACCTGGTCAGATTTTATTTTTTTCAAGGAAAATGCTTTAATTTAAGTTACTATACATAGATCCTTGAGTGTAGCATACAGTAGAGTTTTTTGGGGTATTTGTCCATTAGTGTGTATTACGCACAGCATTTGTGCTGCAAACCTTCTGAAATGGGGAGAAGGATGCCATGTGAGTAATTCTGTTTTATATGAAACAGAAGTCAGTTCTCCCATATGTGGAGGCGTATTATATATTGTACTGCTCCAGTCACTACACACAGAGCAGAATGGTGAGGTCTGTAGTATCACATTGTGAATCTGCCCAGTAGACAGTTATAGAAATCCTGTTCAATGAAGGGCAACTAGACAATGAGCAGGGATGTCCCCAGGAGGCTGGTTAAGCTGTCAAGTCAATGTCAGAACTCTCACAGCTATTGCATCTTACTCAGAGCGACAAGACATTAAACACAGGTGTGCAGTTTATGGAGAAGTGCTCATTCAAAGCATTTCTTTATGAATCTTTCTCTTTGTTTAAAATCCTGTATAAATAAAATGGCATGTTAAGCCATCACGTGGTATACTGTAGCTATCCGGAGATCCAAAGCCAATTGCCCTTTCATGATAATGCCACGGAAAACATTTTGCCGTTTGTAGTTTTTGTGTAGTCATTTTTCATGGAAATAACAGGTTCAGTTTATAGTTTTCTGCTTCAATGTGTCTGGTCCTTGTTGTCCGTTGCCTGTAGTTTTATTCAGTTTATGTGTGTGTAGGGGATCTAGTGTGCGCATAACGCAAGCGTAGTGTGTACATGGCATGTACTGTATGTGTCAGGGATGTTCTGTGTTCGTCAGGCCTGTACTGTATGTGTTAGGGATGTTATGTGTGTGTGTGGCTGGTGCAGTGTGCCTATAGGGGAGGGGGTGCCGTATGTGTGTGAATATATTGGGGCCTGTATTGTGTGTGGGGAGGGGGCACAGGGGACGGTGAGACGGGATTATTAAAAAAAAATAATAATTATAAACTGTAACCTGGTAGCATCCTTCTAGTTACCAGCAAGATAGCTCAATTGTATTGCCTGTTAAAACCTTAGTATCACAGTAAACATTCTTGAAAGGGAAAAAAGGCTATTTATTTAGAGGTCCATAAAATGGATTTCATTAAATTAAATCACACTGAAAGACGCTCATTGTTTATTTTATTTTACAAAGCATGTCCTTTTAAATTATGGAATGCATCCAGGTATAGTTGATATAATACAAAAATTAGTACTTTTTTTTACTCTAAGAATTGTTCTATGCTTCCTCTGTAACATTTACTTACTGTAAAGGGCTGTTCTATTTTTTTATAGCAATACAAGATAAAATGTAATACTACAAGGTCACACAATATCAAACGAGAGTCACGCAGATTCCCTTTATCTGCAGTGCACAGTTATAACGTAGGTGATTAAATTGACTAGGAAATTCACTTTAGCTTGTGTTATGACCCTGGATTCATGTGAAGAGGCCATGAGAATTCAACAGAAATAATATAGACATTTTTAGCCAGTGAACTTCAAATATATATTTGTAATGTGTAACAATGCAGCCCTGACTTTGACCTAGTTTTAACACAGCGTTACATAGTTGTCTAGGTTTAAAAAAGACTAAAGTAAGTCACGTTCATCCCTGAAGCCCATTCTTTTATGCTGGTGATCCAAAAGAAAGCAAAAAAAAAAATTGTTGCCATTTCCAAATATGCCAAGAAACAGGGAAAAGATTCATTCTTGACTCCAGTCAGAATTCTCCTTGGATCAACTACCTGTTTGCATACATATCAATTATATCCTTGAATATTTTGTTTATGCAAAAAAGCATCCAAGACTTTTTAAAATTACCTATAGACACTGATAAAACAACCTCTTCAGTCAGAGAATTCTACATCTTTATTGTTCTCACTGTAAAAAACCCCTTCCTCTGCTGGAAGTGAAAACGCCTTTCTTCCAGTCTCAGTGAGTGACCTTTTGTATGATGTATATTTCTGCTAATGAACAAGTTTGCTCATAGCAGTTTCTACTGATCCTGTGTATATTTGTATAGCACTATCATATCCCCTCTGAGGCATCTTTCTGTTAAAGAAAACATTTCCAGTTTTTCTTGCCTTTCCTCATAACTAATGTTTTCCATCTCCCCTACTAGTTTTGTAGCTTGCTTCTGCACTTTTTCTGGGCCTGCATTATCCTTCTTTAAAACTGGTGACAAAATTGCACCACATATTCAAGGTAAGGTCTTACGATTGGTTTGAACAAAAAAAGGCAAAATTAGATTCGGATCGGGTGAATCAAAATCCTTTTTTATATATGAAAGCACCTTACTAGCTTTAGCAGCAGCAGAACGGCATTGCCTAGTTTTGTGATCTATAATTGTTGCCAAATCCTTTGCATTTAATTTTATCCCTAACTCAAACTCATTCAATGTATAAATTTGGCGTGTGTTCCTTATTCTAAAATGCATGACTTTGCATTTATCTGTATTGCATTTTATCTGCCACTTGCCTGCCTTGTCCCCAAGTTTATCCAAATCCCTCTGTAGAGAAGTTATAGCATGTTCAGACTGTATTTTATCACCTAGTTTCGTGTCATCTGAAAACACAAACAAATGACTTTGAATGCCCACTTCAAGATAATTTATGAACAGAAGATTAAAGAGAAGTTTATCCAGGACAGAACCCTGAGGCACTCCATTTACCACTTTTGTCCAATTTGAAACTTTTTCATTTACAACTACTTTCTGAACTCAATCTATAAGCCAGTGTTCTATCAAAGAACAAGATTTTTCATCTAAACCAACTGATTTCAGTTTTACTAATTGTAGTGGATTGTATAGAACTGTAGCAAATGGCTTAGTATCTACTAGATCGCCCTGGTTTATATTTTTATTAACTTCTTTATAGAACACAATTAAAGTTAGTTTGGCATGACCTGTCTTTCATAAAACCATGTTGATTCCTGCTAATGTTATTACTATTCAAAATTAATTATTGAATGTTTTCCCTTCACAGCCTTACAAATAATTTCCCAACCACAGATGTTAAGCTCATAGCTCTGTAGTTTCCAGGCTGAGCTTTTGAACTCTTTTTTAAAATAGGCACCACACGTGCTTTTCTTCAATCCTCTTGTACAATTCCTGAAAGAAATGAATCCTGAAAAAATAACAACAGTCGCATGCATATTTCTACATTAAGCTCCCTAAGAATGTATGGGTAAATACCATCTGGCCCTGAGGCTTTGTGTACTATAATTTTTTTAAATTTCTAAAGCACCTTTTCCTGTATTAACCAGTTACAGTGTTATGTGTGAATGTGACAGGGATAATTTCAAATCTACAGCCATAAATACTTCTTCCCTTTATATTGAAGAAAAATTAATTTAGAATTTCTGGCTTGTCCTGATCCTCCTTCAATAACTCAACCATCTCACTTGCCAATGAACCAACATTTTTACTCTTAACTTTTTGACATTAACATATTTAACCCCTTAAGGACACGTGACATGTGTGACATGTCACTATTCCCTTTTATTCCAGAAGTTTGGTCCTTAAGGGGTTAAAACACTTTTTGAGGTTGCTCTTGCTCTCTTTGGCTATGAGCTTTTTATTTTCAAGTTAGCCCATCTAATTTCCCTTCTGCAGACCCTATCGGCTTGCTTATATTTGATATAGGATGAAATCAACCCCTCTGATTTAAATGCTTTGAATGTCCTTTTCTTATCTTTTATTATTTGAATGACCCTTGTATTGGCTTAAAATTGCTTATTTTATATTTGTTTCACAAGGGGATTGAGAAATGGACTTTTGTAGAATTTGTTTAACCCCTTAAGGACATATGACATGTGTGACATGTCATGATTCCCTATTATTCCAGAAGTTTGGTCCTTAAGGGGTTAAAGACCTTCCATTTATCTTCTAACTTCTGCCATTTAATATTTCCTGCCAGTCAATTAGTTGCAAAGATGCCCTTAGCCTACTGAATTTAGCCTTTTTAAAATAAGTGTTTTGTACAGCCCATATAAATGTGTGTTTTGTTTTTTTTTTAGTTAATCTCAAATGATACCATATCATGGTCACAATTTTCCAAGTGCTCTTTAACTTATAATAGGTCAATATTATTAGTTATGACAAGTTTCATAAAAGTGTCTATTCTAGGTGGTACTTCTTCTAAGGCACTATCTGGCATTTTATTCATTCCACCCCCACAAAGGAAGCAAAGGACAGAGGGATATTAACAGCATTGAATTAACCACCCAATGTCTAACACTGGATTGGACTGCTGCCAAGGTCCAGGGGTTGGATAGGAGCAAGGAATCGCTCATTGGTTTTGCCCTATTCACAGACCCTGCGTAAAGAATGAAGGGGAAACTCTAAACTGGTAACCTTTCTAGGGTCATGTGGACATTTTATTGTGGCCAGCCTAAGGCACACCTGTGCAATAATCATGCTGTCTAATTAGTATCTTGATATGCCACACCTGTGAGGTGAAAGAATTATCTCGGCAAATGAGAAGTGTTCACTAACACAGATTTAGACAGATTTGTGAACAATACTTGAGAGAAATAGGCCTTTTGTGTACACAGAAAAAGTCTTAGATCGTTGAGTTCAGCTCATGAAAAATAGGGGCAAAAACAAAAGTGTTGTATTTATGTAAAGGTCTTTGTCTGACCCAAAGGGTATTGCTCCATAGGGTGAATGTCTCTCTGCACAGTGTAAGAATTATTATTCTAAAGCACAGTTCTATAGAGAAAAACAAACAATAAACAGAGCCATTTCTTTCTCATAAACTTATCTAAATGCACTTTTTCTTATTAACTGAACGTATGTATTTGTATTACTGTGTCTTTAAGAACAGTTGTTGGAAACGTCTGGACCAGGTAAAATATGATTGAAGAGATTAGAACAGGGGTTGGCAATCTTTCAGTAGTACTGTGCCAAAATAAGATTTTGAAGTCTCTTGGTGTGCCAATCCTCTGTTTTAAAATTGACGTGTGTAATATGTTGCCGTATTTTGCTTGTGTTATTTATGGGTACTGCAGTTGCATTGCAGCGTTGTACTTGTGCATATGTGAGCTGTTATATTGGAAAGTATACGTTCATGAGTAGTTTGTGGCATTATATTCCCTATAAAAGTGGGCTGTGTCTGGGGGTTGCTTGTGTAATATGTTCGAATATGTGTTTGCTGTGTGTATGTGTAGGGCTGCTTAGGGTGTTGTATGTGAAAGGCTGCTTGTGGGGTTATGTGCATTATCAGTGGTGTTGTGGTTGTGGTGGTGTGTTTGTGTGTGGGAGTTTGTATTATTTGTATGATGGGGAGACTTATTCTGAAGCTCAGTGTATATCTAGCAGTGTGTGTGGCTTAACTGGGGTCCAGTGGGGACAAGGCTGGCCAGGTACAGGTCAAGGGCAGGAGCTGCAATAGCTTCTGCAGGCTACTCTAATCCAGTGTGGATTCCCATTCACAAGTTCTTAAATAAAGTTTTTTGAGGTTACTTCTTCTAAGTGCTGAAATGCGTAAATTGAGGATTCCCCCTAACCACTCACTTTGCACTGAGGACTCTTGGTGGGTCAGAGACAGTTTAGCTTTGGCAGCCTCGAGTGCCATGCATGGCACACGTGCTGTAGGTTGCTGACCCCTGGATTAGAAAAATAGTTTATTTTGCCTGCAAAGTAAAAAAAAAAAAAAAAGTAATATCAATATAACTGTTATAGAAAGATATATTATTCACAGGTTGAGTCGTTGCTACAAGATCACTCAAAATAACTCCATAGGTGTGTATGAGGCCTTACTGGTTCACACAATATGCACAGGGAAAATTGTGCTTCTTTATGATTTATTTTTATAAAAATCCAACTGCAGATATTTACTTTAAATAAATCTTTATAGTATGGCACGGAAGCCCAGAGATGCCATTTATTTAAATATTTATCTTACTTGTTTTTACATGAATGCAAGTTGTTTTCTCAGAAAAATACTAAAAATAGATGGCCTCTTTGGGCTTCTGTACTGTGGGGTTTGTTCACTGAACTCTTAAATTTAGCAAATGAAAATCGAAATGGTAACGTTATGATTATAGCAGCCATTTTGAATTTTTGTGTTTAGATAATTTTACCAATATGTAATTCTGTTGGTACTGACAGTCTTAAGAACACGACAAAACTACTGCATAATATTTCCATAAAAAAGCTTTTAAATGCTATGACAATAATAGAACTATTGCTTACCTTGAAATTATAGCATTTCGACCTTCCATTACTCCCCATAATAATTTCTGTCACCTGTTGAAATACTAAAGAGGTACCTGAGACTATTCTTATGGTTTCAACTATCCTTCTTTCTTTCTTTATCTCTAAATCTACTCAGGACTTGTAGGTCATGATAATGCTGTAAAATGATTGTGAAAAGAGCTTCACGATTAAAGATAGGGTAGGATATATTATTAATAGTAAACTAACACCCATATGTAGTCCAGGTCTGTGCTTGTTTGCTTATAAATTGTTTATATTTTTATGTTAAAGCAACATGCTTGGTCAATATTTTTTAAGCATTTACATTTGCCTTTCCAAAAGGAAGCCTTTAAGTCTTTCATCATTTCTCCTCCGCTCCCATGAGGTTCATTGCCTTGGCAATCGCTTCAATCACAAGAAGTTCATGGCTGTATTTCCAGTAATCTCAAGCACTCGCAGTGTAATTCCTTTTTTTCATCAGAATACCCTTTTAATATAACATCTGTAAGAGTCTTTTGTGAGTCATCCTTCTCAGCTTCTCATCTGATCCACACAACTGGTACTAAAGACATACTAACAAACAAAACAAAACAAAAAATGAAATATGTATATATCTCTTAAAATTAAAATATATATATATATATATGAGACTTATTATAGACCTATTCGACTGATACATTTTCTTAATCTAGAAACTGATATTGACTTAAAATCACATTTAATTGAATTTACCATAATCCCACAATCTCAAGATTGCAGAATTAAAGAAATACATTATGGATCCATATTGATGGCTATGATCTCTTTGATAGTGCAGTAGTGATTGTAATAGCTAAAGTGTCATATTAACCTCTTGTGTTACAAATCGTCATTGTGTATGTTCTGTAAGAATTACCATATCAGACATTTTGGACATAAAATTTATTGGTGTGTTATCATGTTTTGGAATGTTATTTTGTTGTAATAGTGTTTATTTATACTACCAATAATCATTGCATAATTTTTGTGACTTTTCCACAAATCATCAAGTCAAGGAATGTGTTTGTCCTGCTCATGTGCAAAACTGCTAATTTTCAAAAAAAATTGGGTCAGTTTATCAGGTCTTGGCTTTTGAATTTAAGAAGGGAACAATGGTTCTGTCAATGTGTTAATAAATCGTATTTAGCATAATTCCAATCATTTTAGTTTCACTGTTTCGTGTGAAATATAGCTCCCTACATTGTTGAACAGTTAATGTAGACAATTTTGTTTAAAAGTATCCAAATACTGTGATTGTCATCTCAATGAAAACATTAACAGCTCATCAGCAGCCATTAACATGTCAATAATTAACAAACAAAAGACTGTGATGAAGGCACTACTGAGTACTGCTAAAGCAGTCATCCTACTGACTGGAAAGATAGATTGCGCTCACAAAGTTACAATTATATCATTGTCTTCATTTTTTCTTTTTATAAGCATTTTATAAATCAACACTTACTAAATGCTTCTATTTTCTCGTGGTGTGTATTTTATTACATTCCTTGTAAATTTAAAAACATATTTTTGGACTTTTGTTACTGGTACAAGAAACATTTATTCTTAGCCTCCTCACCCAAAACCAATTAATATTTAATTTTAAACCACAACATTTGAAAACTATGTCACCCTGGCTCTAAACCATCCCATTTATTGCAGTCCTCTGCACTGCCTTATTCTCTGCACTGGCAATGAAAGGTTTAAATCAGATTGTTGCTCTAAAATTAGAACCATCCCTGAACTAATGGTCTTGTCTTTGCGTTAGCATAGCAGTACAGATTACTGAGACAAGAAAAGGGAGGCATATGCTCTCAGAAGTAAGGGAGAGGATTACACAAGATTGCTTGGGAGATGCATAAGGCTGCCTTACGCTGGCAATTAAATGAAATATTAAAGACAAACAATTTATATATTTAATGCACAGATTAGAAAGGCCAGTTACTTCTGGCTCTACATCCTTATTAGGCAAACAAATAAATGGATCAGGGAATTTGGCACAGCAAGGCGGATTTCTTATCAATCGCCCTCATCCAAAAACCTTTAAGCAAAGATGGGGGGGGGAGGGGTGGCGGGAGGGCATGGTGGCATAACTACTATTTAGGGCAAATAAAATGATATCCAGGCACAGCATGGCATTTAATGCAAATGATTGAATGGCCATTATTCGAGTTATTTAAAAAAAAAAGATGTCTACAATGTGTATGTACACATGCGACATAATTAGGAAGGTGATATGCTGGTTGATACTTGTAATTACCTAATGTACCTATACTAATGCTGCACAGTCTGGATCCCATTAATACATTCAACAGTGTTTAATAAGGTGAAGTAAATGATAACATGTAACTGACATCAATGTTAAACTGACAGTCCCTGACAATGGAGCCAACAGTTTTCAGTATACATTTTTGCAAACAGACAAAGGAAAACAAAATTAGAAAGATATGCATCACCCTAAATATGATGTGAATGATAATCTGCACTATTTCTATTAAATAGCAATTTCACATTTTCAGCAGTCTAGGGACTTGTCACTGCCTCTCACTGCTCATTATCCATTCTAAATGTCAGCTCTGTGGAATCTTCAAACTTTACAGGAAGAACACAAGCTAATAATAATAATAAAATGCTTCTTTGGGTACAGTATGTAGTGTTACTGTTCAGTCTATCATTTTACAGGTAGTGTTATTAGCAATCACTTGACACATTAACAACATGCTTAAAATATACCAAAGCAGTAAAATATATGTTACTAGTGAAATTTCAGAATATTCTAAATATTTTGTTCTACATTGAAGATATTCTTATTGACAGAAACACAGAACAAAGCAATGTGTGTCTGCTCTCGGCAGTGGACAGGTATTAGATTTATTCAGGTGATATTTCCAAAAACTCATGACATATTTAATTGTTTTCAAAACTGTCAGCAGTGTGCATTAAAGGGCAAAGACAGACACTCAGACAGACACTAGCAAATGGTATTAAATGTTATTAAATGTTATTAAATGGTATGCACTGCAGTAAAATTAAATACATAGAAGTATTCATACAGGAACTTAAATGGCTTCTGCTCCAATGCATTAAATTGGATTAACTCTTTCTGTGCAATCTGCTCTCTTTGAATGCTCCTTTCTTTGCAAATATAATTTGGATTAGTGCAAAAAGCTTGTATTAGTCAGTGGCAGATCCAGAGCCTGGTCTCAGGAAGGGGCACTTGTAGATTATTTAAAGAAATAATCCAGACACAATAACCACTACAGCTAAGTGTAAGAACAGTTTGACAATTTACCTGAGGTCTGCTGGAAAATGGGGCTGTAGTAGGGCATAGGAGCAGTAGTGTGTGAGAGTGGTGCAATGTGTAAGGGGTGCAGTCTGTGTGTGTGAGGGGGATAGTGTGTGAGCTGTGTGTATGTGTGTGAAGGTTGCAGTGTGTGAGTGAGGGTGGCAGTGTATGTCAGGGGTGCAGTGTGTGTGTTAGGGGGGCAGTGTATGTGTGGGTCAGTATGTGTGTGTGACAGTTGCAGTGTGTGTGTGTGTGTGAGGATTGCAGTTTGTGTGATTGTGGGGCAATGTGTGTATGGGGGGCAGTGTATGTGTAAGGCAATGTGTTTATAGGGGACAGTGTGTGTGTGTGTATGGGGGGCAGAGGGTGTGTATGGGGGCAATGTGTGTATTGGGGCAGTGTATGTGTATGGGGGGCAGTGTGTGTGTATGGGGGCAGTATGTGTGTGTGTGATAAGAAGGGTAGAGGGTCATTTTTTATAATATGTGTTGTTTTAAAAAAAATGTAATTAAACAAATATACATTATGTCTTCCCTCCCTTTTTACCTTTACTGAGGGAAGAGGGGGGACATTTCTTGATCCCTGGTCCAGGGCTAGAGTTCACTCTCGCGAGATCCAGAGCGTTGCCGTGGTAACCGCGGCAACGCTCCGTGCTCACGAGAGAAGGACCCGGATGAGCTGCAGGCTGAGTTACTAGATCTCTGATCTCCCCTCCAGTCCGTGAAGGCACATTGCCGGGCCGGCGCCTGCATGTGCTGGCAGTGGAGAGGGAGACCCTCGGTCTGCTCAGTTTTCTCAGGGGCGGGGGGCAACGGGGCAATTGGATTTGCCACTGGTATCAGTTAGCACTGTGAACTGGTTTAACACTAGAATTACTGTGTTGATGGAATCTTGTTAACCTACCCATGTAAACAAATAGGCCAAATGATTAAATACTGTTATAAAAACATTCCAAATTATGTATCTATAAAAATTCCCATAGACTTTAATGGTGAATTATGCAGATAAATCATTTGGAAACTTTTACTGACAGTATTGAATCATTTGACAAGCTTATTAAATGGAAGGACAGGCAGACATGCCTAAGATAGGTAAAGTGATAGATAGACAGACATGTCTAAGATAGACAGACAGAGATAGATAGATAGATAGATAGATAGTAGGGACGTGCGTGGGAAAAATATTCAGTTCGGTTCGGAATTCTGAAATTCGGCACTTTGGCACTTCAGGTAAGTGTAGGGTTAGGGTAGGGTTAAGGTTGGTTTAGGGTTAGGGTAGGGTTAGGGGTAGGGTTAGGAGTAAGGTTAGAGGTATGGTTAGGGTAGGGGTAGGGGTAGGGGTAGAGGTAGGTTAAGTGTAGGGTTTGGTTATGGGTAGGGTTAGGGTTGGTTTAGGGTTAGAGGTAGGGTTAGGGTAGGGTTAAATATATAGATAGATAGATAGATAGATAGATAGATAGACATGCCGCTAAGATTGATAGAGATGGTCAGAAAGAGAGAGATACAGGCTTGCTATATGTGAAGATAAAGTTTCTCAGAGTTATTCACTAAAGTGAGCATTGTCAGAAAATAAAAGAAAACTCAAAGTGGATTGCAAATTAAAGACAAAGCTAGTGGGATTAGAAAACATTATCCAAGTCGCTTCCAGTTCAACTATTTTGGACTGAAAAATGAAATTCACTTTGAGTTCACTTTGAATACTCAACAATACTCACTTTAATAAATATCCCTGACAGTCAATAGGTTTAGAATTATTTATTTGTCTCATTAAATGCATTACAACATTCTAATGTATTTTGTTTAAAAAAAAATCTTTTTTTTCATTTTGTCATGGCATTACATTGCGAGTAAATCCTTAATAAGCGATATGCTGCACACTGCGTGAGATAATGATATGTTGTCCCAATCAATGGTCTTAAATGTTTCTTGCTTTTGAGTGTTACATAAAAATGCAATGCTTTTGGTAAAATTACTATGTTTCAATATTTTATCAGCAGTCATAACAATATTCTATTCTATGTAAATATCACAGGCTACAATTAATTCCGACTGAATAATTAGCACTCTACATGCATAACACTTGTTTTCTACACCTTCCGCGCAATGAAATTATAAGTGTGATATATGATAATTATCTCTGTGCTGTTTAGTACTGTAGGTATTCTTGAGTGGGTTCCGGGTGAGGGATGAGCTGGGCTTGACAGATCTATACCATGTGAGGATGCTATAAGGAAGGTTTTTATATATTTGAGATCTAGAAAAGGAAATACATATTGCTTATGCATCTTTCTTGCAATTAAAAAATGTAAAAAAACTCACTACATTTTAATTAGTGTAATGACAATGTTTGACCTTTACAAGTGATTTAAAGTATCTTGCCGTGGAAAAGAAAAAGCCACAGATCTTGTTTAATAGATCTCTTCTTTATAGAAAGATATAAGAACTATGTTTGCAATGTGTCTCAAATCTTTAAAAACTGTAATTAATCAGTTAGAGACACGGTGCCATTAAAGTCTATTTACTCTAAAGGAGAGTGTAAATTAGCAAAAAATAAAACCAACAATAATGACATAAGTGACAGTCCAGCATGGCACAAAAGAAGAATGTCAGCATAATGTGTGTTATGATTGGCCGGTAAACTGTTATATCGGGTGGGAGTAGTTTCCTCAGTGTACCCAAGGTGCCTTTTTTCCAATCAGCACATGATTTAACCCCTTAGTTACTGTGCTGCACAGAGCCTAAGGAGAATTCTAAATCTCCTTGATTACTATTATCCTGAGTTGGAGGTACTATGTGCATCACTCTCCCTATTTACCTACCCCACATGGGGTGCCATGCTACAGAGCAACTGTAGAAAGACATTGTAAGACCTGAAAAAAAAATGTTTAAAATGACTTCTGGTGTCTTTTATTTTTCTAGCAGATTCTAAGTATTCTAAGTATGCACTGTTCCAAGATACAAGGCCTCCTAGTCCTATGCATTGACTTAGCTCTTAAAACACAAAACCATTCAATTGAACAGGATTGAGAGCAAATACTACTGTTATTACATACTCCCAAATCCCATCATCCTCACACAAACAACTACCCAAGTCTTACTTTTTATCACCTGAATATAAAACACTGATTTGTGCAGGAGTAAGACCATAGGCGTGCGCACGGGGTGTGCCGGGTGTGCCTGGGCACACCCTAATCCCCGCGCACGCCTATGTATAGTGAGACCGGCAGGGGAGATCTCAAGATCTCCCCTGTCGGCTCATGCAGAGCCGGCGCTATCAGAGCGCCGGCTCTGCTCTCAGCCTCCCTCCCCACCGATCCACATGCAGGGAGGGAGGCAGGAGAGGACCCGGCAGAGCTATGGCCGGCAGCTCCGCCGGGTTCCTCTCGCGAGATATGAGCTTTGCCACGGCAAAGCTCAAATCTCGAGAGAGTGAACTCTAGCCCCACAGGGGCTAGAGTTCACTCTCCACTGGACCACCAGGGATGGAATCAGCAGCACGATCCCCCCTCCCAGGCGTACGGTAAGAAGGGAGGGGGGATATCAAGGAATGTACCCCCACCTCCTCCCCCACAATCACCCACACACATATAGCACACACACATACAGCACCCACACACATACAGCACCCACACACATACACAGCACCCACACACATACAGCACCCACAGACATACACAGCACCCACAGACATACACAGCACCCAGACATACACAGCACCCACACACATACAGCACCCACACACATACAGCACCCACAGACATACACAGCACCCACACACATACAGCACCTACAGACATACAGCACCCACACACATACAGCACCCACAGACATACACAGCACCCAGACATTCACAGCACCCACACACATACAGCACCCACAGACATACACAGCACCCACACACACATACAGCACCCTCACAAACACACACAGCACCCTTACACACAGCACACTAACAGTACCCTCACAAACACAAACAGGACCCTAACAAACACACACACAGCACACTACCAGTACCCTCACACACAAACAGCACCCTCACACACAAACAGCACCCTCACACACAGTACATTAACAGCACCCTCACAAGCGCGCACACACAAACACCCTCACCCACATAGCACCCACATAGCACACTACCAGCACTGTCACACAGCACACACACACAGTAGTGTGTGTATATATGAATATATATGAATATATTTATGCATGTTAAGGTGAGTGCAGCCAACCCCCTCTTGTTTTATATATATATATACACATATATACATACATATATATATGCGGTGTGTGCTTGTGCTTTAGGGTGCACACCCTAATGCAATTGGCTGCGCACGCCTATGAGTAAGACGCATTCATTTTATCTACATCGCCCAATCATCTTCATTGCATCATAACCTGAACACATAGTTTCAAAGGGATATTCAAATCACCAGAACAACAACAGCTTAATTCAGAAAAAGGCTGCATTTCCATTACTGTCTAGTGTCAGTCACTCACTAGAGATGCTTCTTAGGTCAGTGCTGCACACAGTGCACAGCACTGACGTTCAGCATCTCCATGCTCTTCATGCTGAACGCTCCCCACAGAGATGCATTGATTCAATGATTCATTGCATTGATTCATTGATTCATTGCATTGATTCATTGATTCAATGCATCTCTATGAGGAGATGCTGGTTGGTGTGGCTTGGCTTTTGCAGCACGTGCGAAATACCCTCCCAATGCTTTCCAATCGGAAAGCATTAGATTCGCCGAGAGTGTAAAATTTGATAATCTTTAGCCATAGAGGAAAAAAAAATTAAGTAAAATACCTTTTCAAAGGGAGGCAAGGGGACCGGAGACCTAGTTAGTGATTTTAACACTATAGTGTCAGAAATACATATTTGTGTTCATGGGCGTCCGCAGGGGGGGGCAAGGGGGGGCACTTGCCCCCCCCTGGATTTTTCAGCTTGTTCTGCTATTTTTCGTGATTGAAAATGAACTGCAATACCGGCGCCGGCCAGTAGGTGGCGCTGTGTATAGAGAGAGACAGGGATAGGAAGCTGCATCTATCCCTGCTTCTCTCTGCTGATTGAAACCGCAGGGGAACAACACATGCAGCCAGAGACAGCCTACAGATCAGGTAAGTGGGGGATGGGGGGGGCGAGACAGCCTACAGATCAGGGGAGTGAGGGATGAGGGGAGGGTTTGAGAGGGGGGCAGCAGCAGATAGATTTGGGAGCAGCCCATAGATTTAGGGGCAGCAGCCTGGCGGGACGGTGGGCAGCAGCCTTTAGACGGGCAGCAGCCCATAGGATTTGGGGAGGGGCAGGGGCAGCAGCCTATAGATTTGGGGCAGCAGCCCATAGATTTGGAGGGGGGGGCAGCAGCCTTTAGATTTGGGGGGGGCAGCAGCCCATAGATTTGGGGAGGAGGGCAGCAGCCCATAGATTTTGGGGGGGGCAGCAGCCTATAGATATATAGAAATGAACAGGAAGGGTCAGCAAGGAGCTAGAAGGTAAAGCAGCACAAAGGTAAAGTAGAAGGAGCAGAAAGGGTCAGAAATGAGCTGGAAGGGGCAGAAGGAGCACAAACATAAAGTAGGAGAATGAGCAGGAAGGGCCTGCAAGGAGCAGGAAGGAGCACAAAGGGACAGCAAGGAGCCAAAGGTAAAGGAGCAGAAAGAATCAGAAGGAGCACAAAGGTAAAGTAGGAGAAAGAGCAGAAAGGGACAGCAAGGAGCACAAAGGTAAAGTAGGAAAGCAGAAAGGGACAGCAAGGAGCACAAAGGTAAAGAAGCAGAAAGAATCAGAAGGAGCACAAAGGTAAAGTAGGAGAGCAGAAAGGGACAGCAAGGAGCAGAAAGGGATCAGAATGAGAAAGGAGCAGAAGGGCGCAAAATAAGCAGAAAGTAGCAGAAAGGTAAAAGAGCAGAAGGGGCCAAGGATAGAAAACAGTGTCAGAAGAAAAAAAAAGACTGTCAAATGAAGGAGAGGAAAAGGAGATTGGAGCAGGAAGGACAAATGAAGTGAACCTCCACTTTATTCTGGACACCACATCATAAGGCTTTGATACCTGGGCCAGGCAGGGAAACGCTGGACCTTCTCATCTCCAAAGGTAAAAAAATATCAGTATTAATGTGTTCACTTTTATTTACTGAGTGTCAGGAAGCACAGAGTGCCGTTGGGAAGGTGTGTTGCTGATTGGCTAGAGCGGTCAGCTGGCACTCTAAGCCAATCAGTAGCTCCCCATTCATAAAAAAGTAAAAATATTTTATGAACCGGGAACTAGCGATTGGCTTAGAGCGTCAACTGACCACTCTAGCCAATCAGCGGCACCCATGCCTGACGCCAATCTGCACTTCCTGACACTCTGTTTCAGAAGCCAAATACCACTGAGCGACCTGGAGCTGGAGGAAGCCTTTGGGTTAAACCATTTGAGAGCGATTTAACCCCTTAAAGGAAAGCGAGCACCCAGGGGCTTCCTGGCATCATAGCATTTTCATTTAGGTGAAGTTGTTATGGTGACCAGAAATGTCCTTTAATTTTCACGCTGGCTTTATGTGATAATGGCTATGCCCCTTCCCTTTCATGACACTGTCAAAAAGGTACCAAGCATGGATGCTATTACAATTATGCCCCCCCCTGGAAAAATTCCTGCGGACGCCCATGTTTGTGTTCCTGATACTGTAGTGTTCCTTTAAGCATTCTTCTAACTCCATGGCCAAACCAGTTATGTATATTTTTAAGGATTGATATGCAGCATACATCATCCAAGTCCTGTTTCTAAGAACCTGTAAGAAGAAGAAAGGTAAAGATGAAGGAAGGAAGAGACACACATGGGGGGGGTTGTAAGATACACAAAAGGCAGAATAAAATACACCAAAGAGACAAAAGGGTTAAAACATTCAAAGAGGCTATGAAATTAAAAAGGGGGTTGGCACAATGCATCTTTGCCAGTGTCTAAAAATCCTTGCACTGGATGAACTGTGTGTTACATAATTTGAAAAAACAGACTGAAAGGGTTAGCACTGATAAAGGAAGAAGATGTTTAAAGACCAAGCGGTAGTTGTTTTAGTTTCTACTGATGTCTGTGCGCAGGATGTTGTAGAAATGCATTTCCTATACAGACAGAGATTGACCTCCTCTTTTGTCTTAGTAAACAGTCTCATTCGGATGTATATTGAAATGTTGGAATGGGACATTTTTCATACTTATGAATCTTACCGTAATTCCAAAGATGTCTTGAATGTCTTGCCAATGAAACCCTAGCATCTATTCTATTGTCTTGAAATTCATCATTGTGAGTTTTGCATCCCAGATGGCAGACATTTGCCCTGAAATCCAATCCTAGACTTCTAGACCCAGACCTCTAGGCCATTCCCTGCAGAGGCAGATCCAAGAGAGCACCAGGGAATTTGTCCCCTGAGAAACCAAGGTGATACTGTCAGTGACTCCACCCTGCCTTGCACCTGCAGGGCCCATGTTCTGTCAAAATCAGTTTCCTATCAGAATGTTTCTCTTCACAGCTTGACAATCATCAGATCTCTTTATCCCTCATAAATCCTGTGTCTGAAAAGGCTGCTCAGCGAGATTTTGCAAGATGAGTAAAGTTACTATCACACTCAGCTTATAGTTAGGGGTTTCACTGCAGCACTGGGACATGGGACATTTAGGGTTGGTGCACATTGCATTTGTTTGGTTCTCCCTATATCTATCCTTGTCTGCTATGCTGTCCAGTGTTATTTCCCCCATAACAAACCACAAACTGTACTATTAAATAAAGAGCTACAGGCTCCAGTTCCCTACTTAAGGCTTTACCTTGACTCTTCGGAACTCCCCTTGGGCCCGGTCCTAGTGATGCAGGTGCCACATAGGGATGGTTCTAGAACCTAATCTCAGACAGAGCACTGTAGGGGTGTAGTGGAAGGATAGGGGCTGTATTGGGGGGATAGATAAGATTGTAATGGAAGTGATAGTGGCTGTTGTGGGGGAATAAGTGTAGTTTAGGGATAGTGGCTGAAGTGGGGGAAAGTACTGCAGTGTGCTGATAGGGGCTGTAGTGTGGTGTTAGAACTGTTATGGGGGAGGGTCTGTAGAGGAGGATAGTGGCTGTAGTGTAGAATAGGTACTGAAGTAGTGTATAAGGGCTGCAGTGCAGGTCAGAGTTTGCAATGGGGGGATATGAACAGTAGTGTGGAATAGGTTGTGGGGTAGTAGTGGGGGTTAGGATCTGTAGTGGTGGAGAGTGCCTGTAGTGGGTATTATGGGCTGTAGTGGTGGGATAGAAGGCTGATGTTTCAGGCTGCAGTGAGTGGATTGGGGCTGTGGTATAGTATAGGGCAGAACAGTAGTGGAGATCAGGGACTGTAGAAAATCTGAAGTGGGGGGATTGGGCAGTAGAGAGAGGTTAGGTGCTCTATCTTTTTGATTTTATTGATTATTATTAGTTGTAAAGACTATTCCCACAACATTCTGCTTCTAACATGTAAAATCAAGTATCCTGCATTTAGAATTATTGTGTTGTAAAGAAGAAAACTTTAACTGTTCTTGTAGCATTCCCCAAGAAGTAACTGCATTTCGGAGGACTGCCTTTGGAAGCATATAGAATGAGGTTTTTATCAAAACCACATGGGCTCCATGCTTGATGACAGTCAAATAAGTGTTACTCAGAGGGAAAAAAGTGAATGGTAATCTATAGCGTTCTAAAAAAATACAGCAAAGAATTCCAAATTATAGGAGGCAGTTGTAATGTTCTTAGTGTAAAGGCTCTTTGCCTCCTAAGGATTGGATTACATCAGTTATTTATACACTCTCCATAACGGATATCCTTAATATCTGGCCTTTAGTACTAGTTTGTGAGCAGTTATTTCACATGATTGCTGTCACTGAAAATTAAGAACTAAAACAGAGATTGGAATTAGAACCTCTCATTTATAGAATGTGATTTGAGCAGTCACAGTTTTAAATAAGGCTGCCATTGCCAATTAATTCTGGTTAAGTTGCTTGTCAAACCTTACAGGGATATTAGCATCAAACAAGCATTGTTATATATTAGGACAGGTAACAAAGTGCTCTTGAAATCCACTGTGGCACTTAAACATTTTGCTGCTGTGTCTGAGTTTGCTATGTGTTGCAACCAAATAGCAATAACATAGAAACATAAAAAACATAGAATGTGACGGCAGATAAGAACCATGCGGCCCATCTTGTCTGCCCAATTTTCTAAATACTTTCATTAGTCCCTGGCCTTATCTTATAGGTAGGATAGCCTTATGCCTATCCCACGCATGCTTAAACTCCTTTACTGTTTTAACCTCTACCACTTCAGCTGGAAGGCTATTCCATGCATCCACTACCCTCTCAGTAAAGTAATACTTCCTGATATTATTTTTAAACCTTTGCCCCTGTAATTTAAGACTATGTCCTCTTGTTGTGGTAGTTTTTCTTTTTTTAACCCCTTAATAACACATGACGGAAGGTTAGGACTCTATCAAATATTCTGTACTCTGCCCTTGGGTTTTTACGTCCAAGATGCATTATCTTGCACTTATCTACATTAAATGTCAGTTGCTACAACTCTGACCATTTTTCTAGTTTACCTAAATCATTTGCCATTTGGCTTATCCCTCCAGCAACATCAACCCTGTTAAATATCTTCATATTTATCATCAGCAAAAAGACATACCTTACCATCAAGACTTTCTGCAATATCACTAATAAAAATATTAAAGAGAATGGGTCCAAGTACAGATCCCTGAGGTACCCCACTGGTGACAAGTCCAAGCTTCGAATATATTCCATTAACTACAACCCTCTGTTGCCTGTCACTCAGCCACTGCCTTACCCATTCAACAATATTTGAATCCAAACTTAAAGATTGCAGTTTATCGATAAGCCTTCTATGTGCAACAGTGTCAAAAGCCTTACTGAAATCTAGTTAAGCAATGTCTACTGCACCACCCTGATCTATAATTTTAGTTACCCAATCAAAAAAGTCAATAAGATTAGTTTGGTCTCCCTGAAGTAAACCCATGTTGTCTCTGAAAGAGGCGTTCACGTAAGTTAAATTCACATTCTAAGCACCAAAACAACTTTATCTTAATGAAGCAGTTTTGGTGTACAGGTTGTGCCCTTGCAGTCTCACTGGTCAATTCCCTGCCATTTAGGAGTTAAATCACTTTGTTTATGCAACCCTAGCCACACCTCCAAGGATGCCAGCCTTCCTGAACACTTCCTGAAATAGTTTCTTTTAGCTTCCCTGCAGATCATAGAATTTCTCTTGCTATTTTAATTCTCCACTAGAGTCTACAGCAGCATTCTGCCTGTGATTAAAACTAATTAAAATAGCAGGAGATATGATTTTTTAAAGTACTAACATACTGTGCAGTAAGAATAAAACCTTTTTTTCATGAAACCTGTGTGAGTCTCACTCAGTTATGCATGAATAAAGTGGTTCAACTTCTAAATGACAGTAAATTTAACAATGAGACTTCAGGTACATGATCTATACACCAAAACTGCTTAATTACGCTAAACGTGTTCAGAGCAAAAGTCCCAATACAAAACAGTTTCACATATATTTAGAATAAATGCACCAAATCTTGATTATGGATTTCTTATACTTTATTTAGCCACCATACAAAGTGATGAGACAACTTTTAAACCTCATGGGATATACAGTAGTTAGTATCAGTATTGTACAGATATCCAACACACAATTATAGAACAGTAAACAGGCCATATTATTGGTCCTTAGAATGGCTGGGCTTAAGTAGTAAAGTAAAAGAATAGTAAAAGAACAAGCCAAGTTCAAGAGAGAAAAGGTCAGGATAAAAGAATTCAGAATATACAAGGCAATCCAGAAAACAGTAACAAGATGAACAAAGAACAGTAACAAACGCACTATTGGCTATTACAGACCACAACAGGGAGCAGACTTTCTAGTGGTCTGAAATTATATAGGTCTGACGTCATCAGAACAGTGCCAGAATGCCATAGGTAAGCGACACCAGAATGAAGCCATGTCTGCATCATTTTGGCTATATAATCAAGTACGGTCATAATGTTTTGCATCATTTTTTACGCTGGAATGGCATGTGGCATTAATACATTGCTTCATGTGCTCCCAACTGATCAACTGTGCCAATTATTTTCTTTTACTTAAATTGAAGCCCATGATGCCAAAAGGGAAAGTTAACTCTCTTTAATTGATATAATCTCTACATATTAGGAAGAGAAGTATGAAGTGCTCATTTTAATAAACATCTGTAATCTAGTTAATTGATAGTAAGCTGCCCGTACATGTGAAAATAGTTCTGAAATTAGTTAGCAATATGGGCTTTGTCATACAAGTAGTAACTGGTAAACCATTATTGAAATACAATTTCAATACCAAGAAAAATACCAAGAAAATAATCTACGTGAACCTAAAAACCCCATCTTTACTGTGATATTAAGCTACAAAAATGGAAGCACCTTACACACATGCACAAACAATGTGCTTTGTAAGTGATAATTAGGCATGTGCATGGGAAAATGTTTCAGTTCAGTTCGGCATTCCGAAATTCGGGACTTTGGCAATTCGGCACTTCGGCACTTCAACACTTCGGAAATTTGGTAATTTCGGCAATTCAGCAACTTTGGCAACTTCGGCACTTCGGGAGTTCGGAATTTCGGAACGTCTCTTACAGCCTCTTGGTAGATAACTCCCTAATTCCCACGGTGTTAGGGAGTTATCTACCAAAAGGCTGAAAGAACTAAATTGGTCTTTCACCCAAATTTACTAATACTAAGTAAAAGTTACTTAGTATTAGTAAATTGTGCCCCTACTCGCTATACCGCGAGTAGGGGCATGTCTATTAAACAGTGAGCACCCATTTTAAAAAAAAAAAATTAAAAAATGGGTCCGCCCTCCCGAGCCCCCACCCGAGATGTGCGAGTGGGGGCTTTTAAACTAAAGGGGGGGCTGATCAGCAGGTGGGGGCCCTAAAGTAAATGGGGCCCTATTGCCTAAAGTAAAATAATGGGGGGACCTATTGTCCTCCCCTGCCCCCCACCCCTGAGCGGCGGGTGGGTCGGGGCCCTAAAGTAAAATAATGGGGGGGACCTATTGTCCTCCCCCCCCGGCCCCCACCCCTGGCGGCGGTTGAGGGCCCTAAAGTAAAATAATGGGGGGGACCTACTGTCCTCCCCCCAGCCCCCACACCTGAGCGGTGGGTGGAGACACTAAATTAGAATGGGGGGACCTAATTTCCTCCCCCCTGGCCCCCACCCCAATTAGTATTTAGGGCCCCCACCCACCGCTCAGGGGTGGGGGCCGTGGGGAGGACAATAGGTCCCCCCCTTATTTTACTTTAGGGTCCCCACCCGCCGTAGAGGGGTGGAGGTGGGGGGGGCAATAGGTCCCCCCTTCAGGTTAGGAGTGGGAGGGGGAATGTTTTTGTTTGTTTGTTTTTTTAATAGACATGCCCCTACTCACAGCACAGCAGTAGGGGCATAATTTACTAATACTAAGTAATCTTTACTTAATATTAGTAAATTTGGCTGAAAGACCAATTTAGGTCTTTCAGCCTTTTAGTAGATAGCTCCCTAATACCATGGGAATTAGGGAGTTATGTACTTATTCATTCCTGTCATTACACTGACTGGCCAAGTAACTTACATTTTATATGAATGTATGTTACTTGATTGTTGTAAGTGTTGCAAATTCTTACAGCTGAATCCTGGTTATGTTTGTATACTTTTTATTTAAAATTGTATACAGTGTAACATTCTTCTTCTTACACTGGGTAAGTATATTAGTACTTAGGCAATACTGTGCTTCAGAACTTCGGCACTTCGGCAACTTCGGCACTTCGGAAATTCGGTAATTTCGGAACTTCGGGACCTCGGTAATTTGGCACTTCGGCAATTCGGCTATTTGGACATTCGGAAGTACCCGAATGTCCGAATTGCCCGAAATTCGTCCGAATTCATATTCAACCCGAAACGAATTGCACATGTCTAGTGATAATTAATAGAACATTGTGACGGTAGTCACCATCTCTGAGAGCATATGTTTCACACATGATGTAGGTCCAGCAGCTGATTAGACTTAAGGGAGAAGGTGTAATTGGCACTCCTCCCCAGCGGCAGATGCATACTACGGGAGATGATGTGGTTGGCTTGTAAGGGACTCTTTTCCAATTGTATTTTATTATGAACATTACTTTGGTTTTAGGATTGAAAAATGAAAGTACTGACTAAACTGGGAGTAAACCTGTTCAGAGTCTTCCCCAAGGTTAGGCTCCATTGGGAAGGGGAAATTTGTTATGGTCGTTACCATATGTCTGACACTTCAGGTAGGTCCATGGATGACTCTTTGTTTAAGTGTTATGTTATTTAGGGAACGTCTTGTGCTATACCCTATCTGGCTGTGGGGCCTGTGCAGTACCACATGTTGGTTGCAACAATTGTGTGCACTGAATATTATCTGACTAGCAAGGTTACTTATTTTGCATATTCAGGTAGATTTGAATATTATGGATTATGCAGGCAGAGGATGTATTTCTTGTTAGTGTCTGTCTGCTCTACTCCGTTATGAATATTGTATTATATTGTTATGAGTGCCTGTATGATTCCCCATGTGATTTTTTTCTATGTATTGGATTCAGTGTATGAGAAAAAAATATAGACGTGCTATAAAGAAGCTATAAAATACAATGTGTTTTTTTTTATAACATTAAAAACTAAATTATAAAATACAAACATCAAAAACATATAACAATACAATACAGCAGTACAAATACACATTTACACCAACAATGGTATTTCATACAAATAAAAAGACCTATAGGACAATGTGCTTGGGGCAAACTAAGGGAAATCAATTATTGGTTGGGATATGTTATAAACCACCTAATGTAAATATTAGTGAGGAAGAACAGCTGTTAGAGCAAATTGGGAAAGCTGCACATCGGGGTAACATGTTAATTATTGGAGATTTTAATAAATTGGGATAGAGTGACTAGTACTTCCGCAAGGGGAATCAAGTTTTTGAATGTGTTAAATGACACTTTATGTCACAACTGGTACAAGCACCAACTTTTCAAGTACATCAATACTAAAAAGAAAAAAAAAAATGAAAGTGTACAATGGAAACAGAGATGGGTCTGTTAGCTAATGAAGACCAGGAAAAAACAAACATTTTTTTTCAGTATATATTAATGAGGATTCCAAAATTCGGCACTTCAGCAATTCGGGACTTCGCCAATTCGGCACTTCCGAAGATCAGGACTTCGGGAATTCGGCACTTCGGGTTAGGGTTGGGTTAGGAATTGGGTTAGGGTTAAGGTTGGGTTAGGAGTAGGGATAGGGTTAGGGAAGGGTTAGGGTTAGGATTAGGTTAGGGGTAGGGTTAGGAGTAGGGTTAGGAGCAGGGTTAGGAGCAGGGTTAGGGTTGGATTAGGAGTAGGTTTAGGGTTAAGAGTAGGGTTAGGGTAGGGTTGGGTTAGGGTAGGGTTAGGAGTAGGGTTAGGGTTGGGTTAGGAGTAGGGTTAAGAGTAGGGTTAGGCGTAGGGTTAGGAGTAGGGTTAAGGTTGGGTTAGGGTTAGGTTAGGACTAGGGATAGGGTTAAAAGTAGGGTTAGGAGTACGGTTATGGTTAGGGTTGGGTTAAGATTAGGGTTAAGAGTAGGGTGAGAATTGGATTAGGAGTAGGGTTATGGTTAGGTTTGGGTTAAGATTAGGGTTAGGAGTAGGGTGAGGATTGGTTTAGGAGTAAGGTTAAGGTTGGGTTAGGAGTATGGTTAGGGTTAGGGCTGTGTTAGGAGAAGGCTTAGGGTTAGGAATAGGGTAAGGAGAAGGGTTAGGGTATGGTTAGGGTGGGAAGTAGGGTTAGGGTTAGAGTAGGGTTGGGTTAGGAGTAGGGTTAAGAGTATTGTTAGGGTTGGGTTAGGGGTAGAGTTAAGTTTGGGTAGGGTTAGGGTTATGGTAAGGGTGGGGTTAGGGTAGGGTTAGAAGTAGGAGTAGGGTTAAGGTTGGGTTAGGAGTATGGTTAGGGCTGTGTTAGGAGAAGGCTTAAGGTTAGGAATAGGGTTAGGAGAAGGGTTAGGGTATGGTTAGGGTGGGAAGTAGGGTTAGGGTTAGAGTTAGGAGTAGGGTTGGGTTAGGAGTAGGGTTAAGAGTATTGTTAGGGTTAGGGGTAGAGTTAAGTTTGGGTAGGGTTAGGGTTATGGTAAGGGTGGGGTTAGGTTTAGGAGTGGGGTTAGGGTAGGGTTAGGGTTAGAAGTAGGAGTAGGGTTAGGGTAGGGTTAGGAGTAGGGTAAGGGTTAGGGATGGGTTAGGAGTAGGGTTAGGGTTAGTAGTAAGGTTAGGGTTAGAGTTGGGTTAGGAGTAGGGTTAGGGTTGGGTTAGGGTTATGAGTAGGGTTATGAGTAGGGTTAGGTTAGGGTAGGGTTGGGGTTAGGAGTAGGGTTAGATGTACCCTAACCCTACTCCTAACCCTAACCTAACCATAACCCTAACCCTACTCCTAACCCTACCCCTACCCTTACCCAAACCCTAGCCCTAACCCTACTCCTAACCTTAACCCTAACCCTATTTCTTACCCAAACCTAACCGAAACCCTAGCCCTATCCCTACACTTAACCCTACTCTTATCCCACCCCTAACCCTACTCCTAACCCTACCCTAAACCTACTCCTAACCCTAATCCTAACCCTACCCTAACCCTACTCCTCACCCAACCCTGCCCTGAACCCTACTCCTAACCTTACCCTAACCCTGCTCCTAACCCAACCCTAACCCTACTCCTAACCTAACCCTACCCTAACCCTATTCCTACCCTTAACACTACTCCTAACCCTACCCTTAACCCTACCCCAACCCCAATTCTACCCATGCATATTTTCCACTTTTAAGAGGTCCGAAGCACTTCTGCACTTCCGACATTCGACAATTCGGTTCAGCACTTCCGAAATTTGGCACTTCGGACATTAGGACAATCGGAAGCATCCAAATGTCCGAAATTTCCATTTGATCTGATACGAATTGCACATGTCTAATGAGGATCCCATGGTAAGAGATATGCAAATGATTGCTGCAAAAAACTTGCAGATAACTTGTGATTGGATGACTCAAGACAAGATGCTACAGCAGTTAAAAAAAATTAATGTAAATTAAGCTGCGGCGCCTGACTGTATTCACACACGAGTACTTAAGGAGCTAAGTGAGGAAATAAGTAAACTTCTGTATTTAATCTTTCAAGATTCTTTTGTTTCAGGTATTGTACCGAAGGATTGGAGGAAGGCAGATGTTGTTCATATATTAAAAAAGGGTTCAAAACCCTTGCCTGGCAATTATAGACCTATGAGCTTAACCTCTGTGACTGGGAAAATATTTGAAGTGCTATTAAGGGATAATATTCAGGGATTCATTGGGAAGAACATTGTTATTAGCAATAATCAGCATGGTTTTATGAAACATAGGTCATGCCAACCTAACCTGATTGCATTCTACAAAGAAGTAAGTAGAAGTATAGATCAGGGTGTTGCAGTGGATGTGATCTACTTGGATTTTGCCAAGGCATTTGATAAAGATCCTTACAATATGTCAGTTTTCAAACTAAAAGAATTTGGTCTAGATGAATATTCTTGTTCTTCGGTAGAACATTGGCTTAAGGATGGAGTACCACAATTTGTCATTAATGGTAAATTTTCAAACTGGACAAAAGTGGTAAGTGGTGTCCCTCAGGGTTCTGTTTTGGGACTGCTTCTATTTAACATATTTATAAATTATCTTGCAATAGGCATTGAAAGCCATGTTTTAGTGTTTGCAGATGACAGAAAACTTTGTAAAGTAATAAAATGTGAGCAGGATATTGCTTTGCTGCAGAGGGATTGCGATAAATTGGGGGACTGGGCACTAAAATGGCAGATGAAATTTAATGTAGAGAAATGCAAAGTAATGCACTTCGGGGTCAAGAATGCACGAGCAACTTACACCCTAAATGGTAATGAATTAGGGATAACCACACACGAGAAGGATTTGGGAATTGCTAGAGACAACAAATTAGGCAGCAATATGCAATGTCAATCTGCAGTTGTTAAGACTAGTAAGGTTTTGTCATGTATAAATAGGGGCATAAGATCTAGGGATAAAAATTGAATTTTTCTTTATAAATTGCTGTTAGACCACACCTTGAATATGCTGTGCAATTTTGGGCACCTGTTCTAAAAAAGGATATCATGGCACTAGAAAAAGTGCAGAGACGAGATACAAAATTGATAAAAGGAATGGAGCACTTTAGTTATGAAGAAAGGTTAATACATTTAAATCTCTTAAATTTGGAAAACAGCACCTCAAAGGGGATATGATAACAATATACAAATATATTTCGGGCCAGTACAAACCATTACCTGGAAATCTATTCATAAACAGGGCTATACATAGGGCACGAGGTCACGCATTTAGGCTGGAAGATTTAATCTAAGGCAAAGGAAAGGTTTTTTTACAGTAACAACTATAAGGATATGGAATTCTCTGCCTAAAGAGGTGGTTTTATCATACAGATGTTTAAACTGCAATTGGATACATACTTCCAAAAACATAACATACAGGGATATAATTACTAATTGGTGGGGTAATAGCTATTGATCCAAGTAGAGATCTGACTGCTATTTTGTGGTCAAGAAGGATTTTTTTCCTAGTTTGTTGCAAAATTAGAAGTGCTTCAGACTAGTTTTTTTGCCTTCTTTTGGATCAACAGCAAAAACATATGTGAGGAAGGCTGAACTTGATGGACGCAAGTCTCTTTTCAGCTATGTGACTATGTAAGTAGATGGTAGTAAGTCCCTGCTGAGTTCATAACAGTCACCAAGGTGAATGCACAGGTAGTACTCATAAGTGCAAATCAAGTACCAAAAGGTCTGTAGTATATAAATTAGACAGTAGCACTCTCTAGTGCTAATGTAGAAATAAAATAGTCCTAACCTTTTGTGGATCTGAATGGCTCTTACAAGGGCTAGTGACTGTTACCAAAGAACTGGTGATGCTATAGTAGCCAGGCAGAGAGCAGATGGTAGAGCAGATGGTGCAAGGCTTCTCTGTGTTGTCCTGTCGATAGCTACAACTGCTCACTGATCATTCTTTTCCAGCTTCTACTTATTTCACGAGTGAACTTCACTTCGTCAGGGAGCACGAACAATCACCGATCATTCCGCAGTGGAATTTTAATCATGAGTTGTGTTAAAAGTAAATATATGGCTCAAAATGCAGACATCCATTTTTAAAACTTAAAGTGTAATTTATACCTTAAAGTTATTTAAATTGTATTATCAGATGCATGAGTCTTTTGAGAAAACCTAAAAATATATAAACGTTCAGGCAGAGAGCAGAGTTGTAGTTTGAACTTTGATAAATAGGCAGTAAATTTAGAAGAATTTATTATGATGGCAGTACTGATTTGAGAAAACATAAAATTCCAGGTATATACAAAAATGGAACCAAGTATAGACTGTTTTTCTCTTGTCTTTAATTATAAAATGAGGCTGTATTACTTGTTTATTACTGGAAGATATGATTACCACTGACAATGCCTGTGTTGTATACTTCACATGCCTCAACAATACAAAGCCAATGTAAAATTTGAATAAAAACGTTTATATCAAGCTGTTGAAGAAAACTAAAAACAATGTAAACTAGTGTATTTAAAGCTTGAGAAAAAAAACCCCAATGTAAAATAGTGTATATACGTTTTTATTATGCCCTTTATTATATAAAGTGCCTAGTTCCATGTTCCAATAGGTTTTTATTTTTCAAAGCATTCTTAATCTATCCCCTCCCCTTTTCGTTGGGTTGATGGATTCTATTGCTTTAACTATTAATTCCAGAAAATAGATGGGAAGCCCATGGTAAATGTTCTTACTTCTTATGGCTCTCAAGTGTACTTCAATTCTTGTTTTTAATTTTCTACATGTACGCCCCACATTGTTTTCCACAGGGATTTAGTGTGTCACCATAAGTCTAATGTACCACAGACAGGGGCGTGTCTTTATAGTAAATAAAGTATTGTGTGGTAGTTCCATTGAGAACTGTGTGTTCTGTTTGGTTTGTTCAGGGATCCCAGTAACAGAGCTTTTGGACATGCTTTCTGGCTGCACTATTCTCTGGTACGGGGACATATCAAAAAAGAGCAAGATCTGAGGGCCACAAATTGTAAAGGCAGTAGTTGGAAGCAGAACAGGAAAATGGGCTGATTCCTGCTTGGGAGAAAAAGGACGGGAGGTGGGGTCAATACCTGCCTAGGAGACAGAGCACAGGTAGTGGGGTTGATATCTGGATGGGCACAGGGGTCAATACCTGTCTGTAAGGACAAGCCCTTCCTTCCAAGCAGACCTACATTCCTGGTAGTGTTTCGTCACAAAATTTTAATTTCCAATTAAAAAATCTCTTTCCAGCGGACCCCTGTTGCTAAGGATTTGTTTTTCTTTATAATTCTCCTGTGTGTCTGGGGACATTGAATTACACAGCTTGAACACAGCTCAAGAAAACTGTACTGAGAAAATATTAGATTAAGAAGAATGTTGTGATCTAATCACTTAAGCTGCATAAAGGATTAGAACAGTAACCAGACATGCTCAGAATGAAATGGAACACACCATAAAGATAAAACTGTAATAAAATATTACAATATATATATATATATATATATATATATATATATATATATATATCTTATCTGGCAACCTCCTCAAGCCTCAGCGCTTTCCCACTCTCATATAATATTCCAATACATTGTAGCACTCATAAAACTTCCAGAATGGCATTTGTCTTGTTAATGACCCTGTAGGTTTGAAACGTTGAACTGCACGTTTGCTATGTGTGTCATGTCTGGAGTTTTGGAGTTTGACACAATAAATCACATTTCAGAAGTCCAGTGCCTGTTACCATTTATTGGAATATTTATATGTGCAAATACAACTATTAAGAAAAATATGCACAAAATAAATGCATTAAAACATACTAAGCCAACTACTAAGCAATAAAGCCATATCTTTAAAACATATATTGTCTATTAGGAGAAATTCACTGTGCATGCATGCAAACATTCTCCAAACCTTTTTAATATGTTTAATAAAAGAAAATCTATATAAAAAAAATATAAAATTCTACCAGGCAGCACTGATAAATTAATATACTACATAGAACTGCATATAATTGGGCAGCACAAAGGGACAGTATGAGTGTCATTCTAATGTCTACTTGGTGTTTATTTTTTACTTGCATATACTATCAAGCCTTAAAATAATTATAAATAAAATGTATACTATAAAATCAATAAAAAATATTTGATGTTTTGCTATTGGTCATGTCTAAGATTATTCTTTAACACTACTTTTTTTTTAGTCAATTAAAAGAGTGTATTGTGTGGTAGTTGATATAAGTGATCTGTATTATCTAAAATCAGCTATTACTGGACTTCATTTTCTAGAATTTGTCAAATGTAGTCTAAAAACAGCTGCAGGTCCAAGGTTAGACACATGCAGTAAACTTAGTTGCTTGGCTTAAACTAAGCACCTGAGCTTTCTCAGCCATAACATTAAAACCACTAAAAGGTGAAGCAAATAACATTGATTATTTTGTTTTAATGGCACCTGTCAAAGGGTGGGATATATTAGGCAGCAAGTGAACAGTCCGTTCATGCGTTGGGAGTAGAATAAAAGAGCAAGCGAAAAGATCTGAATTACTTTGACAAGGGCCAAATAGTGATGGCTAGATGGCTGGGTCAGAGTATCTCTAAAATGGCAAATCTTGTGTGGTATGCAGTAGTTAGTACCTACTAAAAGTGGTGCAAGGAAGGAAAATTAGTGGCAATTAAGGCTCATTCATTAGTGCACATGGGGAGTGAAGGCTAGCCAGTCTGATGCGGTCACACAGAAGAGCTACTGTTGCTCAAATTGCTGAAAAATGTAATGCTAGCCGTGAACAAAAGGTTTCAAAGCACACAGTGCATCACAGTTTTTATCTGCATATGGGGCCATGTAGCCGCATACCGTCAGAGTGCCCATGATGACCCCTGTCAACCACAGAATGTGCCTTCAATGTGCATGTGAGCATCAAAACTGGACCATTGAGCAAAAGAAGAAGTTTGCCTGGTCTGATGAATCACGTTTTCCTTTAGAGTAGGTGGATAGCTGCGTGTGTGAGCATTTACCTGGGAAAGACATGGCAGCAAGATGCAGTATGGGAAAAAGGTAGGCCAACAGAGGCAGTTTTATACTTTGGGCAAAGTTCTGCTGGGAAACCTTGGGTCCTGACATCCATGCGGATGTTACTTTGACACGTATCACATACCTAGAAATTGTTGCCTGATGGCAGTGGCCTATTTCAGCAGTATAATACACCCTGCCAGACTGCAAAAATTGCTTAGGAAAGTTTTGAGGAACATGGCAAAGAGTTGAAGGTGTTGCTTTGGCCTCCAAATTCCCAGATCTCAATCTGATTGCGAATCTGTGGGTTGTGCTGGAACAAAAAATACGATCCACCTTGCAAATTGCAGGACCTAAAGGATGTTAATGCTAATGTCTTGGTACCAGATACCACAGGACACATTTAAAGGTCTTATGGAGCTGATGCTTTGATGCAACAGAGCTTTCTTGGCAGCATGAGGGCGACCTACATGATATTAGGCAGGTGGTTTAATGATCAGTGTACGTGTGTATCATATATAGGCTCAATTGCTCCAGAGCACACGCTACATGCAAACATTTTTAAAATTAAACTTACTCTATTGCTTCCCAACAATAACAATACAAGTAAGATGAGCTTTAGAAAACATCCTTAATCATTATATAAATTGCCTGTGTTCATTAGATTTTTCTTTGTAAATTCATTCGACATACAACGCACTTCAGTTTATATATAAGAGACACGAAATTGTGCATTAAAAATGTTAGCTATCAACTATACTTGCTTATACAGTTTAACATTAAACTAAAATGATTAAGAACAGGTCAAGGTAATACAAAATGTATCTATACTTAGAACGTGCAAAACTAAACATGGCCAGTGAGCCAGATGCATGATTTGCATTTCTAAATATTTACAAGTATCCATTTCCAGCGTGTTTATAATACATATGTATATTCACTTTATCTCATAAGATATTAACAACTACATAAATATGAACATCATTGTAAGTATGGCATCAAAATAGATGTGTATATAGTTGCTTGCTCCTTAAATTTCTGGATGGCATCCAAAATATCCATTAAAATGAAATAGACACATTTGGCCACATACCAGGTCATAGCACTCTGTCAAATATCTCAGATGATTCTATACGTACATTAATTTAGTAAAGTATTCTTGGTAAAGAGTAGCAAATAAATAAATAAATTGTGGTCAGACAATTTAAAAATATATACATTTTCTGTTTTCCTTAAAGGGGCAATCCAAGCACCATTATCACAGTGATTCTGTGTCATACGTTTTTGAGGGTACACCAAGCATCTACATCCTGGCAAATTTCTCATCAAATTGCTACTGCAGGTGTTCCATGGAGAAAGTGGAAGGAGTGAATTAGTATTATCCTCAATAATGTCTTGTCTTTTGGTACAGTAAATTGGCAAGGCAATGTCACCATACTATTCAACATTAACATGTAAGCCCAATGTGATCACTCCAGTGCTTGTTGAATTGAATAAAATGCCAATTAAAGGGACACTTTAGGCAAGAAAACAATTTTAGCTTAATGAAGCAGTTTTAGTGTATATATCACTACAGTCTTACTGCTAAATTATCTGTCATATAGGAGTTAAATCACTGTTTATGCAGCCCTAGTCACACTTCCCTGCATGTGACCAACATAGACTTCCTAAACACTGTAAAGTGAGATCTAATGTTTAAACTTCCTTTATTGCAAACATTCTCTTTAATTTAGACTTTCTTATCTCTTGCTTTGTTAATAGTTTTCTAAATCCTGCAGGAGCACTCAGTATGTGATTAAAGTTTCATTTACATAGCGTGAGATATAAACTTCTAAAGTGAACATCTGATCCGAAAACGAAACCATTTTTGTCATGCAGACTGTGCGAGTTACAGCCAGGGGACATGTTGCTAGGGCTGCATTGACAGAAACAAAAATGATTTAACTCCTATATGGCAGCGAATTGAGCAGTGAGACTGCAGGGGCATCATCTATACATTAAAACTGCTTCATTACCCTAAAGTTGCTTTTATGCCTATGGTGTCCCTTAAAATAAAGTTGTCTTATCCACAGAGAAGAAAGCCAGTGATCGGTTATATTTAACGCTTGCTTTGCCCATTGCAGGCTCAAAGACCATTTAAACTAATAACATTTAATCAAAACGTGAATAATACTTGATTGAATAAAAAGGTGTGACCACATTCTCTTTTCTGAATTCTGCACTGTTGTCATAGTTCTGATATTTTGGAGTATAAGTTTATAATAAATCTTCATTTTTTCTGAAATGGTTACATAAGATAAACTTTATCTAAAACCCACTGTCTAATCTGGATAACAAGATAACGTGGCATGTGCTCTCTCAAGGAACTACTCAGACTTTCACATATTATATATTTAAGAAGCAGCAGGTGACGTGATCCTGTGGTTTTAAAGAAGTTAAAGTACAGTGCTAAATATATAATAAGCTGTACTGCCACAGATATTAATCTTCTTGGGACTTTGGAAAAAGACAGTTCATGCAGGTTTTTTAATATTTGCTCTTGATAGATAATATTTTTTAATGGCATTTTGGAAGTTGTGTTTTCTTTTCTAACAAATACCAAGAAAATGTGATTAATTGCCTCTTTCCTAGTTTTTATATTTATTGCAGGTTACATTTGTCAAAGTCTAGTTTTATGTTTATTTTTACTGTACTTTAACATTTTAGTTTATTGTTCCTGTTCCTGTTCATAATAGCTCAGATAAAACAAACAGTGATACATATCTCCATTAGGCATAGATTCTAGTAAACAAATCACAGGGGATACTAATTATTTTAAGTGTTGTGATTAAAAACTTATGAATTATTGGTAACAAACAAGGAGAGCAATTTAAAAGAACTAACATGAATATTTGTTTGAAATACAAATTACCTTAATGGAAGCAATACAATTACTTCATATTTCTACTAATGCTGCTAAAATGGAAAGCTTGATAAAGTATACATTGTGTTTAGTGATATTATCAAGCATGCCCAATTTATAACACTCTATAGATACTGGTCACATATCCGTTTAGAGAATACAAAGGTTGGCAAAAAGGATTTTGATGATTAAAATACTTAAAGGGCACATGTCATGACAAATACAATTTAATATTAAATGACAGAGAGTTAAATCTCATCTATACATTGTGCCAGCAGAAATGCTAGAAAATATATAGATTTCTCTAAAACTAAAGATGTTCCCCTTCTGTCAGGCAGTTCAGTCTATGCCAGTTGGCACAGAGACTAGACGACTGTGCTCTCCACGTGTATTATCAGGGAAACCCTCCTCTGGACATCTCTCCTGCTTGCCTTCATCATAAGGGAAAGCAGTGCCTGCAATGTTAAGGGACAGTTTCAGTGCCTGCAATATTAAGGAACAGGTCCCGTGTGAGAGCAGCACAGACGGAAAGAGCTAGAATGGTAAATTGCAATAGTTTTTCAAAGACAACCTGAGAATGGAGAGAGAACAGAGAGGTTTCACTTGCATATCAGGGGAACTGGAAATGAATCAAAATATGAGCTTTTAATAGTATTAAAAGAAGAAACACCTAATTGTATATTATGAGTCCAGCCAGATTGTTATGGTAAAAAAAACTTTAAACCTATATATGTGATGACAGGTTCAGTTGATTGACTCCTTAATTTCATAATTCTTAGTTTACCCTGAGAATCCACAGAATTTCTTTGGGTAATTTATGCAGAAATTTTTTTTTGGCAAGGTGGGGCGGCATGCCCTTTATGGCGGCTGGAAGCACATTGTGTGAGTTCCAAGCCAGACCTTCACATTCCGTGAAATAATTCATTCCCAGCTCGCCATAAAGCCTTAATCTGAGACATATCTGTTCCAGGAGCAGACCGTAGAGTCTTATATCGTTTTAATCAACTGTGGTAAGTGCATTTATCAGTTAGGCTTATGCTGAACGGCTGAGGTGGATGCTCCCCCGTTCAATGTGAAGCAGAGCTCCTACAGGATAATTTAATAGTCCCGTTCCCCCCTCCTCTGGACCAGTGGGGGTTATCCCGATCCCCACTGGACACTAATACACACCAACGTGATTCATTGGTATGATGCCTATCTCAACACGGAAGGCAGCTTGCTCCAACAAGATGGTGGCTACGCTTTCTCCTCATAGTACCGAGTCTCTGCAGTCATGAAAGGAGTGCCCTGATCTTGTAGAGCAGGACTGACCTCTGAATATTGACCCTCACCTTGTTCCTTGCCTATACCAGAGAGAATTGTGACCCAGTGGTTCCCTGCGTAAATTTTACTCATGCCTGGATGCTACTCTTATTTAAGCTAACATGCATCTATTATACCTTAGCAAGCATATACATCCTGGCTACTCATCTCTGCTAATCACTCTCATACTGTCAGTAATTGTACTTAAAGACCAGCCTGTTATTTCATTACTGATTACTGACATATATTTTTGTGTTCTCTCTTCACTATACACTTAAAAATTGTGCCAATATTTCCATTGCCACACTGTTCAGAATCTAATATATGTTTTATCGATCTTGCTTCTGCTGTTGGGGCAAAGCAAGCTTATTTGTTACTTGTTACTTGTGCACAAGAAAAATAAATAATGATAAAAAAAAAAGGTTTTGGCAAGCTTCTCTTTTCTCTTTTTAACTGGATCGGTCATAGTTAATTGAGTTGTGTGTTTATTTTTCCATTCCCCTTCTTAAATACTTTAGTCTTAACTACAAACCTACTACTATATCACTGTTTAGTAGATACACCCTCAATTAAAACATGCATGCATTTAAATTTCCTTTTTTTATTGGGGTTTACCTAAAAACTTGCATAAGTTGCAGTTCTCTTGTCTGAAGCCTTTGCTGCCCTTCCTTTCTAACTCCACCCAGACTTTCTGTGGCGGTCCACTGAGCAAAACAACCAGGAAGTAACATGGCCAACAGAATAGTAATAGGTCAGATTGGAAGTCGGGGGGGGGTGGTGGTGGTGCATGAAGACTAATTTATAAAAAATGTCAATTTCTATTGAAATCTGCCCTTTTTATAAATAAAGGAAAGAGGACAATCTCTTCACACAGCTAAAGTGCTTTAGGGATCAGGAGTGACCCTTTAAGTTGGCTACACTGGGTACCATCATGAAAAGAATTGAAAGATTGCAAGGTTGTATTTATACCTCAGTAATTGTCAGGCACAGAATTTTCTGATGAATTAATCTTGTTACACCCCCTGGCTACCAATCAGACAATTGGTGCTGTTACTTCCTGGTTGTTTCATCAGTGGACAGCGACAGAAAGTCTGTACTGGCAAAGAAGGGGAGGGCGACAAGAGATCTGCAACTGGAATTATTTTTTATCTAAAGCATACAAATATATATTTTTACATTATTACAGTGTGAGGGTTGTAAACACCTGGCCTGAAAGTACAAATAAAGAGCTTTTTTCTTGCCAGCCCTGCCACATGCTCAAGATACCTAGATGGGAGGTATACAGCCAAGATAGGATAGGTGCTGCTTATAAGCAGAGCAAAGTGCTTACATTTGGGCAAAAATGCCCCTGAGTAGCCTAGCACAGGGGTAGGCAACCTTTTTCACTCCAGATGTTGTGTACTACATCTTTCATGAGGCAGTTACATCCATAATGCAGGTAAAGTATTTTGGGAGATGTACCCCACTAAACCTGGAGTGACAAATGTTGGCTATTCCTGGCCTTGCACATCTATAGGTGAATTGAAGTACAATTTGCAGGAGTTTTCTCTGGAGTCCCTAGAACTGATACACTAAAGGAAAGAAAATGGGACAAATGTCCAAATTGAGACTCTTCTGCTTTGTTTTACCATTTTACGTGTGTGAGGGAAACACATGTCTGATTTCCTGGTTCTTTATTTCATTGTCAAGACGGAACAAGATGTAGCAGGTCAAACTGACAAGTCAGAACATCCCGTAAAGGGCTTACAGTTCTCACAGATTTTTATTCCATCATTTAAAATAAATGACATATACTTCTTAATAGTAGGTAAAAAAAAAAAAAAAAACAGACAAGGATAATGTATAAACATTGTATAAACATTAGGCTAGGGGATAATGGGATGATGATATTTATGCAACCATGAAAAAATTATGCAGCCCAACAACATAGTAATTATTCAAATCAATTCCTCTGCTTCACTGACTAGTTCAGAACGTCCTCTGTACACAGAGTTACCTTTCAGTCTCTCATATAGAGCTTCTTTGATCTTATGAAAGTCCTACCTATTCCAAGCAGGTTTTTCCTCTAATCTCCAAGTTATTATAAAATCCTCTAAAGCCCACTTCTCTAGGGATTCAAGTTCCATGTTCATTAGTTAATGGAGTCATCATCAGATGGTCATCCAACAAGGGTGAAACTCATTTAGTCATCATCAGGCACAATCCACCTCTCAAAGTTATCATCAGAGGTGGGAAATGATGGGTGATAATCACAGAATGATTAGCTGATTGATTCACAAGCATTAACACCATGATTCATTGCTATATAGTGCTGATGGAGTAATATTGTGACACTAACCAATCAGCCACATAGTATTGCTTTATAAAAACCTTCAGTTACATAAATAGAATGTTTAAGTGGATTTAGCTTTTAAAGCTTATATGCTAAACATGTCATTTTACAAGATACAGGAAAATTACACATTCTACTTTACAAATATGATACTTAAATTTGCTTTAGAAAGTAGATAATGCACTAACAAAGCAAAATGCTTAGACATGGGAAAAGCACAGGGAATAATGATTTACACTATTTATCCACTATATAAATCCACAGGTGGATAACAAAGACGGAAAGGAGAGACAAAGAAAGATGAAGTAGAGAAAAGATTGATGCCAGATGGATAAATATGCAAATATAAGAGTGCATAAAAAGAAGCTAAACAGTTAAAACAGTTGTATTTTAAAGCTGTTGTATATAGCAGACACATACTCCAAGGAATCCATGTATAAAGTGGAAATCACTAATTTATTTTATACCTCATGTGGTACATGAGGTACGTTGCTTATGCATTATATGATCATATAATGTAACTAAACCCCCATTATTTTTTGCCTAGGTGAGCTTTTTAAATAAAACTTTTACAATGTATGATATTTGAAATTATTGTTTAGTGAATAAGCGAGAGCGCTGAATTGTGTATTTTGTATATATTGGCCCCAGCAACACACTATAATGTATGCATGTTCAGGTGAGTGCCGTCCTCTTGGCAGGGCCGGCGCTTCCATAAGGCGGCCCAGGCGGTCGCCTTAGGGCGCACCGGCCCTGGGGGCGCAATGTCAGGCTGTCCAGCTGCAGGGGAGTACTTTATGAAGCGTGGCCGAGCGCAAGCGCCTCCCCTCAGCACAGCCGCTAACCACCCGTCCAGCATACTGCCGCCCGAGGAGCCTCCTGAACTGGTGTCTGACATAAGCTGTGTGAATGAAATCATATCATGCTCCCTGTGTACCACACAGCGCGGCTGGCGCCCTGTGATGAGGCTGGGCTGCAAGACAGAACTCCAAAGAGCCGGTCACCTGTCAGCATGCACCTCAAGGACCTGTATATACAGTAGGTATGTAATTGTGACTGTCTGTGTTTGTGTGTATGTATGTCTCTGTGTGCCTGTATGTATGTATGTTTGTGTGCCTGTATGTATGTATGTATGTATGACTCTCTGTGCCTGTATTGTATGTATGTCTCTGTGTGCATGTATGTATGTATGTGTGCCTGTATGTATGTCTCTGCGTGCATGTATGTATGTCTTTGTGTGCATGTATGTATCTATGTATGTCTCTGTGTGCATGTATGTATGTCTCTGTACGCATGTATGTATGTATGTATGTATGCCTCTGTACACATGTATGTGTATGTGTCTGTATGTATGTATGTGTCTGCATGCCTTTACGTCTTTGTATGTATGTTTCTGTATGTCGGTATGCCTCTGTATGCCTACATGTCTCTGTACCTCTGTATGTGTGTATGTCTCTGTATGTGTGCATGTCTCTGCCTGTATGTCCCCGTGTGACTGTCTGTATGTCTGTGTGACTGTTTCTGTATGTCTCTGCCTGTATGTCTCTGTATGATTATGTCTGTGTTTGTATGACAGTGTAACTGTAAGACATTGTTTGATTGTGTGCCTGAAAAACAATGTCTGTGTGCCTCTATGATTGTTTAACTATGTATGTATTTTTGCCTACATATCTATGTCTACATGGCTTGGAAGAAAAGACACACAAAGGGATCTGGAGGGGAGGGACACACAAAACAGACTAAGGGGAGAAATAGCCACATAGAGGGACTGTGGTGGAGAATAAAACTAAGAAAGGGGCTGGGGGTAAGAGACACAAAAAGGGGATGGGTGTAAGTAAGAGACATACAAAGGAGGTTGTAAGACACACTAAAGACGGGTAATACATTCAAAAGAGGGGATATGAAACACTAAAGACGGTAAGAAAGTAAGAGATTCAAAAGGGGGGGCGGTTACAAGACACACAGGTGAAGATGCACTTTTTTTTGCGGGTGGAGGGGAAGGGGGCAACAAAATGCATCTTCACCTGTGTGTCTTGTAACCGCCCCCCCTTTTGAATCTCTTACTTTCTTACCATCTTTAGGGATGAACACCCCAGTGAGTATCTCGAGAAAGGAATCTTTTTTTAAAAGACTTACTAGATGGTACAGAACCCCAGCCCAATTACATAAATACTGGCCAGCTGTTAGTGATCGATGCTGGAGATGTGAAACAGAACGGGGGGACATGGAGCACATTTGGTGGCAATGTAAATACATGAGTTCATATTGACAGCAGGTATTAGGTGACATATATTGGATTTTGTCCATTCCTATGCAGCTAACCCCGTCCCAGATACTGTTTGTTGGCCAGCCTCCTTTCAAGAGAAACATAAACAGCAATTACTCAATCACATATTGAATGTAGCAAATGCACTGATTCCGATGCATTGGCGAAAATCGTTTGCACCAACCAGAGAACAATGGATACAGAGAGTTGAAGGTTTAAGGGAAATGGAGGAAATCCATTGGTCGGCAAAGGGAAAGAGAAAGCACTATCTCAAGGTCTGGGAGCTCTGGTTAACACAATGGATAGACCCCTTACAGATAGATGGACAACTGCTGTTCTAGAGGTCAAGAGGTTAGAGATATACATATAATATATATATATACACCGTATATACTCGAGTATAAGCCGAGTTTTTCAGCACATTTTTTGTGCTGAAAAACCCCGACTCGGCTTATACTCGAGTCAGTCTGTATTATGGCAATTTACATTGCCATAATACAGACCAGGACCGCCGGGCTCATTACAAGCCCGGCGGTCCTGTTGGGGGCTGACAGTGAGCGGTTACTTACCTTCCTGCAGCTCCTGTCAGCTCCCTCCTCCTCCGTGCAGCTCCTCGGTCAGCTCCGTTCTGCTCCCAGTGTAAATCTTACACTTACACTTGCACTGTAAACAGAACAGAGCTGACAGAGGAGCTGCATGGAGGAGGAGGGAGCTGATGTTAAATTAATGTTATATTATTTTATTATTATATTATTATTATTTTAATATTTGCATTATTTTTTTTAATGTTTTTTTGTCCCCCCTCCCTGCTTGTTGCCTGGCCAGGGAGGGGGGACAAAAAACATTTTAAAAAATAATGCAAATATTAAAATAATAATAATATAATAATAAAATAATATTATTATTTTAATATTATATTATTTTAATATTATTTTATTATTATATTATTATTATTTTATATATTATATATTATTTTTATTTTTAACAAACACACACACACTGCATTCATTATATATACACACACAAACACACACTCTGCATTCATTCTATACACACACTGTAAATAAATATTTAATTAATGTAATTTTATTGGGATCTAATTTAATTTAGAAATTTACAAGTAGCTGCTGCATTTCCCACCCTAGGCTTTTACTCGAGTCAATACGTTTTCCCAGTTTTTTGTGGTAAAATTAGGGGCCTCGGCTTATATTCGGGTCGGCTTATACTTGAGTATATACGGTATATATATATATATATATACATATACATAGAATATGCAAAAAGCAGACATCACTCCCCCTCCCCCCTGTTCTTTCTTCTCTCTTTTGTTCCTCTTAAATTTTTCTCCTTTCTTAACTATCCTTTTTTGTGTTGTATTTTCTTTAGGATTGATAAAGATATAATTGGTAATATTATATTATTGAGTAGTGATATTGTCATAAGTTATGAATACTTTACTTAGGTAGATATAGGTTGGTTGGAGGTAATGCGATACACGGTAATAAGTTCATAAGGATTTAATGAAGTGGTCTGGGTGCCAGGTCCCTCTAGGATTATCCCTTTTTTTTTTTTTAAACATAGCAGTTTCAGAGAAACTGCTATGTTTATAAATGGGTTAATCCAGCCTCCAAAGCCTCTAGTGGCTGTCTCATTGACAGCCGCTAGAGGCGTTTGCGTGCTTCTCACTGTGAAAATCACAGTGAGAAGACGCCAGCGTCCATAGGAAAGCATTATAAATGCTTTCCTATGAGATTGGCTGAATGCGCGTGCAGCTCCTGCCGCGCATGCGCATTCAGCCAAAGAGGAGGATCGGAGGCGGAGAGGAGGAGGAGAGCTCCCCTCCTGCCGCTGGAGAAAGAGGTAAGTTTAATCCCTTCCTCTCCCCAGAGCCCGGCGGGAGGGGGTCCCTGAGGGTGGGGGCACCCTCAGGGCACTATAGTGCCAGGAAAACAAGTATGTTTTCCTGGCACTATAGTGGTCCTTTAATGGGAGACGCAAAACAAAGTCTCTCTTCATACCCCTTTTTTTTTATATGGGCTTCTTATTAGCAATAATTAAAGTAATACATATGATGATTTGGTACTGGACAACCTCAATTACAGATAAAGAGATATGAATCATATACCAATTTCTGATGTTAAAAAAAAAAAAAAAAGTAGTTATAGATGCAATAAGTAAAGTATGAGGCCAGGTTATTAAATATACCGCAATCAGGTGCTGTGATAGCTAATTCCACTTATGAAATTAGTTAAATTCATACGGAAAAAGTTGCTATTATAAAATATTATTTTAGAACAAAGTCTGTGTTGAGTTGTATTTCAGAATCTATGGTGAGATACAGTTGATCCCATTATGCTACAACAGCGATCACATTTTGTTGAGAATCAGTAAGTTGATACACAATATGACGCATTTAATGAGCAGTGACCCAATCTCTTTCAGCAGAGCTTAAATAACAGACCTATAGATTTTTTTTCAGGGGGAATTAGAACAACATGACAGAGTTTATGCTCTGAAAAATTAGACATACTCTTGATCTGTTATTTTGAGCTGTTCAGAATACACAGAATAATTTAGACAATAAAAGTTAACAAGCTAGATTTGTTCTTCATTTACAGTTCTGTTTTTAATAAAGGTAATTTTTTTTTAGTAATAACTACTCTACATGCATCAATCAGCATAAAAATTAGCTATGCTGAATGTGCTACAAAAATGCAGTTTTAAGCTCTATTATTTAAACTCCCCTCCAAACAATGGGCTAGTTTCTATGTTTTCCGAAATCATTTCAAGTTTGTAATTGCTGTTGTTAGTGATTACTGGTTGTGTATGCAGAGTACGAAATTTACAGAAAAATGTCAGATCTTTAAAAACGCTAAGCAGAAGCTCTCAAATGGTCATTGTGCATGTTCCGAGTGAGCGTTTGTTTAGTGTACTGGTGGGGGAAATGCAAAGTGGTGGTCGACTACATTGACAGATATTAGTAACGTGAAGACCAAGTGTTGACCATGGAAACCTGTCAGTATGTTATAACAAACATGTACTGACCATTTGTATTAATAGTGCTTAACAGATGCTGATTATCTTTGTGGATGGAAATTTGTCCATTGTATATACATGAGCCAGTTTTTGTTTTGTATTACAAGGCAGTGCAAAATTTTATTTAATCTATAAATGTCCACTCATCATCACATTCGTACCCTGCAGTGAGTTTCTGTTCTTTCTGCTGAGAATAAATGTGCAGAGAGGCTATGATTGGAAGCCTCCTCCGACCTCCCATTTTTTACAGAAACGCTTGTAGTTCAAACTTCATGGCTGCATTCTAGCACCCAGGAAGGGGGAGAGGGTTACAGAAACAGGACTCATGTGAATTTAGGATTCAGTGCAGGCAGTCATAGCAATCTGCAATGCCTTAAACAGTAAAAAGGTGTATATGTACTTACTGTATGTTGGTAATATTGCCCAAATAAGCTTAAAGGGACACTACAGTCACCAAAGCAACTTTAGCTTAATAAAGCAGTTTTGGTGTATAGGTTATTCCCCTGCAGTTTCACTGCTCCATTCTCTGCCATTGAGGAGTTAAATAACTTTGTTTATACAGCTCTAGTCACACCTCCCTGCATGTGATTTGCACAACCTTCATTTACTGCAAATTCTGTTTAATTAAGAATGTCTTATCTTCTGCTCTGTTTATAGCTTGCTAGAACCTTCATGATCCTCTTGTATGTAATTAAAGTTTAATTTACAGAGCAGGAGATAAAAACTTTTAAACTACTTTTCTGATTGAAAGTGAAACCATTTCTGTGTCAGTCACAGCCAGGGGAGGAGTGGCTAGGAATGCATAAATAGAAACAAAAGTGATCTAACTCCTAAATGGCAGTGAATTGAGCAGTGAAACTTCAGAAGCATAATCTATACACTAAAACAGCTTAATTAAGCTACAGTTGTTTTGGTGACTATAGTGTCCTTTTAAGGCTATTTTAGGAAAGCTCAATTCTCAGAAATGCCAGCAAGTCCCTTATTGTCACACTAATTCACTTACTGAAGGTAACAAAATATTATTGCAAGACAAGAGATAAGAGATGTCATATATATTCTAAAACTTTTTAGAAGCCCAGCACTTTTGCAGAGAATGAAATAATTAATCCTAAATATTTGTTGAAGTATGCAGGTGGTATGCAAGATGCAAGCTTACCATCTTTAGCTTTGTACTGACACGAAACATGCGGTTATCCTCAATGTTATCCTCAGTTTCTTGTTACAGAAGTTTTTTACTTTTTGTATTTAATAAAAAAATCTGGAAAATATGTGACATACTTTCAAAAAAACTAGATAAGTTTAAAGTGTATGCTATGTTTCTTGGGAATTGTTTAGTGTGGTCACAGGAAAATCGATGCAGTACACAAGCTTTATACAAGCAGGAGAGTGTTTATGATTTTATCTTGTTTACTAAACCATAACTACAGAAATTACTTTGCAAATTTTTGCATTTCTAACATAAACAGCCTGAAAGAAATGGTTGGATAGCTTGAGAGCAACATTCCATTATTCACTTGAGCCTCCAGCAGCTGACATCATGCTAACAGGGAATCATATGGCTCCCATTCGAGTAACCAATAGCAAATGCCTGAAATGAACGAACGCTATTTATTTAAGAATTCTGCTTTGATAATTTCTTATTGTAATGCCATTTGCATTTTTTATGTGGGAGCACAAATGATTGGTATGCAAGTCTACCATAAACGTCAAGTGAAATTAGTATAAATTCCACCAAATTCAGCAAATAAAATAAATGTGTTTTTTAAATGTTGATAATTTCAAAGTAGATAGTGCAATATGTCCGTAGGCGTTTGAAAGTTAACATAAATATGTTAACTTTCACAGTACTGTCTGCCTGAAATAACCAGAGTGATAAGAACCAGATAGTAAGTAATCTTAGTGCTAAACAAATCATTTAGAAAAGTTTACAAAATGAAGAAAATATAATTACAAAAAATGCACTGATGAGGTTGACCACACTTTTGCACTGAGTATACATTTATTGCTAACAGGTACCTCTTTTTTTTTAACAGCTTCATAATTATGGAAGCATGCTCCAGTGGACTTTAATACTTCCTCCATAATCTATAATCAAAGAGCCCCAAGTCAAAAAAGATGTAGTTTACCAGCACCAATTAAAAATGTTTTGATATTACAAAAGTACAAGTGCTTATAGAAATAATGTTGTAAATAAGCTGCTAAAACACCAAGTGTAGTCTCTCCAAATACACACATTTAAATCCAATACCAAGTATGGTGTAGCTATTTTGAAAAAATGATAATGAAGGCACTTGCTTTATTAAAGCAACGGCTGATGAGCGTTTTCAATATAACAGACAATGTACCTATAAAAAAATAGGGACATCTAATAGTGTAAAATCTTAAAACCAAGTATAAAGTGAAAAATAGGTAAGGAACCACTCTCATTTTTCTGAGCTATAAACCTAACTCAAGTGGAAACAGCAGATAGGTCCATTAAGGTGACATTCCCCTTCTTGTAATAGATGTTCTGTTTTGTCCTATATATACTGAACAAAATTATAAATGCAACACTTTTTTTTTTTGCCCCCATTTTTTGTGAGCTGAACTCAAAGATCTAAGACTTTTTCTATCTACACTGAAGGCCTTTTTCTCTCAAATATTTCTCAAATAGTTCACAAATCTGTCTAAATCTGTGTTAGTGAGCACTTCTCCTTTGCCGAGATAATCCATCCACCTCACAGGTGTGGCATATCAAGATGCTGATTAGACTGCATGATTATTGTACAGGTGTGTCTCAGGCTGGCCACAATAAAAGGCCACTCTAAAATGTGCAGTTTTATCACACAGTACAATGCCACAGATGTTGCAAGTTTTGAGGGAGCGTGCAATTGACATGCTGACTGCAGGAATGTCCACCAGAGCTGTTGCCCGTGAAATGAAGGTTAATTTCTCTACCGTAAGCCGTCTCCAAAGGTCCTACCATAAGCCGTACATCCAACCGGCCTCACAACCACCAGCCCAGGACCTCCACATCCAGCATCTTCACCTCCAAGATTGTCTGATATCAGCCATCTGGACAGCTGCTGTTGCAACAATCGGTTTGCATAACCAAAGAATTTCTGCATAACCATCAGAAACCATCTCAGAGAAGCTCATCTGCATGCTCGTCGTACTCATCGGGGTCTCAACCTGACTGCAGTTCGCGGTCGTAACCGACCTGAGTGGGCAAATGCTCACATTCGATGGCATTTGGCACTTTGGAGAAGTGTTCTCTTCACGGATGAATCACGGTTTTCACTGTACAGGGCAGATGGCAGACAGCGTGTATGGCGTCGTGTGGGTTATCGGTTTGCTGATGTCAATGTTGTGGATCGAGTGACCCATTGTGGTGTTGGCATTATGGTATGGACAGGCATATGTTATGGACAACGAACACAGGTGCATTTCATTGATGGTATTTTGAATGCACAGAGATACCGTGACGAAATCCTGAGTGGACCAACATTCCACAGGCCGCAATCAACAACCTGATCAACTCAATGCAATGGAGATGTGTTGCACTGCGTGAGGCAAATGGTGGTCACACCAGATACTGACTGGTTTTCGGACCCCCGCGGCCCACCCAATACAGTAAAGCTGCACATTTTAGAGTGGCCTTTTACTGTGCCCAGCCTAAGGCACACCTGTGCAATAATCATGCTGTCTAATCAGCATCTTGATATGCCACCCTTGTGAAGTGGATGGATTATTTTGGCAAAAGAAAAGTGTTCACTAACATAGATTGAGACAGATTTGTGAACAATATTTGAGAGAAATAGACCTTTTGTGTACATAAAAAAAGTTTTAGATCTTTGAGTTCAGCTCATGAAAAATGGGAGCAAAAACAAAAATGTTGTGTTTTATAATATTGTTCAGTGTATAAGCTCAGAAAGGAATATATATATAGTGTAATATTGCTGTATATGTTTGTGTAGATACAAATAACAAATAAAATGCGTACTCACAAGCATGGAGCCATCATATTAGGTTCAAGTACAGCATAGTGTGTAATTCAGGACTACACTCCTTCTGGAATTATAGCAGGAACTGGATGCCAAAGGTGTAATATAAAGTAACTATTTATTACCTGTAACACTGATCAGGGCAGCTACTTATACAGGAAGTGACATCAGCAGTCAGTGCAGAGCTGCTCTGATCAGCGTTACAGTGTGGATGCAGACTCAATATCTCAAGCATCTCCCCAAGGATAAGGATTCCCCTCTCCCTGGTCAAAGGTAAGACTCAGGGAGGGGGGAATAAATTATTATAATTTTTTTGTAAAATTTTTTTCATTAAACATGCATTTAGTATTTAATCTCCTCCGTTGTTCACACACTCTGACCCTGCACGCATGCAAACCTGTGTTCATACACACAAACTACATGCAAATATAGCCTTGGCTTTACACAAGCAAACAGACTCTCAATCAGGGCCAGTGCAAGGATTTTTGACTACACAGGCGAATATGCATTGTGCCACCCCCCCACCCACCCACCCAAAAAAAATCTTCACCTGTGTGCATCATAACCCCTCTTTTGAATTTCTTACCCCATTTAGTGTTACATATCCCCTCTTGAATGTGTTATCCCCATGTGTGTTACACCCCCTTTAGTGTATTATATCCCCCTTTAGTGTCTTACACCCCTCCTGTGTCTCTTACTTGCCCACCAGTCCCTTTCTGTGTCACTCTGCTTTAGTGTAGGGGATAGGGCCAGAATTGTGTGGGATAGGAACTTTATTATTATTATAATATATATAGCGCCAATAAATTCTGTAGCGCTGTACAATAAGGCTTTAGTCAAGCTGTGATAGGAGTAGTATTGGGGAATAGAGGCAGTATTGTCTGGGGGATAGGGACTTTAGCGAGGGGGGAATAAGGGCAGTATACTGTGTGTGCATGTCTGTGTGTGTCTGCAGCTCTGAGTGTGTTAAGAGCTGACTATATCAACCAATAAACTCAGTGGGTGTTGTCAAAATAATTCCGTGCTACAAAATACCTCAGTGGAATTCCCAACCACCTTCAAAAAAACAATAAATAATGCATACAAATGGAAGAGCACTGGAATGTCAGATATTACAAATAAGCTTGGAGCCAAAAGAACACTTGGCTCGAGTGCGCTGCACAGTAGGACCAATTGAGGGGGTCTTAACCTTCTTAAGCTAGAGAGTTTCTGTGTGAGTAAGAAAACTCACATAGAGCAGTGCTGTATAATAATCAGAGGGTAATTATGGGTGAGTATACACTCACATATTCCCAGGCATGTATCAGCATTTCAATGGGTAGAAAGTGCAGTCAAAATCCAGAATATCTTCAATAATCCAAAAGATCCTTTATTAGGGTAAAACATTGATGTGTAAAATACTTAATAAAATAAAGTCTTTCCTTGTCCAATAAATCCAAAAAGCCCTTGAGCTTCCTCAGTTGGTTTTTAGCTGTGGGGCAGCCAGTCTCCTTTTTATGTCTCCCGCCATCTGCCTTTTTCCAGAACACCGTCTAAGTTCCACTTCGTGTAATTCCGGTTAAAATCCATCTATTTCCGGGTATGCACACGATGACGTGATGACGTTGCATTCCACTGCAGTTAGTATTTCCCTGTCCTTTTATATCTATTCAGGGTTTCTATGTTTTATATCTCTCTTTTAATGGAACACAATAATATAGACATAGTAATACACACATGAAGTAATAAAACCTAGTAATATATTAATAGAATATTGAGATATATAACTGTGGTGTACAATAAAAATATACATTCTAACAGAGATTAATTTTCAAAAATGTATACACTCTGATAAAAGTAAATTTTCAAAATTTAGAGCATATTACTTTTATGAAAACATGTTATTTAAATAACAAAAACTCTTTAAAACTAAAAAGACTAAAAAGAGAAAGACCTTTTAACTATATTAAAACAATTTTCCTCTTTCACCCCTCATCACAGTTATCACTATCTGCATGCTTAAGGGATGTTTTTAAAGAGTTTTTGTTAATTTTTTTAATTTAGTGAGTGTATACCCACCCATAATTACCCACACAGAAACTCTCCAGCTCAAGAAGGGTTAAGACCCCCTCAATTGGTCCCACTGTGCTACGCACTCGAGCCAAGTGTTCTTTTGGCTCCAAGCTTATTTGTACTATCTGACATTCCAGTGCTCTACCATTTGTATGTATTATTTAGTGTTAAGAGCTGAGTTTAAGAAAGGGCAGGGGTGGGGCTTAAGATGTCAGCAAGCTAGTTTTTAGGCTCAAGCAGCGGGTGTTTTTGTACCCTAACAGTGCCCAGGGTTTAATGCAGATTAATCCAGGAGAATACAGTGTTGGAATGGAGTGGAAAAAAATAGCTAATAAAGGAGAGGAGAGAAAAAGATTATTTAGTTCAGTGACCATAAAAATATTGTGAATCTGCATCAGGAATATGCTTACATGTGCAAAATATAAACAGGTAAAGAACTTAAATACCTAGGAAATATGTAGTGTTGAATACCATCTAATATTGGATGTATGCATGGTATGAGCGTTTCTCCTGCAGTAAATCATCACAATATTGACTATCGTCAAGATGGCATATGGAACATTTAAAAATTGAAGTGGTGATGGGCGAATTATCTGTTCCAATTTATTGCTCCCTTGCCAGTAGAAATATTTAATGTTTTTTAAATAAGCTTACAAAAGAGGCATATTAGTCATCTGAATTATAACCTTTTTAGGAAAAATTAAGCAAAGTCTTAGTTTATAGGTTGAGATGACAAATTGTATTGAAATGTAATGCTTCTGAATTGAAAGAAACATTTAAAGAACTACTCTCTCCTTTGAAATTGCCATTTTCATGAAGTAAGATAGAGAGGACATTCAATTAACACCTTCACTATTGAGCACTTTTAGTTTGAAGAAGCATTAGCACAACTGTATTTGAAGAATGCCTAGCTGGCATATAAACATATCTTAACACATCCATTTTGTGTATATATTGCTTTGAATAGAAATGTAAAAATTATGTCAATTTACATAATTTGAATTTTTCACGTATTCATTCAGCCTTTATTTGGGAAAAAAAAAGCTTTAGATAGTATACAGTGGCCTTTATCTTGCCATATTTCACATATCGTCTGAAATGCTAGTATAAAACAAAAGGTCAAATACCAGCTCGGAGCTCTTGCCCAACATTGGTTGAGGGATAAGATACCTGCAGTGGAATGTGTGATATATAATATAAAGAATAATTATCTAATGGACAAATTATCAGCCCAAATCAGAAATTGTAGATTATGCTAACGTAGTGTACCTATAATCTTAATTTTAGTAATGACAGGAGGCGAGTATTTTGCATAACTTTCTTTACGTATGCTTCCAGCAGCACAAGACAATCAATCAAAACTTTTAACCAATCATAGGCCAACATAGCCTGTATATAAAACCTTGATGGGTGTGTCTATTCCTCTTTCTTTGATGTGTTAAATCCTGTAACGTCAGGGATATGATGAAATTTCCAAACTTGAACACTGGTAACTTGAACGACCGTAACTTGGATCGAAGCTTGAAGGGGTCCTTTTAATCCGACTCCCGAATCCTTTTATGCTGAAAAAAACAGAAATAGGTGAAAGGAAGGGAATTGAACTATTGTCCACATATACATTTATAGACCTATCTCTAATTATTCAATATATTGCCGAAATTGACTATTCTATGGATTTACCTACTATGTCTCCTAATTGATACCAAATTCCCTTCTGTCTACGATACCGTCTTTAATCACTATGCAGATTATTGTCTACAATGCCAAAACTATAAATACATACCAATTATTAACTGTCATCAATACACATCCCACCATACCAATAAAATAATGTTATCGTGCTAATAATAATCGTAAATATGCTAGAAATTTGCGAGTATATAGGGAAGGACAACCCAAAATCTATGGGGGGGGGGAAATACTCGCCTCCTGTCATTACTAAAATTAGGATTATAGGTACACTACGTTAGCATAATCTACAATTTTACCACATGACAGGAGGCTTCCTATTTTGCATTTTTAACGCTGCGGTCACAACGAAAAAGATGCATGTGATGTCTGTCAGAAATAGAAAACCCTGAAGATATTTTCTCTAGTCCAGTCCGCCGAGCGCAAAATATCCGTTAACGATGCTCCCGCCGAATATGCACGTGAAGCCGCCGTCCTGCGTACCGAGTGGGCCCCGAAAATCAACTCTACCCCTGCCAGGGCTAAGAGCCAACGTACCCATCTAGCCAACATGGTTGTAGTTACCGGTTTGTATGGCTTAGTATACGATACCAGCAGTTGACCCGATCGAGAAAACCGGAGAGAATCAGTTACTTCTACGTACAGTAGAAGCACTTTCACAACACATAGCTGAGGAACCGTCGGAAAAAAAGGGTAGGACACGAATGTACAGTCCGTCTTGGTCCTGCGATATACCGTGAAGGTAACTCCTTCTGGTGTTATAGTAAAACCGTCCACGTCGAAAGCTCTAACGTCCGAGACTCTTCGAAACGAAACTAAACATAGTAGAAGTGTCAGTTTGGCTGTTAATTGTCTTAGAGATAATGCCGCGTTGTCCGGCCAATTTTGAAGAAATCGAATAACCAAATCTACATCCCAAAGACTGTTATACTTCAGGGCCGGAGGTCTGGATAGTTTGATGCCCCAAAGTAGACGGCATATCAAAGAGTTCTGACCTACTGGTGTTTCGTTTATCGGAGTGTGAGCTGCCGAGATGGCGGATCGAGTAATATTAGTAGAATGGTATGCTCTCCCTTCGGAGAATAAATTGGACAGAAAATTTAGAATGTAGGAAATAGGTGCTGTAAAGGGATCGTGGTCCCTTTCCATGCACCAGCGATTCCATGTATTCCATGCTGATAGGTAGCTGCGTTTAGTGCCAGGTGCCCATGAGTCCCATAGTAGGTCTCTAGTTGTCTGCGATAGGCCTGCGACGTTCCAGGATCCCTGGAAAGACTCCAGGCCACTAGTTCCAGCCGTTCCTGTGTTATTAGTGGGTGAGGTTCCCCTTCCGGATTCGTTAGGAGGAGTGGGAACACTGGTAAGACTAGTGGATGGTCTTGCGACAGTGCTAGTAGGTCTGGAAACCATGCTTGGCCAACTGTAGAACCTCGGTAGTTGTGTGTTCGTCCATGATGTGAAGAGGTCTATGTGCAGGGGACCTCTTAGCGTCCTCACCCTGTGGAAGATGGCGTTGTCTAGGCGCCAATCGCTGCTGTCTCTCCAATGTCGAGAGAACCAGTCCGCCGTGAGGTTGTTGACTCCAGGTAGGTATTCTGCCTTGATCGTGATGTTGCGGGGAAGGCAAAACCGATAGATGTCCCTCGTCGCTTCTGTTAGGGCTCGCGATCTGGCTCTGCCCAGATGGTTTATGTACTGGACTGCTGATATTTTGTCCATGCGTAAGAGTATGCAGCAGTTGGACATGCGCTTGGCCAGACTGCATATCGCAAAGGAGCCCGCTATCAACTCCAGGCAATTGATGTGTAGGAGTTTTTCTTCCTCTGACCACGAGCCTCCGGTGGATGCCTGCGTGCAGTGGGCTCTCCAGCCCCATAGGCTGGCGTCCGACTCCAGAACAAAGTCCCAGCTTGGCCCGAATATGGCTCTGCCGTTCCAGGCCTCCATGTGGAGGAGCCACCACTGGAGTTCTGTCCTCACTTCTGCTGATACTGGAATCCAGTGGTCATATGTACGCCCCTGTCTCAAGTGGTGGGCCTTCGCTTGTTGCATGGCCCGATAATGGAGTGGTCCTGGGAAGATCGCTTGTATGGAAGATGATAATAGGCCTACCATTCTGGCCAGAAGGCGGAGTGGTATTGATTCTTTTCGGAGTACCCGGCGTATCTCTTTCCGTATTGTCACAATTTTCGCCACGGGCAGTCGCAGGGTGCACGTTCTCAAGTCTATTTCGAACCCCAGAAATTGTACCACCCTGGCTGGGTGGAGCGATGATTTTTCTCTGTTTACGATGAAGCCCAATGATTCCAGCAATTGCACTATGAATTTCATTTGAGATCGAAGTCTGGATGCAGTCTCGCACAATATCAGTAGTCTCCCGTTTTCTTTTGGACCACGAATATGTTGCTAAAGAAGCCCGTATCGTCCGGGGTGATCTCCACAGCCCCTTTGTCGAATAGGGCCTGGATCTTGTTGTCTATGAGTTTGGTGTGCTGTGCTGATGTCCTTATTGGTGGAGGGCGACGTTTCTGCACCAGGGTGTCTAAAAACTCAATCTCGTAGCCCGTTACCGTATGTAGGATCCAGTTTTCCGAGGATATCTTTCCCCATTCCTGTGAAAAGAGAGACAGTCTGCCTGCAGTCATATGAGAGTATAAAAACGTTGTGTTGGGGTTCCCCTTCCGGATTCGTTAGGAGGAGTGGGATTCGTTAGGAGGAGTAGGTATTCTGCCTTGATCGTGATGTTGCGGGGAAGGCAAAACCGATAGATGTCCCTCGTCGCTTCTGTTAGGGCTCGCGATCTGGCTCTGCCCAGATGGTTTATGTACTGGACTGCTGATATTTTGTCCATGAAGCGTCCGCGTCCGCGGGTACCTTTGGAACGGAAAGACCCTTGTGGGAAGTTGGTTCTTGAAGACGGGAAGAACGCTTGAGGCGTCTGGTTTCTGGGGCCTGTGGGCCCAGCTCCATTAGTTTGGAGTCCATTTTCAGCAACGTTGTTGCCCAGTATACCGATAGCCCGTTGCGCCCATTCTCGTATAACGTGGGCGTCCAGTGTGGCGCCCTGGGAGAGGGCTAGTATGTCCAGGAGCTTGTCCTGAGATTCCTTCAGTCCCTTCTCTATACCTTTCCGTGGGTCTCGGCCCGCACGGGACATGAAAAGGAGCACGGTAGTGTCGAATTCTGGGGTTTGTGCAATTTTGTCCGGCAGTATGGGTCTTGGGCATTCTGCCCGTAGCCTTGCCCTCACTTCTTTTTCCATCGGCTTTCTTAGCCAGAAATGGATGAACAGGGCCAGATGTTCTGGCAAGCCCCATTCTGATGATCTTGGATGTCGGATCGTGCGGTGATCGAACATGGTTGCCCCTTGGGGGTCTATAAAGGTGCACTGAGTGCAATATGGCCCGCTTGGGGTCACCCAGCGTAAGGGGGGTCACCCCTATAATAATAATTGCAATAATGTGAGTGGTGGGTTACCCCTGTGTCTCGTTATTCCGATTATCCTGTCTTCTCCACTCCTTTGACCTCGGCTTGTTTCTCGTTCTCCCGTTTTCTGGTTCCCTTTACTTGGCTTGTCTCCTGACTACTCTTAGCGTGCTTAGCCCGGCCACTCTAAGGTCCGGTACGGCACATTTTCTGTGTGTGTGTGCCAGCGTGTTGGGTTCCCAGAATCGTGACATTACAACAGGGCCACCATGGAACCTGCTGACATTCCACAGCTGTTAGTAAATCAGGAGGCTAGAATGGATGGTTTAGACCACCATATGGATCAGTTTGCCCAGGCTTTACAAACCATACTGGCTCGTACTGCCCACTTGCAACCTGCCGTCCAAGAAGCTGTTCCTGCTGTGCCAGAACCCATTCCTGATCCAGTACCCGCTCCTGCTCACGTGGTTCACATGACGCCACCTCAGCGCTATAGCGGTGATCAAGCATTGTGCCGTGGTTTCCTCAACCAAATTGATATTCATTTGGTGATGAATCCTCGTTCCTACCCCACTGACAGAACCAAAATTGCTTTTTTGATTAACCATTTGTCCGGGAAAGCTCTAGCATGGGCTAATCCCATGTGGGAGAATACGTCCCCAATGTCCTTTTCAGACTTCTTAACAGCTTTTAAACGTACGTTTGACCAACCCGGCCGGGTTGCTTCTGCTGGCAAAGCTCTGCTTAGGGTTCGACAGGGTAATAGGTCTGTAGCGGATTATACCATCGAATTCCGCACTCTGGCAGCTGAAGTGGTCTGGAATAACGACGCTCTCGTAACAGCTTTTCAGGAGGGTTTAGCCGCTTACATATTGGATGAAATAGCATCCAGGGAAATGCCTGTTCTTCTGGATGATCTAATAGATTATGTCATTCTAATTGACAACCGTATCAGAGAGAGGCGTAGTCAAAGAAGGATGAATACACAGGGGTTACCTGCTTTACCCAGTACTGCATTGCTAGCATTACCTCCCCCTAATCAACCACCTCCCGAACCCATGCAATTAGGTGCTGTAGGCTTATCTGAAGCTGAAAGAACGTACCGCAGAAGGGAGGGTTTGTGCCTTTATTGTGGTAAGAGGGGGCATCTCCGAAGAAACTGTCCTAGTTTGCAGGGAAACTCCAGCACCTAAGGCCTAGAGAGGGGTCGGCCTCGGGTGTTATGGTTTTTTCCCCTCATATGTCCATCTCTAGACCATTTATAACGGTTTCTCTTTTGGTCAATAAAACCACGATAACAACTAAAGCCTTGATCGATTCAGGTGCTGCAGACAGCTTTATGGATGAGAACTTTGCTAAAACCGCAGCCTTGAGTTTGATCCAAAAGGCCACACCCTTGGCCATTGAGGCCATAGATGGTAGACCACTTGATAAACCTCTGGTGACCCATGAAACCCAAGAAATGGTTATGGTCGTGGGTGCCTTACACAAAGAAAGGATAGCCTTCCAAATAATTGACTCCCCTACAGCTTCCATCATTCTGGGTTTTCCCTGGTTAGTTAAGCATAACCCGGTACTCGATTGGGATTCTCTAGATATACTCTCCTGGGGGGTATCTTGTCAACAAGACTGTATGGCCCGTTTACATCCCGTTTGTTTACTTAATGTGCCTACAGCTAAACCACTTTCTGTTTCTGTCCCTCCTGTGTATGCAGACCTCGCATTGGTCTTTGAAAAGAGGGAAGCTGATAAACTACCCCCACACCGGGATTATGATTGTGCCATAAATTTGTTACCTGGAACGATGCCTCCTAGGGGTAAGGTCTACCCGCTTTCTGAGAAAGAAAACCAGGTCATGGAGGAGTACATACAGGAATCCTTACGTAAAGGTTTTTTCAGAAGGTCCTCCTCTCCGGCTGGTGCTGGTTTCTTTTTTGTTGCCAAGAAGGAGGGCGATTTGAGACCATGTATAGACTATAGGGGCCTGAATAATATAACAATTAAAAATGCTTATCCTATCCCTCTCATTGCTGAGTTGTTTGACCATGTTAAAGGTTCTAGATATTTTACTAAACTAGACCTCAGGGGGGCTTACAACTTGGTTCGGATAAAAGAAAATGATGAATGGAAGACAGCGTTCAATACACGCAGTGGGCATAACGAGTATCTAGTCATGCCTTTTGGACTGTGTAATGCTCCTGCTGTCTTTCAGGACTTCATAAATGATGTCTTTAGAGATCTACTGCATGTCTGTGCTGTGGTTTATCTCGATGATATACTCATATTCTCTCCTGATTTGGAGTCACATCATGCCCATGTGAGGAAGGTACTTAAGAGATTGCTACAGAACGGTCTTTATTGTAAATTGGAGAAATGTTTATTTGACCAGAAATCAGTACAATTCCTAGGGTACATCATTTCTGAACAGAGGATCAGTATGGATCCTTCTAAATTAGAAGCCATATTGTCTTGGCCTCTCCCTCAAGGTCTTAAGGCAATACAGCGATTTATAGGCTTTGCCAATTATTATCGCAGGTTTATAAAAAACCTTTCATCGGTCATTTCTCCTATCACTAAACTAACTAAAAAGGGTTTGCACCCCAGGGTTTGGACTCCAGAAGCTATCAAAGCCTTCGAAACCCTCAAAAAGGCATTTGCCACTCCTCCTGTGCTACACCATCCTGATCCTTCCCTTCCCTTTATAATGGAAGTAGATGCTTCAGAATCAGGTATAGGAGCTGTATTATCACAAAGATTATCCTATAACGAACCCCTCCATCCCTGTTGTTACTTTTCTAAAAAACTGTCTGATTTGGAAAAGAATTACGACGTCGGGAATAGGGAACTATTAGCTATTGTGATGGCATTTAAAGAGTGGAGGTACTTATTAGAAGGAGCTAGACACAAAATCCTGGTTATAACTGATCATAAGAATCTCTCCTATATAGCTGATGCTAAAAGGTTGTCCTCTCGTCAAGCCAGATGGTCCTTATTTCTTTCACGCTTTCAGTTCATTATCACATATAGGCCTGGGTACCGTAATGTCAAGGCTGATGCTATCTCCCGACAATACGAACCTTTGGAGTCTATCGCCCCCACTCCTGAACCCATTGTACCCACGTCTAAGATAATAGCTGCTACCCGTTTAGTTATTTCGTCTCTTTTCCTTGATGGTATCAAGGCATACCAAACCCAAGCTCCCTCTGAGACACCTGTTGGTAGATTATACGTGAAAGAGAAAGATAGAAAGAAATTGTTAGCTTTATTTCACACCGCCAAAACGGCTGGCCACCCAGGGGTTACCAAAACATACAAGGGTCTCCTTCAACAGTTTTGGTGGCCTTCACTTAAGCAAGACGTGGTGGATTATGTGCAGGCTTGTCGTGTTTGTGCACAGTGTAAGTCCCCTAATGTCAAATCCCCGGGACTCCTAATGCCTTTATCCGTACCCAAGAAACCATGGACCCACTTATCCATGGACTTTATTGTGGATCTTCCTTCATCCGATGGAATGACAGTAATTTTGACTGTGACTGATAGATTCTCTAAAATGGCACACTTTATTCCACTTAAAAAACTACCTTCTGCGGTTCAGTTGGCTCAGGTATTTGCCAAAGAGGTTTTCCGCTTGCATGGTATACCACAGGATATCGTATCTGACAGGGGTCCTCAATTTGTCTCTCGGTTCTGGAGGGGCTTTTGTGCGGAGATGGGGATTTCCTTGTCGTTTACTTCCTCCTATCATCCACAATCTAATGGAGCGGCCGAACGGGCGAATCAATCTGTGGAGTTATATTTACGTTGCTTCACGAATGCACACCAGGACAACTGGTCTCACCTCCTTCCTTGGGCTGAATTTGCCAGGAACACTGTGACTCATTCGTACACTGGCTTAAGTCCTTTTATGGTTGCTTATGGGTTCCAACCCTCTGTCCTTCCCGGCGTGTTCTCCGACAAGGGAATACCCGCTTTGGACGAGCACCTCACCTCCTTACGGAAGATGTGGGATCAGGTCCATGCTACTCTTTCTCGTGCGACTGCTACTCAGAAGAAATTTGCTGATCGTCGTAGGGGTGCTGCTCCCTCTTATGTCCCGGGTGATAGGGTTTGGTTGTCCTCTAAGAATCTCCGCCTCAGGGTGCCCTCAATGAAATTCGCGCCCAGGTTCCTTGGCCCCTATAAGGTATTGCGTAGGGTCAATCCTGTGTCCTACTCCCTGGCCTTGCCTCCTTCCATGCGTATACCGAACACTTTCCACACCTCCCTTTTGAAGCCCCTGCTCTGTAATCGATTCTCTGGTCCTCTCAGGCGTCCAGATTCCCTCCGCGCTGTCTCTAATGACGTGTACGAAGTAGCTGCTCTGCTTGATTCTCGTTTTTCTCGGGGTCGGTTGCAGTATCTGGTTGATTGGAAGGGTTACGGTCCTGAGGAGCGGTCCTGGGTTTCTGCCTCTGACTTGAATGCGCCCTCTTTGATCCGCTCCTTTCATGCGCGGTTCCCTTCGAAGCCTTCGGCTTCCCGCCCCTTGGGCGGGCCTCGAGGGGGGGGTTATGTCAGGGATCCGTGGGCGGCTAGGAGGGGAGGCTGCACGCCACTTGCAGCACTCACCCTCAGTCCATCGCCGCCCGCGGTCTCCCCTCTGCTTACCTGTCGGCGAGCGGCGTCTCCTCTGTGCCGCTCGCCGCCAGCGTCCTCCACGCCCCCCAGCGGCAGCATGTATAACGCTGCACGCTGGGAGGTCAGAATTAAGTAAACGCCAGGGTCACGTGAGTGACCCGGCGTTAAAGAAACAGTACCACAATCACAGTGGGGGGTATAGATATCCCCCACGTGTGATTGTTAATTCTGATTGGAAGTTATCCAATCAGAATTAAACCAAGGGTATTTATACTCACCTTTCCTGTCTCTCAGTGCCCTGTTGTGGTCTTGTGATACATGTAGGGTAGTGTTCTCGTCTTGCTCTCTGGTTGCTGATTATTTGGCTCGTTATTCCGATTATCCTGTCTTCTCCACTCCTTTGACCTCGGCTTGTTTCTCGTTCTCCCGTTTTCTGGTTCCCTTTACTTGGCTTGTCTCCTGACTACTCTTAGCGTGCTTAGCCCGGCCACTCTAAGGTCCGGTACGGCACATTTTCTGTGTGTGTGTATGTGTGTGTGTGCCAGCGTGTTGTGTTCCCAGAATCGTGACACCCTGAATGAGAGGTGTCACCTCTGTATAACCACTTAGTAGCAGTGCAATGTACCACATATATTCCAGGTGTCCACAATAAAGATCCAGTGCAGGATGGTGTAAACTGTTTTATGCCTTTAAATATATCAGTGAGTGCTGAGCGGATCGTGTGAATCACGACCGCTAGGGGCGCAAATGGCCGTCGTAGGTCTCGCGGGTGCGAGATCCATAATGGACGCCATTTGCGCCAAAACGGCAGTGCGGTTCGCGAACCCGATCGCAGCCTGCTGCAGTGAATTAGAGCCGCACAGAGATGTATGCCAGCGGCCAAAACCCTCAATCTCCCCTTCCCACCTACCAGGGAACCCCTATGCCAACTCAGTGCCCCGAAAAAAAACGTGCACGGTCGCGGTAAAGTGCCGCGATCGCGGGTAGGGCAGATAGAAGGAGGATGCAGTACAGGGTTGAGAGGATAGGGAGGGTTGAGGGTGAAAACAATAGATTAAGATATGGAAAACAATGCAGTATATAAACAGTAATATGTAGTAACTCTGAATGAATCACTCTGACCTGTGTCTGTCTGGAAGCAGCAAAGAAAGAGGAATAGACACGCCCATCAAGGACTTATATACAGGCTATGTTGGCCTATGATTGGTTAAAAGTTTTGATTGATTGTCTTGTGCTGCTGGAGGCATAAGTAAAGAAAGTTATGCAAAATAGGAAGCGTCCTGTCATGTGGTAAAATTCAATACCCTCCTTCTAAAAACTGTGGGCTGTGGAATAGTTGTATCATGTTAGTGTCTAGCATGTAGTTTAATGTATATACAGCCAGGGCTGCCATCACGGTTGTACAGCTAGTACATCTGTAAGGGGCCTGAGCTCCAGATGTTCCTGGGCCCTATACACTCAGTGTCTGCATATGTATGTGTGTATATATATATATATATATATATATGCCCCTGTGGGCTCCTGATGGCATGCATAGTATAGAGGGGGGCCCAGGATACTCCAAGTTTCACTTCTGGCAGTACAGTTTCCTCTCACGAGCCGCGGCCATCAGAGTGTTGCCATGGGTTACAATGCCGAGCTCATGAGGAAGAGGAGTACCTGCCAATGCCAGATGGGGAAGTTGGAGACTTGGAGACTCCTTCATGGGATGGGCCCCCACTTCACTATAAAACCTGCTCTGCCACTGGACCACCAGAGAATCTAGTGTCCTGCTCTCTGACCACTGGTAAGAGGCAGAGAGAAGGGAGGAAGCTTAAGTATAAATACAAAAAAACAACAACCTCCCTCCCCAAACACACCTATCCATCCCCACAAACACACATTGCATCCACTACTCACACTGCATACACTATACCCACATTGGATATAGTACACACACAAACAAAATGACACCTTGCATGCCCTTAAATGTGGAAATATGGAATGACAAAGTAGAAATGATAGTGCAGTATACCGGGGAGGGGAAGGATAAAGTAGTGCACTTACACTTTATGGTTTTATTTTTGTTGTTATACCAGCGGTGAGAATACCATCCACTCACACATCCCTGAGTGGGGATTGTACCACTTTATGACCCTTTGTGAGGCTTGGGTAAATGCGAGTATAAAGCTATATTTATTTACCTTATAGTCACCATTCTAATAAATAATTTACTCTATTGGCTTCCCCTTTGATTTGCTACATATCCAAGGCTGGTACAAGGATTTTTGGTTACACAGGCGAAGATGATTTTGGCGGCCCCCCATTCCCCACCCAAACGCACCCAAACGCATGTTCACCTGTGTGTCCCATAACCCACCTTTTGTTTCTTATCCCGTTTTTAAACTGTCTTACCCCCATTGTGTGCCTTACACCTTCCTTGTGTATCTCTGACAACCCCCCTTTGTGTGTCTTCTTCTTTCCCAGCCCCTTTGTGTCTTTTACTCTTACCAGCTCTTTTATGTGTTTCTCTTTCACCACCAGCCCCTCTGTGTCTCTTTTTCCTCTTCTCCAGCCCCTCTGTGTCTCTTTCACCCTCAGCCCCTTTGTAGTTCCACACCCAGGCCCTACTGTGTGGTGCTTTCATCATCAGCCCCTCTGTGAGCTTTCTCAACCCCAGGCCCATCTGTGTGTCTTTCTTCCCCCTCATGTCCCTCTGTGTGTCTGTGTTCCTTACCACCCCCTTCCTCTGTCCCATAGTGTTCTTCCCCCCCCCCTGTCCCATAGTGTTCTTTCCCCATCACCTGTCCCGTAGTGTACTCCCCCCTGTCCCATAGTTTTCTTCCCCCTGTCCCATAGTGTTCTTTCCCCCTCCCCTGTCCCATAGTGTTATTCACCCCGTCCCATAGTGTTCTTCAACCCCCTCCCCTGTCCCATAGTTTTCTTGTACCCCCCTTCCCCTGTCCCATATTATTCTTTCCCCCCTCCACTGTCCTATAGTGTTCTTTCCCCCCTTCCCTGTCCCATACTGCTCTTTACCCTCCCATGTCCCATAATGTTCTTCCCCTTTCCCTGTCCCATAGTGTTCTTTTCCCCCTCCCCTGTCCCAAAGTGTTATTTCCCCCCCTCTCCTGACCCATAGTGTTCTTCCACCCCCTCTCCTGATCCATAGTGTTCGCCCATCCCCCTCCCCTGTCCCATAGTGTTCCTTCACCCGTCTCCCCTGTCCTATAGTGTTCCTTAACACCACCCCTTGGTTAAAATAAATAAATAAGCAAACAGGCCTGCAAGTGTACAGTAATAATAACAAAAACAATGCTCAAAAATGAATATACATTCTATACATGAAGAATTTTGGGATACAATGTCCACAACATATAATCCTCCTATGACGGAACACAGTCACTGGGTACCATGCCCACATGTGCCCACCCACTTGTCCAGTCCCATTGGACCCCCAAAGACTTGGACTGTGGACTCAGGGGGCCCAACAGACTTGTTGCAGGCCTCTCGTGGGTCTGGACATAAGTCTGTCTATTTCTATGGGGGAAGATATGTGATGGATGGCCTGAACTGGAAAGCTTGCGGCGCCATTTTTGTGATGGGTTTCCATGTATCTAGATATTGCTGTATTGTGTACCTGTATTCTACATAGAGCAGTGTGTGTATGTATATGCAGCGGTGGGTCACCAAAGGGGGGGGAGGGGCGCAGCTCTATAAACTTTAAAGTATAGTTAGGTGTGAAATGTATTCTGTGTTTTAATCAAGTTAAATGCTGCACTGGGAGTGACCACCTGATGCGGGAGCCAGCAAGTCTATCTACTACAGCAAAGGGCTGTGTTGATGTAACCAGAGATTGCTATGAAAGGACAGGGGGTCCAACCAAGATAACCTTTTGTTGTCATGGTGTGTTGGCACAGGGGTCGATGGTAACTAGTGTAAGGAATCACTTTGTTGCTTTCTTGTTCTTCTCTGTGACCTGTTCTGTATTCCCATTGGGGAAAGTTTTGTGTAATTGTATGGAGACTGCTTCCTGGGGGTCTGTGGATAAATTGGCTGTACCATGTACCATTAAATAGTTCAGTTGACTCCCAGGACTAGAATGGATGTCTGCTTGTTTTAATGGTACAAGAGTGGCTGAAAGAAGTAATTAGTGGAGATAACCAGTCAGGTTACCCATGGTCCGCTACACTTCCCCCTTGAAAAACAAAATATTTTCAGATTTTGGGTGTATCTAGCCTTTTACCCTAGTATTTCCTGTAGACTAACTCCCACACAAAAAAGATCACACCCAACGCTGACCTCAGTGTCCTGAAATGCATACAAATGCTCAAGAGTTCCTTTGATTCATCTACCAATGAATTTTACAAAATCACATTAGTGAAACAACAATGAGCACAATTAGAGCACAAAATCCCCTGGTACTCAGAATTGTTTAAATACACTAATCAAGCAACAACACATAGATTCTAAGTATATGTTTAGAGTTTAATATTCCCATTATCAGCCTATGTGTTCCTGGCTATAGCCTAAGGGGAATTTACTGTCATTTTTATATGAAACAGCTGGCTGAAGTGCCCGGTCAGCACAATACAGTTATTACTAAACTAGGTCCAAGGGAGTTTAACCTGCAGCTCATATTTTATAAAATGTAAATTATGGGGAAAAATAACCTTGACTTCATAGTGGAAAAACCCTAATAAAGGTCTAAAAATAAACAATTTCCATCATTTCTATCACTTGTTCATTGCTAAGCTTATTCTGAATTTCAGTACAGCTATTAATCAGATCTGATAATTAAAAAATCAAAGTTATCATCATATTTACATACACTGAATGTTCTATTTAAATTGCTGACAGTGCAACATGCTATTGAAAACAAGGATTTACGTTTGATATACAGATTAAAAATGTCATTTGATCAAACTAACTAATACTTCCTAAGGACATTTTTGCTCACATGCATATAATCAGGACTGCCAGATGTTAAATATGAATTTCAACTAGGCTTCAACTCACAGCCTCCTTAAAATCTAGTCAATATATTTATTAAATTATATTTTTTCTGCACTTGCCCATAACAATTATCGGTTACTTGCTACACAGGGAACCCATATAATTACAATATTACACCATCATTCTCTATATTTCACTGGCACGAAAAGGCTGGCAAGGGGGGCAGTGGAGCAATTGCTCCCCGGGGCCTCTATTACAGAGAGGATGGCAGGCTGCTGTCTCATTGCAAAGACCTAAACAATATTACATAACTGTATTATTTTCTGATTCCTGGCCCTGCTTCTTCCGCTCCGGCAAGAATCAAAACGTGAGAAGGATTTGGGAATTATTATAGACAGCAAACTAGGCAACAATATTCAATGCCCACCAGCACTTGCTAAGGCCAGTAATGTATTGTCATGTTTAAAAAGGGGCATTGATTCTCAGGCTGAAAATATAGGAAAATATAGGATATATAGGAAATATAGGATATATAGGATATTAGGCAGTAGAAAAAGTGCAGAGGCTGGCTACAAAATTAAAAAGGGGAATAGAAGATTTTAGTTATAAAGAAAAGATAACACATTTAAATTTGTTTTAGTTATATATAATCATGCAAATGTATTCAAGGCCAATAAAAACCATTCTCTGGAAAACTATTAATAATGACTATGTGCAGGACTATACATAGGGCATTGATCACCCATTAGACTGGAAGAATGGCTATTTAAACATAAAGAAACATAAAGAAAGCATAAAGAAAAACACTAAGAGCAATAAAGATGTGCAGTTCTCTGCCTGAAGAGGTGGCCTTATCAGAGTCTGTACAGGTTTTTAAACAATGAATTTTTGCAAAAGGACAATATTTAGGGAATTAAAAATGTAGTATGTGGGGAAACATCTTCTCAATCAAAGGAAAGATCTGACTGCCATTCTGGGGTTGAAAATGATTTTTTCCTAGTTTGTTGCAAAATTGGAAAAAAACTTCATACTGGGTTTTTTGCCTTCTTTTGGAACAACAGCAGAAACCTCAACATGATGAAGTCTTTTTTTTTTTTTTTTTTTAGCATACATAACTATGTAACCTCTGTGCCTGCTTCTGGCACCATCTTTATAAATATGTTATTTGGCTCTGAGTCCTAGCTCTTTGTCTACAAGTCTCTGAAATCTGTAGTTGACTAGTTTGGAGCAATGTAGCCAGAGGATAGACTCTGTCACTTGGCTCCTGGAAAGGAACTTAGACACTTCTTCAGAACAATGCATAAAACATAATCATATAGACAACAATGATATAAAATATTGTTTTAACCTGTCACACAGGTGGACATCATGGGAGTATTCTGCCTAAATTTCACAACATATCCAAATATTTGCACCCGAAATAGCACCTACTGTGCTTTGCCCTGATACATCACAACAAATCAAAGTTAGAAAAAAGGGAATGTGTAGTAATATTTCTCAAAAATTATAAATGATCACATTCGTTCATTGAATGTTTGGCAAATATTCACATCTTTATTTTAGTTTTTTGGAGAAATTCAATGGAATTCAATGACCGGCAAAAACAAGGTAAAACTTATGCTTGGATGCACATTCACACCAGATAAATGTAATGTTTTCCCAGTATACGTCTAAGGCATAAAGGCTGCTCGAAGTAGTGCGTGGGGCTGTATTTATACTGTTAAGTTGAATGTTGACACATCATCATTGCAATGTTACATCTGAAAATGTGTCATTTTTGTGTGTGTGGGGGGGGGGTTCTAATGTTGTCAAATGCTGTTGAATGAATAAAAAAAAAAACACCATTCACAACTAAACCACATGTATAAAGAGGCAATGCAAAAGGAGAAACTTTCAAAAACAGAAACTCAATATGAAAAACAATTTAGCTGTGACCTGTAAAAATAACCATATACCCTCTGATACTGTTAAATACATTCTTATGTTTTCTTTCTATATGTGTTGCACATTCTTACCATGCATTTTAGTACGTGTGTGAATTTGTTTATTTTTTGCAAACACATATTGCACTTTATTCTATATGGTTTATATTCCGTACACTGTGTACCTGTGCACCTATTAAATTACTTGGCTGTTTTGTGCTTATTTTGACTGACAAGCTCCTTCGGTGTAACAATTTGTATATACAGACATGTATAATTTCTGATATCTACATATATGTCATTATAAACAAAAAGATGTAAACAGAATGCAAATAATAGGCCAGTAGTGACAATCCCATCAAAAGAACATCAGTTTTTCTCGTTAAATTACCCTGAAAAGGCACAAATATTTTTCCTTTCCTTTTTTTTATCGTGTTTTCCTATTTCCCATAAACAAAACAAGCAAAATTTATCTTCCCGCCTATAAAAGTGCTAAATTCTGCATTTAATGTAAGAAAGTAAGTTATGCCAAGAGGTAAGCAAAGTGACTGCTGTTAATATCTCTCAGTAGGCTTTTGTGCTCTCCTGCTATAAAAGAAGTGCAAATTATTACAAAGACGAATATGATATGCTGTTTAACATAAGTTGATGGGAAATGAAAAATTGAATTGACTTGAGTACAGTAAAAATATTGCACATTGTTACCCATTTGTCACAGGGAGTCAAGAGGATTTCAAGATAATGAGAACCTTTAATAGACTTATGGAAGCTGACAGACATATTGGTTGAGAAATTATACATTCATTTTTATAGTAATGTCTGGAAAATAATAATTAATCTTCTTCAGAGATATATAAATGTTTCCGTCTATATTTAAATATTAATTCTATTACAATTTCTTGTTCTTTTTCCCATTCGTCAGGCTCATCTTAGCTTACAGTTTTATGTGAGAGTCAAGACAGCCAGGAGATATATAATTTTTAGTGCTAATAAATGGAAAGCCAACACATAAAACAAAACATTCACCAATGTGCATATGAGTAAAACCATATTAAAAATTATACTGTGCAAGAAAAAATGGTAAAAGCCTTATGCACATGCAGTAGCTGCTATTTCAAAACATATTGCAAGTTATGTCATACACGGCCCCTAATCTGGCCAAAACTCTTGCCTAGAAATCTAGTGGCTTATGAAATACACTTTGCAATATTGTCAACAATTTTGCTGATCTTTTCTTTTTGTCATCTTATAAATATAGGATGGGCGTGTATTATAACATCTAGTTTGTTCATCCTATTCACTGTCCAGTTATGTTCAAGATCAAAGTAAGGTAATATTGGCCCATCAATATCATTGCTAGTGTTCTTAATCCTTTGTGGGAAAAAAACACATTTATACAGCATGTATTATGGGCAATCCTATGCAGAATGCTCAGTCTTTTTGTACATGTAAAAAAAGCAAAAATTGTGCTATTTCATGGAGTTATTTGAGATTTATAGCTTGCTTCAAAATAATGGTTTAAGAAACTTCTGTGTAGCACTAGCACTATTTCATTTTTCTCCCCCATTTGAATTAGTGTAGGACCCACCGATATTAGGGTACTTTGAAGTAGTGGTGGGCTTAACACAATTTGGCATAAGGTGGAACTTAATGCCCATATTTGTTTCCTGATTATAAGCAAATACTTGCCAGACAAAATATTAACAGAGACAAGAGGTAAAGAAGGCCCTGCTCAAGCAACTTTACCATCTACGAGGAAGGAGACAAGAGGAATAACAACATGTTAGAGGAGAGGAGGGATTGATGAACATGATGCCTGTGTCGAAATAAGATAGTCAAGGTGGTGTGTGGATAACCGAACAGAGGAAGAAGAGTGAGCTGGAGGGATGATGAGTTGGACTATGGAGGCAAAGAAACTGAGGAGGGCCATTGTAATGAGAGGAGCATCACACAGGAACATGCAAGGATTTCCTAGGAAGGTGTGTTTTTAGTTACTTCTTAAAGGACTGCTGGCTAGTGGAGAGTCCGATGGCTTGGAGTAGGGAATCCTGAAAAGTCCTGTGGTTGAGAGTTGGCAGTGTAGAAACGAGCAGATGTCAAAACACCATTCACAACTAAACCACATGTATAATAGAAGGACGTTCTCAGTGTGAATGGAACGAAGAGGGATGCGTTTGATCAGAAAAGAATAGAGAGGAGAGGAGGGCTTTATAGGTAAATGTTACCAGTGTGAATTGGATCCTGAAGAGTACAGGAAGTCATTTTAATATTTGGCAAAGAATGAGGTGTGGGAGTAATGGTCAGTCAGGAAGATGAGCCTGGCGGTAGCATTCATTACAAACTGAAGAGAGAAAAACAACGGCAGATGAGTAGTGATTTGCAGTAGTCAGGTTTGGAAATGATGAGTTTATGAACAAGTGTATTTTGAGTTAGGAAAGGGAGAATATGGACAATATTTTAAGGTGGGAATTGCAGGATCTGGACACCAACTGGGCGTGAACTCCACTTTTAGTCAACGATAACCTTAGTCAAGGTAACCCCAAGATATTAAAGGTAACTCCAGAATGAATGTCTATTTCACGTGGGAACGACGAGGAGTTTAGTTTTAGAAAGAGTACATTTTAGATACTGTTGCAATGTTTTTAGCTGAATGCCTAGACTACCTATGTTATCCTATATGACAGAAATAGTGTGCATTGTGCAATGTATGCAAGACTGAAATGAAGAATGGCAAAGCTATTCTTATTGCTATTTGGTATTTATATAGTGACAACATATTCAACAGCACTGTACAATAGCGGGAATACAGACAAATAGTAAACATATACTGATATAAACGGAACAAAGGACCCGGTCTATGAGCTCATGTTCTAGCAAATCCTTATTGGTTTTTATAACCTCCAGCACCTAATATTCTACTTATTCATACTCCCCGTCTTCAATAAAGCTATACGTCATACAGTATCTGTCTTACTTATAAGATCCAGCTGTAAGCCACTCATGGAGAGCTGCTGCTTCAGCTTCAGTTAGCAGTGTGGCGGGTGAGTCACATGCTGTGGGTCTGCATTCTAGTCACCTCCAAAAGTCATGACCGATCCTGTTGAACCTGGCTTCAAAGCCTTCTCTCCAGGTCTGCAGGCTCTCTTACATAGTTACATAGTTACATAGTTACATAGCTGAAAAGAGACTTGCGTCCATCAAGTTCAGCCTTCCTCAGAAATGTTGTTGCTGTTGATCCAAAAGAAGGCAAAAAACCTGGTCTGAAGCACTTCCAATTTTGCCACAAACTAGAAAAAAATTCCTTCTTGACCCCAAAATAGCAGTCAGATGTCTCCTTGGATCAATCAGCTATTACCCCACTAATTAGAAATTATATCCCTGTATGTTATGTTTTTGTAAGTATTTATCCAATTTCAGTTTAAACATCTGTATGGACTCTGAAAAAACCACCTCTTCAGGCAGAGAATTCCATATCCTTATTGTTCTTACTGTAAAAAAACCCTTTCTTTGCCTTAGATGAAATCTCCTTTCTTCCAGCCTAAATGTGTGACCTCGTGTCCTATGTATAACCCTGTTTATGAATAGATTTCCAGATAAAGGTTTGTACTGGCCCCGTATATATTTGTATAAAGTTATCATATCCCCTCTCAGGCGCCGTTTTTCCAAACGAAACAGATTTAATTTTTGTAACCTTTCTTCATAACTAAAATGCTCCATTCCTTTTATTGAGGATGTGGCTCAGCGGCCATCTTTGTTTCGACATGCGGTCTTCATTCCAGCAGGGTACTCGACTGCTGCAAGGCTGAGGGTTTCCCCAGCTGGGACCGTGATGACCCCCACCAGTCCAGAAGGGGGGGATGCGGGGTATCAGTAAAGTTGCTGCTCGGCACGGTCCCCATGTCGGAAGATTGTCGGTCTCTCACAGCCATTAGGCCGCCGGTCATGCTAGGCCGCAGGTGTGGAGTGTAGTGAATCTCGACAGAAAGGCTCGTATTCGGTATCCACGAGCCCCCACTCGATGCATCAATGAGCCTTCGTTATGTTGGCCTGTAAAAACCTGTCAGGGTGGCAGTCTGAAGACCGGGACCCCTGTGCCTGATGTGGAAATGAGTGTAGTCTTAAGCGTGGTAGAGGACACGTAGGGCCTGGTGCAGGGTAACTGCACGCCCCCTGGTGTTAAGCACCAGCGTTTGTGCGGCCACATACCAAGACCCTGTTGCTGCTTAGTGCAAGACAAGATATAATAGGCAAAACAAGAGGAGACATAACTAAGTACTATATGTGAAAACCACTCATACATAAGCCTGCCACAACACCAACGTACCCCATATTTGGCAGGTCCTACTCTACCTAATGTCTGCTAAATAAACCATAATAAAATACATACAGCACTTACCTGCAAGGAAGAAGCAGATGACTTGAAGCATTTGCCTGCAGGAACAAAAAGAACTGAACTGAAACAAAAAGAACCATGGAAAAAGAACGGGTGCGGCAACATAAAACAAACATTTAAATGAATCCAAGAGACTCGGAATTCCAGGAACAGAATACAGGAATGAACCCAGAAAACCAGACATAGAATAGAAAACCAGAAACACCAAGAAAAACTAAACAAGAATTGTAAAAAGAGTACTGGAGCCATGGTCAGACATCAGAACAGAGCAGAGCAGTTCCTGACAAAACCACGGTTATGGCGGAAATTAGTTGCTTTTAAGATTAGTTGTGCCAGAGCTCTCTGCAAGCATTTATGGCCAGCTCGGCTGTTAGGCCCCGCCCCTCATCATTTTCAATTTTAATAACAAATATGGTTACATAAAAAGAATAATTAATAAACATTGGCACTTATTACAACAGGATGACAACCTTGAAGAAGTTATACCCATCCGACCTAAGATTATCTTTAGAGGAGCCCCAAATCTCAAATCTATTTTAACGAAAAACTATACTATACAGAGATAATACATTAGGTAAGAAACCAACATTTTCCTTTTTAGCTGGGACAAAGGGATTTCACAAGTGCAAACGCTGCACTGTCTGCAAAAACACAGACCCTTCTGTAATATCCAAAACTACCAATTTTACCTCCAAAAGAACCAATAAAACAGGCATCATCAATGATTTTATCAGTTGTAATACAAAAAACGTGATTTACTTACTTGAGTGCCCCTGTGATCTACGATATGTCGGAATGACCACAAGGAGCCTTAAAATTAGATTAGGCAAGCAGAAACATCGCTAAAGGATAACGAAACCACTGTGTATCTAAACATTTCATTATTCACAATAAGGACCCCACATTTTTGAAATGTATTGGAATAAAAAATTTTACCATCCCCTGGAGAGGGGGTAATATAAAAAATATCCTTGGTGAAACCGAGATGGAGTGGGTGTTCAATCTACAAACCTTGACACCCCATGGTCTTAATGCAGATTTTGACCTTTTTAATTTCTTATGACACTTCATATCACTTTTTTCGATTTTTATTTCATTTTTTATTTTTACCCTCAGTATGTTAATCATTTTATAGCTAATAAATTAGGCTATCTTAATTATAATACAGTTCCCATGCACTGGCGGATCCAGAGTCTTATCTCGGGAGGGGTACTCGTAGATTATTTAAAGAAACAATCCAGGCACAGTAACCACTACAGCTCTCTGTAGTGGTTATGGTGCCAGGAGTGCCGTGGTGCCCTCCCAGAGTAAATAGTCAAACGGTTTAAAAACAGTTTGACAATTTACTTGGGGTCTGCCAGGATAGGGGCTGTAGTAGGGGATAGAGCCTCTAGTAGTGTGTGTGTGTGTGAGAGTAGGCAGTGTGTGTGTGTGTGTATGGGAGGAACTGAGTGTGTGAAGGATGCAGGGTGTGTATGGGTGACAGTGTGTGAGGGGTCAGTGTGTGTGTACGGGAGGCTGTGCATGTGGGCCAGTGTGTGTATAGGGGTGCAGTGGGAGCACTGTGTGTAGGAGGGGCAGTGTGTGTTTGTGTGAGGGGTGTAGTGTGTGCATGGGAGTGCAGTGTGTATATGTGGGGTGCAGAAAGCACTGTGTGTATGGGGCCAGTGTGTGTATGAAGGTGTAGTGGGTGTAGTGTGTGTATGGGAGTCCAGTTGGAAGTGTGTGTATGTGGGTGCAGTGCTTGTATGGGGGTATAGTGTGTGTGGGGGGAGAAGTGTGTGAGGGTGTAATGTGTGTGAGGGTGCAGTGTGTGCAGTGTGTATGTGGGGTGCAGTGTTTGTATGGTGAGTACTGTGTGTATGTGGGATGCAGTGTTTGTATGGGGAGCACTGTGTGTATGTGGAGAAGTGTGTGTGTGGGGTGCATTGTTTGTATGGGGAGCACTGTGTCTATGGGGAGGTGTGTGTGTATGGGGAGCACTGTGTTTATGTGGAGGTGTGTGTGTGTGTGTGTGTGTGGGAAGCTGAGGGGGTGCAGTGTTTGTATAGGGAAGCACTGTATGTAGGGTGCACAGATGTTTGTATAGGAGCACTGTGTGTATGTGAGGTGCAAATGTTTGTATAGAGGTATATATGTAAGAGGTGCATTGTTTGTGTGGGGAGCACTGTGTCTATGTGGGGAAGTGTGTATGTGTGTGGGGGGTGCAGTGTTTGTATGGGGAGCACTGTGTGTATATGGGGTGCAGTGTTTGTATGGGGAGCACTGTGTGTGTGGGGTGCAGTGTTTGTATGGGAGCACTGTGTATGTGAAGTGTGTGTGTGTGTGTTGGGGGCAGTGTGTACAGGGGCTGTGGGGGCAGTGTGTATTAGGGGGCTGTGGGGGCAGTGTGTAGGGGGACTATGGGGCAGTGTTTATATAGGGGCTATAGGGGCAGTGTGGGGGCATGTGGGAGCAGTTTGTTTGGGGCAGTGGGGGCAGTGTGTATGGGGAGCTATGGAGGCAGTGTGTATGGGGGACTATGGAGGCAGTGTGTATGGGGGGCTATGGGGGCAGTGTGTATGGGGCGGTGTGGCCTTGGGGGCTATGGGGGCGAGGTGTGTATGAGGGACTATAGGGGGCGATGTGTATAGGGGCTATGGGAGGCAGTGTGTATGGGGGCTGTGGCGGCAGTTTGTTTTGGCAGGCGGGCTATAGAGGGCAGTGTGTATAGGGGCTATGGGGGCAGTGTGTATGGGGGCTGCTCCTGGGGGCAGTTTGTTTGGTGGGGCTATGGGGACAGTGAGTATGGAGGGCTATGGGGGCAGTTTGTTTGGTGGGGCAGTGTAAAACAAATGTTTTTTTAAATTAATAAAATATTATTTATAATCTCCCCTCCCTTCCTACCTTTGCCCAGGGAGGGGGGATATCGCTTGTAATCCCTGGTGGTCCGGTGGAATCCCTGGTGGTCCAGTGGTGAGAGTGAACTCTAGCCTGCACCTCCTGAGGCTAGAGTTTACTCTCGCGAGAACAGAGCGTTGCCGTGG
>OW240912.1:324935462-324989193 GCA_933207985.1 Pelobates cultripes | reverse complement strand
AGGGGGAGGACAATAGGTCCCCCCTATTTTACTTTAGGGCCCCCACCCGCTGTTCAGGGGTGGGGTCCGGGGGGGGCAATAGGTCCCCCCTTCAGGTTAGGAGGGGGAGGGGGGACTTTTTTTTTTGTCATTGTTTAATAGACATGCCCCTACTCGCAGTATAGAGAGTAGGGGCATAATTTACTAATACTAAGTAATCTTTACTTAGTATTAGTAAATTTGGCTGAAAGACCAATTTAGGTCTTTCAGCCTTTTAGTAGATAGCTCCCTAATACCGTGGGAATTAGGGAGTTATCTACCTATTCATTCCTGTCATTATATTGACAGGCTAACAAACTTACATTTTATATGAATGTATGTTACTTGATTGTTGTAAGTGTTGCAAATGTTTACGGCTGAATCCTGGCTATGTTTGTATACTTTTTATTTAAAATTGTATACAGTGTAAAATTCTTCTTCTTCCACTGGGTAAGTATATTAGTACTTAGGCAATACTGTGCTTCGGAACTTCGTCAATTCAGCACTTCGGAACTTCGGCAACTTCAGCAACTTCGGCACTTCGGAAGTTCTGCACTCCGACACTTCTGAAATTCGGTAATTTCGGAACTTCAGGACCTCAGTAATTCGGCACTTCGGCTATTCGGACATTTGGAAGTACCCGAATGTCCGAATTGCCCGAAATTAATCCGAATTCATATTCGGCCCGAAACGAATTGCACATGTCGAATGTCTGACACACTTTCCTGGGATCCTTCTGTTGTTTTCATAGGGTTGCTCTGATCTTGTGATCTATGGCAACCCTACCACAACAACTTTCTCTCAGATATTTTATGCTTCATTAAGATATCCTAGCCATTGCTTATTTAACTTGCTTTAAGGGCTCTCCTTATCATTGGTATTTTTTCATGTTTTATTCATTTTTTATTTATCGATGTATATGGATTATCCAGATTTTAGAGCCCTTTCCTGTTATTTATTTAGCTACATTATTGTTTTAACCACTGTTTTTTTAACAATCCTAATCCTTTTACTCTCTTTATGTAGATTTACTCACTTTATACGGTATCCACCTTATGTTTATTCTTATATATTTGGCTCTATACATTGTGTGTCCTATGTTTTTTGTTCAGTTATTCCCCTTCCAAGATGGCCGAGGTGGCTATTTTCTATTATTTATATTACACTAGTACTACCCCTTCGGTACCACTACTTTTGTCCCCCTTACTATTATGCAGCATTAACAGCCTTGCTATGATGGATGGATATTGCTGACATCCCATACATTGAATTGAAACTACAGTTCCCAGGAGGCTTAGCGGCAAATATTATGACTTGCATATTGAAACATAGAAACATAGAATGTGACGGCAGATAAGAACCATTCGGCCCATCTAGTCTGCCCAATTTTCTAAATACTTTTATTAGTCCCTGGCCTTATCTTATAGTTAGGATAGCCTTATGCCTATCCCACGCATGCTTAAACTCCTTTACTGTGTTAACCTCTACCACTATAGACGCATATGGAGGATGAGTATCTCAGCCACAAATACTACAAGGGCCTCCATTGACTTTTAGAGAGGCAAAGCATTTGACTTTTAGAGAGGCAAAGCATTTGAAAACTAGATTGGTCCCCAGTATATTTACAAGTCAGCGGATAGAGGTGCAAGAAGATAAAGAATTTTTTTAAAATGTGTTAGATATAAGGGGTGCCGATTCCTCCCCAACAAAGCAAACACTTTTACCAGTACATACACGGGAGAGACATTTAATATAAAACTATTTATTAATTTTTCTTTTATCCATGCTGTATACCTCCTTACTTGCCAATGTAGTGTACACAACATGCGGGCAGAACAGGGCAAAAAGTAAAAGTATGGTTCATGGAGCATTTCGATAGTAAAAGAAAAAGAGTTGACACATATTCAGTACCCCAACACTACAATAAATACCTTAAATTTAGTCAGATAACTTTTTCCTGTGTTGCTATTGAAAAAGTTTTATTGGATGAGAGGAGAGGAGATTTTAAATTGAAAATAAGAAAGAGAAAGAAATATTGAATCAACAAACCATGCACCAAAAAGGTCTTCATATAGATGGTTTGTTTTGGTAATTGTTTTTACTTATTTTTAATTTTTTTAATATATATATTTTTGTATTTTCATATATATATATATATATATAACTTTTTTTTTGTTGCACCAAAGTTCCCTTCTGTGCTATTTCAGCATTGAGAATGAGGCTTGGAGTATCGGTGGAAGGCATTTTGACATCCACTTTAGTGAACATCTTTTCCACAGCAACACTTTGAGAGCAATGATTGGAGTGCATATCTTATATGGAAGGAGGAACAGTAATTGATTGAACGTCAGATTGGTTAATTAGCCTATTATTGCACCAGAGACACACTTTAAAAAGAAGGCCTTTTTTCCCCTAAAGAAGTCCACATATAGCAAATGAAATGCATAAGGATTCCTGCCATCCACATGTTCAGGCTCTTGAGACAAGCAGCAACAGTATGAAAATAAGGGAGCAGCGCCTTGTAGATAATCTTGAATAAGGAGATGCTCAGTGGATATGTGGAGAGAAAAAAACCAAGAGAAAACAATATCAGTATCAGAAGATGCTACACTAGATTGTTTTCTGTTGGTTCTTTTCTCTCCACATATCCAGTGACCATCTCCTGGATTTGAGACTATCTACAAGACGCTGCTCCCTTATTTCCATACCGAATTGATTGGTACTTTACCCATTATTGGGAGACATGCATTCTGTGTCAAATATCCTGTGAGTGCATCGTTAAGACATGCTCATCTTGTGGTTTATACAGTGTTGCATTATGTATGTTTGTTTTTGTATCTGTAGAATCTTTAGAGTGTTTTTTGCTATTAGATATAGAAGATTTGGTGGAATCTTTTTGGCTCTGCAAATATTAGAGGGTAATTGTACTCCTGTTGGGCTCCCTTGGTGTTATAGAGATGTTGTAGATATAAATGTTGTACAGCTGAATTGGTGTCTGCCATGACCTTGTATATCAATCAGAGACGTACTACGTGGAAGGATTTAAAGGAGGAATTTATTTTTGATAAGTTACATCTCCATTTCAAAAACAGCATATTTTAGAGAAACAGAATGTGTGAGAGGAACAAAATGATGTAACAATATCATTTTTAAGCAGAGAATAATATTATAAACACATGGCTTAACCATACATCTTTTCTGTCCTAAAACCCTTAAAGCTACTAAAAGCTGATCCAAAATATAGACACACTAAGTGCTAGCTTTCTGCAGATGGCGAGTTACAAATCCAGCTAAAACCATCCATTGAGCAGACACGTACTAAGATACTAAATATGAAAAAAATGCCATTTGCTACTGCCATAGGTTTTTTTATACAATTTTATTGCAAATCTGTTTTTTTTTTTTTTTGTAGAGTGATGCACTGATACATGACCTGCTGAAATGCATTACCCCAGCAAGATACACATCTCTATCTTTAAAAATTAGATCTGGGAAAATTCTCCAACTCAGATACAGTCACAGCTTGATGTCAGGATAACAAAAAACAAGGGAAAAGCTGAAAAATATATAACAGAAAAAAGGACTCATAGGGTATTAACTATTAGCATAAATACCAGCTGTATTGGGGTTTTGATGGTGTGTAGGAGATACAAGTGAGGGCTGGAAGGAAAATGGGAAAACATATTATGTTGTACCAGTCACTTGAATCTATCACTTCCTTGCACCATAATGACTACAATAAGCTTTGGTGTTTATGGTGATTGGAGTGCCTATGGGAGAAGAGGGGTGCAATGCATAACTCCACTTTGACTGATAAACACTTTAGGTACACTTCTGCCTGATTTGATCGGAGCACAGAAAATACTAAGCAAACTGCTTTGTTTCACAGAGTAATTTTATTTCTCATACATTACCCCATGGTAAAACTTATATTCAGTTTTATACAAATGCCAATTTACATAAAATTCCATGTATTTTGTTTAATAAAAAGATAAAAGGTAATTACTGTGGAATTTATTCAATCCTTGGCTCTTTGAGATTACAATAGCTGATTTAAACCCATTAATTTGTACATCTCCAGCATTGGTTATCTCAGACACTATCCGTGGTGCTGACAAATGTGAATGATATTCACTATTTCCTTTCAATTCCTTTACTTTTTAATATTAATGGATGGATTGTAATTGACAGATGGATAGATGTTCAAAGCGCACACACAGACACATGCACGCTCTCTCTCTCTACATCGATGGTAGTGCCATCCGTGCAATCGTTACTAGTCTTGGAGATTGTTTTGTTCATCTGCATTTGGGGCAATCAGAGAATGAACCAAGGAGAAGCAGTAAAAAAACAAAACAGTATTTATATATTGCTTTTTTTCACTTGATCTGTGAACCAAATGGCAGAAAAATGCACTGATCAAGGTACTGTAAAATATAAAATAATATTTATATTATGCATTTGTTTTGCAGTACACTGATTGGCCAATGTGTGTACCTTTTGGTTCATCTGGTTAATTTTCTAGAATCTTTCTTTGTTTTGGCCAAGCCAAATTCAGCCATCCAGAACAGCGATTTGGTTAAAACTATTTTTTCACCGTAAACAATTCTAATCATTACTTGTGATAAATGAGGAATAATTAATGTTTCACCTCTATGAAGTCCAGATGCCCCTGACTCCCACACACCAACCAGCATACCACTACACCACTAGGATTGATGGGAGTAAGGGGTAATAAATTGAGGGTAATGAAATATGAGGAAAGGTTAATGAAATGGCAGGACATTAGATGGGAGGAAGACACCATGAAATTGGGGAATGAATGTGATAAAGTGTGTGATTAATGGGAGGGGGTAAATAGAATTAGCTGAGCATAGGACAACCTAAAACATGAATAAATTACTGTAAGTGCATGTATGTGTATCTCTATGTATATATTTTATTTATGTCTGTGTATAAATGGACTCCACAAGACCTCTGAATGTGTTCTGTGGTATCTGACACCAATACATTAGCAGCAGATACTTTTATTTCCTGTAAGTTGCAAGGTATTCCAGCACATCCCACAGATGCTCAATTTCTGATTGAGATCTGGAGAATCTTGGAGGCCAACGCAACACCTTAAACTCATTATCATGTTTCTTAAACCATTCCTGAATAATTAATGCAGAATGGCAGGTTGCATTATCCTACTGAAATTGGCCATTGGCATCAGGGAACACCATTGCCATTAAAGCAGCACTGTCATGCCGAACTTACTTTTCCCCAATCGATTCTTCTTCTCTCCCTCTCTCAGGATCTGTTCTTCATTTCTTCCTATGTATGGGATAGGGCTATTCCAGGCTAGGGAAATAAGAAATTAATTTCTTCCTGTCTGCTCTAGTTTTCATTAAAACTTAAGAAAAAGTAGGGACTCTTATGGAGGTTTCCTACGCCGTAACCAGCCGTGACCAGCGGAGGAACAAATTATGCTTCGTTTCCGGTGGTCACAGCAATTTTCCCACAATCCTTACCTTTCCTCCCTGTTCCTGCGATGCTTCCTGTCACTTAGACAAGACGCCGGCAAAACTGCCGAATTGCGTTCTAACAGTTTCTCCATTCGTGTTAGAACGCAATTTGGGACTTTGTTCGTATCGGAATTTCATTCGAATGAATGAAACTCCGATCCTATTCATTGCCGTGGCGGCATCTTGCAGCCGCATAGTAGATAACTCCCTAATTCCCACAGTATTAGGGAGCTATCTACTAAAAGGCTGAAAGACCTAAATTGGTCTTTCAGCCACATTTACAAATACTAAGTAAAGATTACTTAGTATTAGTAAATTCAGCGCCTACTCGCTATACTGCGAGTAGGAGCATGTCTAGTAAGCATGACCTCCTCTGAGAACAGGGTATAGATTGAACATCACTTCCTTCCCAGTGAGGCCGTGCATATGGAGAGGTTTGTACTTTGTAAGGGGTCCATGCCATCACTGGATTTCCCACACAGCTTAATCTTCCTCTCTCCCCCCCAGCTCAATCCACCTTTACCCCCAACTCCATCGCCAGCTCTATTCTCCTTTAACTCTCCAGCTACATCCCCCACTCCTCTCCCCAGTGCTATTTAGCTCTCATGCTGCAGCTCCATCTGCCTCTCTCCCACACAGTCCCATTTCCGACTCTGCCTCCATCTCTCTTTTTCTTCCACTGCACCATGTCTCTCTTTCCCCAGCACCATTTCCCTCTCTCCCCCAGCTATTATCTACCTCTCTCCACCAGCTATAATATCCCTCTCTCCACCAGCTATAATCTTCCTCTCTACCCCAGCTCCATTTCACTCTCAACCCTCCAGCCCCCTCAATTCTATCTGCCTCTCTCCACTCCCTGCTCTATCTCCCTTTTTCCCCAAGCTACATTCCTCCCCAGGGAGTATGTGTAATCATGGGATTTTGCAGTAGATTGCCCAACCGTATCATGTATATCTACATAGCCAAAGCATGAACGGCCCCCTCTACTCTCCCAGCTCCATCCCCCTCTAACCCTGGGCTACATCACTGCTCTTTGCTGCACTCTTCTGCTACACTGAAAGGGTGGGAAGAGTGAGTTTTGGCATGTCTAAACTGTTGAATGGATGTTTATTGTTATTGTATCATTTATTTAGCGCCAGCAAATTCCATAGCGCTGTACAATAGGTTATTCTTTCATTTAGAAGTTTATAAAATCATTGGTCATTGTGGAAACCTATTGGCTTTAGCTTGGCTTTTTGCAACAGGAGTTAGGCTAGTAGCAATCACTAAATTTGTACCCTACCACAGTGTTTTAGGGAAAAGGTTTGAACTGTCAGTGATTCAGGAAAGTGTTGGTAAACTTACAGTTTGCACTTTTCTTCTGGCATTTAGGATTAGAACTCTCCCCAGTAAGGAAACCGATCTCTTTGCAGAAACCTGTATTACTGAGTATAGCAGTTTTACTGATTGTTTAGCGCATCCTGTGATAATTACAAGTTTTAGAGCTGGGAGAACTATTTTATTTGTAAACTAGTTACAAACGTTGTTGCATTGTGACAGCTGTGACAATACTCCTTTGAGACTTACAGTAACATATAATTTTCCATTCTTTGGACTTCTAAAAATGAAGCTTCCTTGAAGAATATATTTCAAGATTTCAGGATTTCTAGATTTTTATATCATAACAATGATTAGGTGTAGATATGAATACATATATTACATTTACAGCAATTTTCATATTGTATTGTATTATAAAGTTGCTGACTCTATCATTAAAGGGTTGCTCCAAGTTTCATAAACATTACAACCTACTGTAGTGATTTTGATGTCAGGAGTACCCTGGCAACAATACCCAGTAATGGGGCAAAACATTTTACAACAGTTTCCCCTCTTACCTAGGTGCTGACGAGTGCCAAGGATCCCTTCCCATTGGCCATTCATTGGCTGAAGGCATCATCTGGTTGCTCTCAACCAATGATTGATCCTCTGATTATAGAAGCATGCCCAAAGTTGATTTGCAGGATGGCTTATTATGCCCCAATGATGCTACCGGTTTTGGAGTTACACCTGGCAGCACATAGAGATACCAAGCACCATGACCAGAAACATTTCCAAGGCATACGTACTTTATTTAATTTTAAACTTTTATTTAATTTTAAACTTTTACTTAGTATTAGTAAATTTGGCTGAAAGACCAATTTAGGTCTTTCAGCCTTTTGGTAGATAGCTCCCTAATACCGTGGAAATTAGGGAGTTCTCTACTAAGCAGCTGCTTATTTTATGTATTTTATGTTATTTTAAGTAATTTCCCTATCCACATTTGTTTGCAGGGCACTTGTCCTACTCTTACCCCCATTTTACTTCCTTTTGCAACCCTCTAGCTCTTTCCAGGACGTTTTTAGAGCCATTTTTGTGCCCAAAAGTTCAGGATCAAGTTCGATCCCGAAACCGGACTTTTTTTCGAAGTTCGGCCGAACCCGCCAAAACCGAACATCCAGTTGTCCGCTCAACTCTCCTGATGATTGTAACTTCTCACTATGTCTGCCTTTTCTGTTATTGATGTAACTCTAACAAAAAACATGTGAAATTAAGATTTATTAAGAAATATAGAATGGTAAATGGGCTAAAGGAGTCACTGAAATTGATCTATGTATCTTAACTTTTCATTACCAAGCACTTTATGATTGAAAGAAATAGAACAATATAATTTATTTTAAACATAGCATATGAACATTTCATAACATACTGTTGTGTATAGATTGCTTTGCAAACAATCATAAACATTAAACTGATGTAAATGTACACATTTTTATTTTTCACTTATTTTGTTTGTCTAGCCTTTATAAAAATTATTTGTCCAGCCTTTCTAAAAAATATGTGGAGAAAGTAAGCACTTTAAATTATACGATATCCTATCCTCTATCTTGTAACATTTTACACAGGGTTAGAAACATTAGTATAAAAGCAGAACTGTAATTTCTCCCATTCAGTAGATGTGACAAAACAGATAAATAAAACGGTCAAATGTTTAACACTTGGAGTGGTAAATTAGTAACCTGTGAATTCTGGCAGAGAAATTTGCTCCTTGCTAAAGGCTGCCAATCATTCCTACAGTATAAATTAGGGTGATGGTGGCATTAAGGGCCAAGTTTCATTCTGCAAAATACATAAAGGTAAAAACATTTATACTCTATGCTGGAAATGAAGTAATCAATAAGATGATTATTGCTCAAAGGTGGGCTAATACCCAGCTTTATGGAAAATGCTTTAAACATGAATGGACAGTAGAGCCATAACACTTGCATCACAATGCAAGCTAAGAGGTAGTGCACACAACCTTGTGTGTAGGGTCATTCACAAATCTTGAATTGCTGGGTATTCAGCAGGAATGTCAAGTTTTAAGACAAAAACTATGACTAGTATCTACATGGTCTTGTGAACAGTCAGAGATGTGTGTGTGGTGGGACCTAATAAATGGTCACCTCGTTTTCCAACTCATTCAGGGATCAAAGTACCACTCTTGTGGAAAAGTTAAGTGCTTGAAGAAAAGGCAGTGGTTAGAAAGGATTTAAATAAATAAATAATAAAAGTAAATAAAGATATATATATTGTACTATGGCAATCCAGTGTATGCAGCAAAGTGCCTCTGGCCACTTCTGACTGGCCATGGATACCATCAAATAAATAGCAGCTTGACAAAATTCTCTCTTCTCTGATTCTGGAAGTAAACAATGTTGTTTATCTGATTGTCTCTGCTGAAAGCTAAAATAATCTATTATAGTTTACAGGTCCCCAAGGCCACCAAACCACTTACTAGCATCCCTACCTTCTTAAAGCACAGCTATCACCTTAAAACTATTTTTAATATAATAATTTTTTTCATCAAGTTTTGAAAGAAAATATGTATTTTTTTTTTATATTTTTTTTCAAAGTATGTGTAAGAAAATGAGGAAAAACTCATCCCTACCTTCAGCCATATACATGCACCTTGGGTCAGACAGTGTTTGCAAACTGACAGTCTCTATGGTCTTCCTGGCTTCACTCCCTGCACAGAAACAGAGAAGAAGACCAAAGAGACTAACTGTCAGTTCAGATTTTCACATTTTTTTCCACATATACTTCAAAATCTGTTTCCTTTCAAAACTTGATGAAAGGATTATTATATCAAAACATAGTTTTGAGGTGACAGTTTAAAGGACCGAAAAAAAAATGCTTGTACCCTACAACTCTAGTAGTTGTGTAGCCAGGGGCTCCTCCTCTAAGTAGCAAGTACATGATAATGAATGCATTAAAATGTCTCTTTAGCTTCAACATTTTGGGGCCAAGCCACATTTCAATGAGAGAAGAACTTCCAAGGCAAACCTAGTTTATTATATTTTTTCCTTCATAACATTTACATATAATGTTATTATACATATATACACATTTCTAGCCAAATTAATTAATTTGTTTTAATTAGCTGGTAAATGGGAATCTCAATTTTAATGCTGACAATTATTTAAAAAAAAAAAAAAAACTCACGCATTATCAGGATTGCCTTTAACCCCTTAAGGACCAAGCTTCTGGAATAAAAGGGAATCATGACATGTCACACGTGTCATGTGTCCTTAAGGGGTTAAACTATTTGAGCCCGGGAGTCAAAGTCTGTGTGCACACTTGAGGCACATTAGTAGGCCACATCATACTAACTTAATATAACTGATATTTACAGTAAATAAAATAACTGAGTTTTCAATTTAAAATCCAGTTTATTTCGAATTGTAGAGGATTGAGCCTAATAAATGATAACCTCTTCCCACACTGTAAATAATTCTGCATTTTATTGCCAATGATATTGTTAAGCTGTTTCCAAGCACCTTTATGGTCATTTGTTTGTTTATTATTTGATTTAAAAATATGCCTGGGATTGCAGCAAACAGAGGAGACTTGCATGCTTTAGTGGAGAGGAATGATCTGATTTTTGGTGAAATTCTGTCATTTGTGTCATTTTTTGTTTAATTTGACTTTTAACATTTTTAGCACTCAGCATTTTATATTTAGGTCATTAGACATATAAATTATTTTGTGCATTTCTTGCTTTCTAGGCACCATGGAAAACCAAACATACCTTTAGATATTTATTTTTATATTTGGATGTATTTATCCAGTTTCAGAAGGTATAACAGGATAATAAAATATCGCTTTTCTTGTAACGTGTACTTTTTTATTTGGAAAATAAAAAATCTATGAAAAATGTAAAACATGGAAAGTGTAGCTGGCACAAAAGCATGATGTGGTACTTGTGAGTATGGAAGGCTGTTCAGGATTTTTAAAAAAAATACAAAAATATGGTAAATTAAATGCACATTTTATTTTCAAAAATATAATGACTATTTTCCATTCACGGATGTTTACAAAACATTTTTAGAAAACATTTTGTTATAGAAAATGTTTCATTTATGTGGGGAAGTATTATAATATATTGGCAGATATGTTACATAGACTTGATACAAATATCCTTGATGTCTACCAAATATGCATAAATGATTTGGTATTTCCTAAAATTGCTCCTAAAAGTTTGTAGCCTAGTTTGTGTCTTTTAGAATAGAAAATATATACTGCTTAGTATAGACCACAGAACATTGTTTAGTTGTAAGCGGAATCCCTAGGTTTTCTTTTTCAGATATGAGAGTGATGGTAAGAGGGTAAGGAGTCAATTCTCCCCCTGGGCAACCAGCAAGAACTAACCTGCAGGAATATCTCCTTCTGGAGCAGTATCTGAGGATGACCAGACATGTTTTTAGAGGTGCTTACCACAAGTGAAATGAGATATTAATCAAGACATCCATAAAGTGGGTGGGCCACTGAATCTATCATGTCACTGTTTCTGCCACCAAAGGGGATTGGTCCTCCCAAATTACTGGTAGGTCAGCCTGGCATGAATGCACACCAGGCTGCCTGCCTATCATGTAAATCCAGCAAATTGAGGGCAGACCCTGGTGGGAGCAAAACATTACATTTAGAATTATTTATAAACGTGTGCATACTGAAGGCAAATAGCCCGGAACGTAAGTGAGAACAAAAACTTTGGTGAAACATTTGGCATTCATGAAACAAAAGTAACACAAAGTCTATCTTCTGCAAAATTCAAGAGACAGAACGTGATTCATTAATAACATCTGCTGTACACAAAGCAAATACATTGAGACATTTAATGCCAAAGTGTTCAGTCACAAAATAAAATCAGTCTGTCTCAAAGAAGGCCAGAAGCTGTGATTAACAAAATGACTGCGCATATTCTGAGGTTAGCTACTTGGCAACAGACCGTGCCAAAGGCTCCTAAACAAATCCTGGTTAACAGATACCAGAATTGGCTAAAGACCCAACTTAAAAATCATTCTCTTGTCTTTGTCCATGCTATGTTAGGAGAATGTATTATGTTTAGTAATATAGGTTTTTTTTTTCTTTTCAATGTAGATGTCTGGAAGGGGTCTATAGCCTAGAATCTATGTGAAAAAGATGGGAAGTGTTTATCTGAGCTAGAATAATATTAAATACCTTCCTACAGACAATGTGGACAACTGTAACACCTACTGCCTCTTGAATTTGGTTATTATTAAAGCTAGCTTTCAGTGATTCAGGGACCATTTACCATTTTTAGTCATTAAATATAATTTTCTGTATTTCGAGGTGCAATTAGATACCAAGAGTGTTACAAAATGGTTTGTTTTGGGTCAGTAGAATCAACACTAATATGTGAAATGTTAGGCCCTAGTGTTTTATAAACCGAGATTACAATTCTATTACATTATTCAGAAATATAAATTCAAGCAATTTTCCTGACATAATATTTTACTATGAATGCTCCAGCTCAGAGTTAATTAAGCCACTTCTCCTAAAGTATATCATACTTTACACTTGATGAGATTTTTATTCTCATGCATAAAAACCAGAACTAGAATATGTTACAAAGATTCTTTCATCTCAAGCACCACAAATAATGACATGGGCAGTCTTGCACATCTGGGAAAGTGAATTGAAACATGAGGAAAATGCATTGTTTCAATGTATCATATCGATATCTAGTCTTCATTCTATCATTTTTGAACCACAGGAGTCTGTTTACTAAATAGTGAGGTGCGGGGACTTCGTAGCAACCTTGCAAAGTGTATACCAAATGGCAAACAATAAAAAAATTTTTTATAAATGTTATATTCTTCTAAACGTTATAAAACTGCTGTTTTAGTCTGCAAAGTGTTTTCACTTATAAAGCCACTACAACTGTTTGTTGAATAGACCATAGAGCAGGGGTAGGCAAACTTTGGCACTCCAGTGTTTGTGGACTACGTTTCCCATGATGCTCGTAAATAAAATCTGCCTTTGGCTACTACTCAGTGTGCCTAGGTTGTCTCTACAAATGAAATTAAGTTCAAGGCACAGCCATGGCACACATTGCAAATGAGATGGAAAAACCGAAACATTATTACTCCTCCAAATGCATTTTCTAAGACGACTGCAGCTCATAACAATTACTGACAGAAAGCTAAGATGGTGGTGCCCATTTGCAGTATAAAGAGATGGGGGTTTCTGCATTTAATTAAATTTTTCACACCTGTATATATTTGACAAATACAGGAATAACTGAACATAATTCATGGACAGAAACAGATCCCCTTAATAACTAAAAATATATATTTCCAAGTAGGCAAGAAAAGACAGTTACATAATATTTAATTAAGTGTTTTGGAGAATGGACAAGATGACATGGATATTTAGGAAACAGGAATAGAAAAGTAAACTCTGATAATATTTTAAACTGACAAGCTTGGAAGTAAAGTTCAGTTTGGAAAATCAGATAAAATAAATATATATTCTAAATCAAAATTACTTTATTATAAACTATGTAAATTAATTTCGTCAAACAAGAATTGTCCAGACATAATAAAGAGCAAATGCTAGCCAGTCTGGTCTGATAACGTAGATGAGCTACCACAGCTCAAATTGCTGAAAAACTTAATGCTGGCCATGATAGAAAGGTGTCAGAATGCACAGTGCATCGTAGTTTGCTATGTATAGGACTGTGTAGCCACAGACTGGTCAATGTGTCCATATTGACCCCTGCACCTGCCGAAAGGACCTTCAATGGGAACGTGAGCATCACACCTGGACCCTGGAGCAATGGAAGAAGGTTCCCTGGTCTGATGAATTATGATTTCTTTTAAATCAGGTGGATGGCCAGGTGCATGTGCTTCATTTACATGGGAAGGGATGGCAGCAAGATGCTTATTGGGAAGAAGACAAGCCGGCAGAGGCAGTTTTATGTTCTGCTGGTAAACCTTGGGTCCTGGTATTCATATGGATGTTACTTTGACATGTGCCACTTACCCAGAGATTGTTGTAGACCACATACACTCCTTCATGGCAATGGTGTTCCTTGATGGCGATGACTTGATGCTTTCAGAATTCTGTGCCTAGAGGAGCTGATTATATAAATCTTGCCATGCCCACTGTCATCTTAATATCTGCCTCATTTTCTTTCTCATGGAGTTGAAATATTATAGAGATAAGTAATCCATTTTTACCTGTGGGGCAAAGTCAAATCAGCATCTCAGTTCACTCTGATTTCTCATTGGCCAAACTATACTGTTTACATTCCAATTGGGAAGACTTGTTTTTTAAAAGGGATTTGTGGCTGAAGGGTTGAAGTTACACTGCAAAGCAATGCAATTTTTTAAAAAAATTTTAGCCAAACTAAAGAGAATATTAAAGAAAAAAATTAATATAGAGACCTATCAAATGCACTTAAATTGGTGCCCCACATGTTTCTTTTAAGAAATAGATACACACCACGATGTTCATATGGAACATAATACATTAAAGATATACCTGGCACCTATTAGTGGCAAGAATGCACTTGGCTGTCTGTGACCTCTACCCTATGATGTAATCTAAAAGCCTGAAAAGACGCCAGTTGTTTTGTTTTAATTAACCTATTGAGCTTGACATTAAGCAACAACAAACAATCATGGCAGAAAATGAAGTTTGGATCGTGATTGCTTTGATAACTGTTACACTGTTGCAGGCCTAAAGTCAGAAAACATTGATTGGTTATTAATACTGGAATATGATGTAGTCTCATGTGCCTATTTGATTTTCTCTAATTTATAGTATTTGTATTATTAGTTAGGTTAAAGAGTAGGTTGAAATTCAAAGAAAGGAACATTACTATTACTGTGATAGTATAACTTTGAATTCGAGTTATATTGGTAAAGAACATGAATATGAATAAGAAACGAGTTGAGGTCATCCATCTATAAAGCACTGACCATAACAAACAATGTGGCTAAAATAACTTTTTCTAAAACACACAGAGATTTCCTATCACCCAAATAAAACGTCTATCTGCATATGAAAGGGCAACAGTGGAATCTCCAGGATTCAAATTTATGGGGGGCACATGAAGGGCCAGGGACATAAGTAGGGGGGCAATTCTAAAATGTATGTGTGTGTGTATATTCATATACACTTTGCATTGAAAATACCGGCACTCCTGGAATCACAATTAATTTGTTCTTTTATTTTCTATTTTTTATGCAAGGTATTTACTGTGTTACTTGGCACCTTGGTATTTGACTGGAGGTTGGAGTGCAAATTTTCAGTCTACATATGCCTGGGTTTTTTCATTCTTTAAATTCACAATAGTTGTGCACGTTGTAGCACTATCGCATGATGCCACAATAATAACATTACTAAGACAATAGTGTTTTTGTTAAAACTAAGTTCATTTTAACATTTCAAATATCGCAGTTTCTCATTCATTCATGTCTTTTCAAGAATAAAACTGCTGTGAGCTACGCACTACATATCCACCTGTAACTACGAGTTACTAGCTATTTTTCTTTATGTCACCATTCACATTCATCTCAAAACATCTCCACACTGAAATGTATTTGGTTCAGCATGCATTTATTTCTGTGAAACATTGTAAATCTGGGCTTTATATTCTTGGATTAATGAAGTACTGATACCTAAAGCAACCTGAACAATATGGTCATTCTCTGAGCAAGGTTCTTTTTCTTTCTGAATTTTGCATCCCAGCAAGATACCCCCTGGGGCATTTTCCCAACCTCTAGCCAGTCTGCAAAGATCAGATGACTTGTTTCTCCCTAATACTTCAAAGAAACACAGAATTTTAAGACAGATAAAAGTCAGTAGGGATGTGCATGGGCAAAAAATTCGGTCCAGCTCGGCACTTCCGGCATTTCGGCAATTCGGCACTTCGGTTTGGCAATTCCGAAATTCGGGGTTAGGGTTAGGTTTGGGGTTAGGGTAAGGTTTATAGTTAGGGGTAAGGTTAGGGTTAAGGTTATATTCCTGTCATTATTCCCGTAATTTCTCCTCCCACTTTTCAGAAATCGGAAGCACTTCGGCAATTCGGTTCGGCTTGAAACTTACGAACTTCGGCAATTCGCCAGTTCACCAATTCTGTTCAGCACTTCCGAAATTCGGTACTTCGGCAATTCGGACATTTGGAAGCATCTGAATGTCCGAATTGGCCAAAATAGTAAAAAACCAAGAGTTAGCATGTAGTAATTAAAAAAAAAACAGAGTGAGGAAGACAGAATGATCTATAAGATTAGGCAGAAAAAGGCTAAGCAAGTTATAAGAGTTTCCAAAAAGGGGACAAAACATTTTTTAGATACATAAATGAGAAAAGGAAAGTAAAACAAGGATTAGTTAGATTAATATCAAAATAAGGAATGTATGTAGAAGATGATAAAGGTCTAGCTGACTGCCTCAATGAATATTTTTTCATTTTTTCAGTATTTACAGATGAAAATGAAGGAAAGGGACCTTTCAAATGAGTCATGTGTTACATGTGAGTTTACAGAGGAAGAGGTTCTACTTCAACTGTCAAAAGTAAAGACAGATAAGTTAATGGGACCTGATGGAATACACCCAAAGTTATTAAAAGAGCTTAGTGGTTTACTAGAAAAACCATTAACATATTTATTTAACTAATCATTGTTAACAGGAGTAGTCCCAGAAGATTGGAAGTTAGCAAATGTTGTGCCCATTCACAAGAAAGGTAGTAGGGAGGAGTCGGGGCAACTATAGGCCAGTAAGCCGTACTTCAGTAGTGGGGAAAGTAATGGAAAACATGATAAAGGATAGGATTGTTGAACATCTAAAATCACATGGATTTTAAGATCAGAGACAACATGGGTTTACTTCAGGGAGGTCATGCCAAACTATTTTTTTAGATTTTTTGATTGGGTAACTAAAATAATAGATCAGGGTGGTGCAGTAGACATTGCTTACCTAGATTTCAGTAAGGCTTTTGACACTGTTGCACATAGAAGGCTTATCAATAAACTGCAATCTTTAAGTTTGGATTCCATTATTGTTGAATGGGTAAGGCAGTGGCTGAGTGACAGGCAACAGAAGGTTGTAGTCAATGGAGTATATTCGAAGAATGGGATTGTCACTAGTGGGGTACCTCAGGGATATGTACTTGGACCCATTCTCTTTAATATTTTTGATGATATTGCAGATGGTATTGATGATAAGGTATGTCTTTTTTGCTGATGATACTAAGCTATGTAACAGGGTTGATGTTCCAGGAGGGATAAGCCAAATGGCAAATGATTTAGGTAAACTAGAAAAATTGAGTTGTGGCAACTGACATTTAATGTATCTTGGACGTAAAAACCCAAGGGCAGAGTACAGAATATTTGATAGAGTCCTAACCTCAACATCTGAGGAAATGGAGTTAGGTGTGTTTATCTCTGATGACTTAAAGATAGGCAGACAATGTAATAGAGCAGCAGGAAATGCTAGCAGAATGCTTGGTTGTATACGGAGAGGTATTAGCAGTAGAAAGAGGGAAGTACTCATGCCATTGTACAGAACACTGGGGAGACCTCACTTGGAGTATTGTACGCAGTACTAGAGACCGTATCTTCAGAAGGATATTGATACCTTAGAGTGCGTTCAGAGAAGGGCTACTGAGCTGGTTTATGGATTGCAGGATAAAACTTACAAGGAAAGGTTAAAGGAACTTAACATGTATAGCTTGGAGGAAAGACGAGACCGGGGGGCTATGATAGAAACATTTAAATACATAAAGGGAATCAACACAGTAAAGGAGGAGACCATATTTAAAAGAAGAAAAACTACCACAACAAGAGGACATAGTCTTAAATTAGAGGGGCAAAGGTTTAAAAATAATATCAGGAAGTATAACTATCCCCAATTAAAGAGTTTAAGCAGACGTGCAATAGGCATAAGGCTATCCTAACTATAAGATAAGGCCAGGGACTAATGAAAGTATTTAGAAAATTGGGCAGACTAGATTGGTCGAATGGTTCTTATCTGACGTCATATTCTCTGTTTCTATGAATTGCCAAAATTATTTCAAATTTACATTCAGAACGATACGAATTGCACATGTCTAAAAGTCAGTAAGAGTGACTTCATATGTCAATGTTCTATGTAAAAGCACATGCTCTATTACTGACTTAAAGGCAAGACCAGCACATGGGGACCTTTAAATAGGAATTATCCCTCATAAACCCTACTTCTGTTATACCTGCCTCACTTTGGGAAACACGTTTGAACAAGGTCTAAATGTAAATTACGTTAGTCTGTGACATCAGAGTCTCCATTTTGTGCATTTCAGGCTGGTTTTACATTACTGGAAGCAGCATGGGTATGGATAGATAATTTAAAATGGATGTTATGAGCATTATTTATACCCCAAATATGCCCAACGAACATGTTTCAGAACTGTCTTCAATCCCTGTTCTTAAGGCACCTAGAAATGCATTGATCATTTTGTGTGGTTCCAATTCCACTCAGTTTGGATAATTACCACATTTAAACTCACAGACGCTTTAACTAAACTAACAAATACCTTGGCTGTGACTGATGACCTCGGGCTGTCTGAGTATAGTGCGGACTGCATGTGATGTATTAGGGTATCTGAGTGTAATGCAGATTGTAAATTGGCCAGTCTGAGTGTAATGTGTCCTGTTTGTGTGTGATGCATTTGGCTATTTGAGTGTAATGGCGACTGCATGTGACGTATTGGGTTGCCTGTATGTGAAAGGAATAGTTTGTGTGTGGTGGTATTTGGCTGTGTACGTGTAATGGAAACTGTGTGCTAGCATTGGGCTGTCTGTGTGTGATGAGAATGTGTGTGATTATTTTGTGCTGTCAATGTAATGGGTACTGCTTGAGTTTTGGATGGTTTGGGATTGGCTATGCATGGTGGCACTAACTGTGATGGTATCTGTCTTTGTGTGATAGTAATAATAGTTGAACCAATGTGGGTAAAATGCACTGGGCCTAGTTCCCCAAACTCCTGATAAGTCTATAGCATCATGTAACTGTTCATCTGTGCTGCCTGTGACCTGTATAAACGTTGGTGAATCTTAAACCAACACAAACTAAAATTATTTGTTTCATTCTCATGCACACCATATGTAATTTAGGGTACATATATATCATTTACTCAAAAGCTTAACTTCAAGTTACTTACTGTCTCAGTAGTAATGCCACAGCCTGGAGTGTCTGCTTCACTTGCTCTCAGTCCCTCTGCAAACTGCAGTCTCAGCCAGGTAGGTAAGGTGTCACACTTTAAGTGTAGCTGCATTGTCAGCTCCGCTAGCTCCCTAGTCCCTCTGCAATCTCCAGGCAGGTGAGGCTGAACTGTCTGTTCCACTCACTTCTACCCCCCTTCTATCCATGTCTCTTCTTCCCCCTTCCATATCTCCCTCCTCCTTCCATCCATGTATCTCCCCCTCTCATTTCTCTCTTCCTCAACTTCCATGTCTCTCTCTACCCCATCCACCAATGTCTCCCTTCCCCCATCCATCCATGTCTTTCCCCACTTCAATCCATATCTCCCTTCCTCTTCCATCCATGTCTCTCCCCGTGTCTCTTTTCTTCCCATCCATCCGTATCTCTTCCTCCCCTTCCATCCATGACTCTCTCCCCTTTCCATCCATCTTTTTCCCTCCTTCCATCCATATATCCACCCCTTCCATTTATTTCTTTCCCCCTATCAATTCATTTATCTCTTCCCCATCCATGTATGTCTCTCTCCATCCCTTCCATTCATACCTCCTTCCTCTTCCATCCATGTCTCTCTCCCCTTTCATCCATATCTTCCTCTCTCGTCCATCCATATCTCACACCCTCTGTTTCCCCTCCCCATCCATCCATGTATTTTCCTTCCCTTCCCTTAATGTTTCTCACCCCTTCCATCCATGTCTATCCATAACTTCCATCCATGTGTCCCTCCCCCTTTCATCCACGTCCCCCCTTTCTTTCATTCACATTTCTCTACCTCTTCCATTCATGTCTCTTCCCGCCTTCCATCCATATCCCTCCTTCCATCGATGTCTCTCCCCGCCTTCCATTATTATCTCTCTCCCTTTTCCATCCATGTTTTTCCCAATGTCTCTCCTCCCCTTTCCATCCATATCTCCCTCCCCTTTCCATCCATGTCCCTCCCCCATGTCTATCTCCCCCCTTCCATTCATGCACGTCTCTCCCCTATGTCTCTCTTCCTATCCTTCCATGTCTCACTTTTCCCCATCCATGTCTTTCTCTCTTCCTTTCCATCCATGGCTCCCCATTTCATCAATGTCTCTTCCCCATCCAGGTCTCTCTTCACCCATTAATGCATGTCTCCCTCCCCCCTTCCATCCATATCTCACCCTTTTTATCCATGTCTCCCTCCCTCCATATCTCCCTCTCCTCCCATCCATATCTCTCCACCCATGTCTTCCTCCCTCATTCCATCCATGTCTCTCCCCCCTTCCATCTATATCTTCCCCCACCCTCATTCCCAAGCAACAGATGGCACCTTAGTCAAAGATAACGCTGGCTCTGCTCACACACAGATTGGTCATGAAAGGGGAGGGAGGCTCCTCGATGTGTGGCATGCTGTTAGACTGAGCGTCGGGTAGTCACATCACACTCGGTGCTCCTACGCAGAGCGCAAGGCACTCAATGTCAGTTGTGGGACACAGCATGTTATAAGGGGGCCATGGACCCCTCTACTCCCCCTGGCATTGCCTCTAAGTGGCAAATAAATTAGCAGTATTGTTTTGTACATCCTTACATAGAGAAAAATAATACAATTATGAATACAAAAATAATAATTTCTTCATATAGAATTGATTGTATAGAAAAATATATCCAGAGAGGTCAAAATAAAATGATTTAGCCTATTTAAATCTAATAATTCTAGTAGCATGTGCTAGGAAACATGTATATGATTCTTAATATTGCAAACTAATATTTAACAAAATATGCTTGTTGTGTTAGACCATTTTTTAAGAAATCTCATATATACTACAGTTTGACAGGCTGTTGGAAATCATAAGCTTTTGTGTATTTTTGGATTATGATGAAAGTTTGAAGAAATTATCTTTAGCAATAAGGTATATTGAAAATATTGATCCCTGTTGCTAAACTGTCATTTAAAGGGCTTCCCATTTGTCTGAGAAAGGTGTTATTTGTCTTAATGTTCAAAAAGAAATTGGAATGTGGCAATCCTGCTTCAAATCTTTTTTGGATTTTCTTTATTAGGTGATTTGCACAAACCAAAGTGAACTTATACTTACATTTTCATGATTTTACATGAGTCAGTAGCCAATTACTATTATTCTGTATAACAGAACAGTTAGTTCCAGCAGCTTTTTTGCCATTAACATTATTTTATTGAATTGTGTATACTTGCTATAAATTAGAATAGAAAACCACAATTTTCCCCATCTTAATTGCACTGCACATGACACAGAAGCTATTATCTTATAACCTTCATATTATGTTGGCCTTTTCATATCTTCACTGTCATCTATTTTCACCTTTAAATCCATAAATCCATACAAAATACTATACTGTGACAATGTCAGATAAAAGGGGGATTTTAGTTAGACTTCTGCATGTGCTTATGGCCATATTGCAATGTGTCCAAATTGGACGTCTGAATTCTGTATCTCTGAAGTGCCACACGAATATATAAGTGAACAAATGACTCACGCAATGGACGAGAATGACATTTGCTTCCCAGATTCAGAGTTCTGTTCCTGGTGCCAACAAAGAGGGACAGAGTGGAGAAAAAACTGCAAATACGCAGCTTAGTGTGCCATGATGGACAGTGATTTGGACTGCATCTGCTGTCCAGTGGTGGAAAAAAAACAACTATATTGCCAAGCAGAATTGACTGAGATGGCTGTCAGACATTACTTTTGACCTTTGCTGTGCCTGTGTGCAGTGGCGTACACATGACCTATGGGGCCCCGGTGCGAAAATTGATCCATGGCCCCCCCCCCCACCCACGCGCGGGCCAGGCCGCAACACATGGCGGTGGGCACCTGGTCGCAGGGGTTACAGGGCTGCGACCCCTGCAACCGCGGTATGTACGCCAGTGCATGCAGATGCACACACACTTAAAGGACCACTCTAGGCACCCAGACCACTTCAGCTTAATGAAGTGGTCTGGGTGCCAGGTCCAGCTAGGGTTATTTTTTCATAAACATAGCAGTTTCAGAGAAACTGCTATGTTTATGAATGGGTTAAGCCTTCCCCTATTTCCTCTAGCGGCTGTCTCATTGACAGCCGCTAGAGGCGCTTGCGTGCTTCTCACTGTGATTTTCACAGTGAGAGCACGCCAGCGTCCATAGGAAAGAATTATGTATGCTTTCCTATGTGGCCAGCTGAATGCGCGCGCAGCTCATGCCGCGCGTGCGCATACAGCCGACGGGGAGGAGAAGAGGAGGATCGGAGGAGGAGAGCTCTACGCCCAGCGCTGGAAAAAGGTAAGTTTTACCCCTTTTCCCCTTTCCAGAGCCAAGCGGGAGTGGGTCCCTGAGGGTGGGGGCACCCTCAGGGCACTATAGTGCCAGGAAAACAAGTATGTTTTCCTGGCACTATAGTGGTCCTTTAAAGGACCACTACAGACACCCAGATCACATCAGCTCAATGAAGTTGTCTGGTCAGGTGTCAGGTCCCTCTAGTTTTAACCCTGCAGCTGAAAACATAGTTTCAGAGAAACTGCTATGTTTCACTGAGGGTTAATCCAGCCTCTAGTGGCTGTCTCACTGACAGCCACTAGAGGAGCACACTGAACGTCCATAGGAAAGCATTGAGTAATGCTTTCCTATGGGCGGTTTGAATGCGTGCGCGGTCGCATTCGGAGCTGAGAGGCTGAGGGATCCTCAGCGCCAAGGGAGTCCGGCGCTGGAGAAAGGTTAGTGCTGAGAAAACACACACATACACACTAGCTATCAGACACACACATTTACAGTCAGCGACAGACATACATACACACTCACTTACAAAACATACACTCTCATTGACAAACACACACTCACTAACAGACATCAAACAGACTCACTAAGACACACACAGTAACACACTCACTGACACTCACACTAACACTCACTAGCAGACACACACACTAACACTCACACTAACACTCACTAGCAGACACACACTAACACTCACTCTAACACTCACTCTAACACTCACTCTAACACTCACTAGCAGACACTCACTAGCAGACACTCACTAGCAGACACTCACTCTAAAGTGCATTAGGAAGCAGCCAAAAGGAAACTATTTCTGTTCTGAAAATGGTCAGAACTTTTGTGGTTTGCCTCCTTCAGATTACCCTCTGAACTATTGGGATGTAAAGAAGTGTGTGCGGCCTGCTCTCTGTCTGGTTGCCCGACAGCCAGTGACAAAACTAACACCAGTGCTGCCAGTGCGGTGCAGCCAGTGAGGTGCAGCCAGTGTGGCCCGCACACTGGGGGGGCCCATCGGGTGGTCCATGCAGTTAGGGCCACCTGATGGGTAGCCCTCTAAGACTGCGACCGGGCTCCTATAGTATAGGCCAGCTGAGAGGACAGACAATCACTTCCTCCCAGCTTCAAACAAACAGTGCTTCACAGGAGGGAGGAAGCAGCAGCGGACAGTGAGCTGCTGCAAACCGACACCAGCCTCAGCCAGCAGCAACCCCAAAAAAAGTCATCTGCTGATAAAAGGTAGGAGGGTGGCTGCAAACCTAAAAATTGTGATCTGTTTGTTTATATGTTAGTGTGTTAGAGTGTGTGTGTGTATCTGTGTGTTAATGTGTCACTGTGTGTATCTGAGTGTGTATATACCAGTGTGTGTATCTTTGTGACAAGGTGTGTGCATCTTTGGTTCTATGTGTGTTAATGTGTAGGTATGTCTGTGTACATGTGTATGTGCATACATCCCAGCAGACACCAACACAACATGCAAACACACCCTTGCAGACACAAATATAACATACAAACACACCCCTTCACTCAAACACCAATACTATACACAGTGTTCGAGAGAGAGAGAGAAAAAAAAAGAAAGAAAAAAAAAAAGAAATAAAGGGATTTAGGCAATATTCCAAAAATAGAATATATACAGTGTAGCGGGACTGGGGTAACCTAGCTGGTGATCCCCTTTGGTTAGAGTAGGTCAGACCCATTTCCCCAGTAACAGGACGAGACACAGTTCCAGGATACAACATTTGACAATGTTTATTGGGCACCCAGTTCTTTTAAGCACAGCACAACACAAAACACATACAGGAGGGGGCTGGGGAACAGATAACCACCTCCCGCGAAACTCATTTGCGCCAATCAGCGTCCAGGGATGGGAGGGGTTTCGCCACCCAACCAGATGGAAGGGCGCAAAACCCTGTTTGAACACGCGCTCCTCCTTGGATTGGTCACTTGCTCCCTGCAGCGACCAATCAGAGCTTTATTCATGCCGGCCAACCAGGAGAGTGGCGCAAACCCAGTTTGAATGGGCGCTCCCTCTCCCATTGGTCGGCCAGACTTCCATGCAGCCAGCAGGAGCCCAGCGGGAGCCCTGCGGTCGCGAGACCGACTCACAACCGCAGGGACCCCCTGGGCTGGCGCGCGTCCCTCGTCTGGACAGTGACGAGCGTAACCTCGTAGCTCCCAGGCGAGGGACTACGGGTAGGCAAGGGAAAAGAGGAGTGATTATAGGTCCGTTGGGAGTGGGTAGGGTGCTCCCTGACACCGGGATCAAAGCAAGCGTACACAGGCCGTTTGGGAAATGAATGCTCCCCCTGGTGGGCGTTCAGTAATACGAACCGGCAGCCACCCAGGGGCGGCACGCATCGCTTGTTACCTTGCGGTCTGTGGTTTTCACATGTTGTTAGCGAGGTGTGAACATGCTAAGTAAACGTTCTAACTGAGTTACTGGGGTGTTCCAGCGAACGGGGTTACGTGCGACAGAGCGCCCCCGGCTGGCCAAGTGGTATAGTGCAGGGTTTTACAGGCAAAATTATAGAGAAAGGAATAGAAAAGAGGGGACACACACATTATAATAGTCACATGCACACTTTAAAGAAGCAGGCAATTCCCAGTTTAGGCAATCCAGCCACACAGCTCCCCCTTAATCAACAACCGGCATACACTGCCTGATCCTGACAGATCAGCTGGGGAATGTCCGGGGGAAAAAAAAAAGGGCTCACGGATCATTTGCCTAGGGCTGTCTGTCTGGACAACCCGTCGGCGTTGCCATTCTGTTTCCCGGGTCGGTAGTGGATGGTAAAGTCATAGGGTTGTAGGACCAGGCACTCCTTCTTAATGGCGGCGTAGTTTACCTCCCTGGGCAGCAGCTTTCTGCTGAGGTAAGCCACAGGGTGTTCTCTGCCATCATCCCCGACCTGGCTCAGCACTGCACCTAATCAAACATTGAGGCATCTGTGTGAACAAGAAAGCATTTTCAGGGATTAGGAGCAGCCAGGACAGGGGCATTGATCAGGGCATCTTTAAGGGCTTGGAACGCCTGCTCAAACTCTGGGGTCCAGCGGACCTGTCTGGGTAGGGACTTTTTGGTCAGGTCGGTGAGGGGCTTTGCGAGGGCACTGTAATTGGGGACGAACTTCCTATGATAGCCAGCGGTCCCCAAGAAAGCCAGTACCTGGGTCTTAGTGAGGGGATGGGGCCAGCTAGCTACTGCCTCCACTTTGGCAGGCTCTAGCTTCTGTGTCCCACAACCCACCCGGTGCCCTAGGTATTGTACCACTGCCATCCCCAGGGTACGTTTACTGGGCTTCAGAGTTAACCCGGCTTCCCTAAACCTGTCTAGTACGGCCCCCACATGGGCTACGTGTTACTCCCATCACTGTATATGGTGATCTCATCCAGGTATGAGCAGGCATATTCCTGGAGGGCATCTAACAGCCGGTCCACCATCCATTGGAAGGTGTCTGGGGCGTTTTTCATCCCGAATGGCATTACCTTAAACTGGTACAGGCCAAAGGGGGTGATGAAGATGGACTTGGGGACAGCATCTGCTGCTAATTGGATCTGCCAATGTGCCTTGCATAGGTCAATGGTGGTGAGGTATCAGCCCCGAGACATTCTGTCGAGCAGCTCATCTATGTGGGGCATGTGGTAGGCATCTGAGACCGTCTTGTCATTGAGCCTCCTGTAGTCCACACAGAACCTGGTAGTCCCGTCCTTCTTCGGGACTAGGACTACAAGAGAGGCCCAAGGGCTCGTGGATGGTTTGATGACCCCCTAGCTGGAGCATCTCCTGGATCTCCTGCAGCATGCTCCCCCGTACAGCCTCTGGCACCCGGTAGGGGGTCTGCCATAGGGGCTATTGATCGGGGGTCTCCACTTTATGGGTGGCCAGGGGGGTATTCCCTGGCAGGTTGGAGAAGGTTGTTCGCTTTGCGAACAATATCCGTTTCACCTGTTTGCATTCGTGGTCTGTTAGTCGGTCGCTTAACTGGAGGTCAGGCAGAGGAAGATTGTCATAATCTTCCGAGGCTGGCACGCAAATGGCGGCGACATCCTCTGTCAGCTCGTGGTAGGGCTTAAATATGTTCACATGCAACAGGCGTCGGACTCCAGTACCCAAGTATGGACCGATCACATAGGTAGTGTCCTCTTTTTGTTCCACTACCTGGTATGGGCCCTGCCAGGCAGCCTGTAGCCTGTAATGTTGGACGGGTTTCAGCACCAAGACCTTCTGTCCGACTTGAAAGCTACGGTCCCTGGTGCCCCGATCATACCATGTGCACTGGTGCCTCTGAGCCGCCAGGAGGTTTCCTCGAGTTCCTCCAGCCGGTCCCTAAACTACAGCACATATGGGATGACGGGGGTCCCTTCCTGTTCTCCGGCTCCCTCCCAGTGCTCCTGCACTAGATCCAGGGGTCCCCTCACTCTCCGCCCGAACATTAGTTTGAACGGGGAGAATCCAGTCGACTCCTGCGGCACCTCCCGATAAGCGAACAGGAGATGGAGCAGAAATCTTTCCCGATCCCTGTGACTCGCCGCAAAGGTGTGGAGCATTTGCTTCAACGTACTATTGAAGCGCTCACACAGGCCATTGGTCTGGCGGTAGTAAGGAGAGCTCAAGATTGGTTTAATGCCGCATAACCTCCACAGTTGGTGGGTCATCTCGGCAGTAAACTGGGTGCCAGGGAAACTCCATCCGGGAGAACACTCGCATCAGGGCTTCAGCCACAGTCTCTGCCCGAATATTGCTCGGGGTACCGAGTCGCATAGTCCACGATGGTCAGAATGTACTTCTTCCCAGCGGGACTAGGCTTAGCTGGGGGCCTATGATGTCCACAGCTACCCTGCCAAACGGGTCTTCGATAATAGGGAAGGGATGGAGGGGTGCCCTGTGCCGGTCCCCTTGCTTCCCCACTCTCTGGCAGACATGGCAGGTCTGGTAGTACTGCCGCAGATCTTGGGAGATGCCAGACCAGAAAAAGCTTTGGGTGAGCCTAGCGGCTGTCCGGCTCCTGCTCAAATGCCCTGCCAAGGGGATATCGTGAGCTAGCTTCAGCAGCTCATACCAATACTTCTTGGGCACCACCAGCTGCTTGGTGGTAGTAGGGGCTGTAGCTGGTTCCTTCCTTACTGCTATACGGTATAATCTCCATTCTTCCCAGGTGCACCGCTCCCCCTCTTTCCCTACCTCCCCTGTGGTGGCTTTGTCCCTGTAACCTTGTAGGGTCGGAGGCTACTTCCCTCTCAAATTCAGCGGGGGTATCCCAGGGTAGGAGAGCAGGGACAGGGGTAGGTTCCCGGGGTTTGGGTAGTGGGTACGGGCGGCCCTGGTGCAGGGTCGGGAGTGGCGCCCTGAGGGAAGGGGGCAGGCTTGGGGGGTTTGCAGACAGGGTTTTCTACTGGACCTTGGGGGGTAGCAAAGGGTATGTGTGCCTACCTGAGCCTCAGAATGTGAGCTGGCCGGGGTGGTGCTTGCTTGCTGGCGGGTCATCACCAGGTAGGCTTCCTCCTGGGTCAGGATGGGGACAAATGCAGAGGCAAGGTGTCCGAGATCATTGCCGAGCAGTACCTCGGCAGGCAGCTGGTCCATGAGACCCATTTCAATTCTCCGTGTTCCAGCGCCCCAGTCTAGGTGGACGTGGGCAGTGGGTATGTAGTAGACGTTCCCTTCAGCCACTCGGACAGCTACAGTACCTCCTGTCTGTTCCTCTTCTGGAACTAGCTGGGAACGCACCAGCGTTAGCGTGGCTCCTGTGTCTCGGAGCCCATGTAGGAATGTCCAAGCTTCTTCGTCCAAGTTCTGGAACTCTGTGGTGTCGTTGGCCAAGAGGTGTACTGCAGGGTTTTACAGGCAAAATTATAGAGAAAGGAATAGGAAAGAGGGGACACACACATTATAATAGGCACATGCACACGCAAAAGAAACAAGGCAATTCACAGTTTAGGCAATCCCGCCACATACAGAAATGTAAGTAAATAATAAAGTTATAGATGGAAATATAGGTTGAATAGTAAGACACATAAAACAGAACAGAACAATAAGGTTGCAGGATTACAGGAAAGGAGAACCTTAGTTAGTAAGCCCCCTATTTGAAGGAGTATCGTTCAAGCAGGAAAATAACACCATGTAATATTACTTTGAGGCAAAGTCCAGAGTGGTGTTATGCAGACAGGTATAGAGCAGAGAGGTTCTATGGATTAAGCGGGTAAAAAAAAATCAGGGTGGTAGGATAAAGCTGGATAGTTGTGAAGTTCAGGTTAGTATTGTGCAGATTTAAAGTTAAGCAGGAATGTAGAGTTGTTTAAGCTGGTATGGAGCAGGTTAGTAAGTAAAGCAGGAATGCAGAGTTGGCAAGTCTGGAGCAGGTTGGTATGGAGCAGGTTTAAAGCCAAAAAGATTAGTTCACAGGAGCCAGGATCTGGTGTTTCAGAAAAATCAACAACTTCATTGTAAAGGTCCTGTAGTAAGCAGGGTGTAGCCTTATGTAGGATCTCATTCCGGCAGTTGAGGTTGATGAAGGTGAAATCCAAGGTAAGTGGTTAGGGAGGCCACTTGTCATGGAAAACTGGTATTGTAATAAAAAGAAAAATATTCCTGGTTGTTAGGCTAGGATCCTGACAATTGTCTTGTTCTTTTTAGGGTTGTGACAGAAACTTGGAGTAACAGTAATGTCAGTTTGGAACTGGTCATCCCCTGTACGCTATTCATAAACACAATATATGCCTTACTAGAAAACAGGGAAACTGTTTGTGGTGGCACAGTTCACGTCGATGTAGCAGCAGTGGTCAGAAGTTTGAATGATGTATGCATTGCTCATCTTTGCGAACAAGTTGATAATTGCCCTGAAACTGAACTGATGCTTGCTTCCTTGCATGATCCTAGGACTAAAATGAAAGTGGCACTTCAAACCAACAGTCTGACATACTAAATAGACAGACGTATTAGCACGGCCCATGATTTGCAGAGAAAGAGAAGCATACTGGCTGAGTAAGATTTCCAGATTGCTCCTAAGATGTTATCATTGTCTGCTACTCTCAGTAGCAGTGTAACCCCAACACAGCAGAGGTTAGAATCTGGGTTGAGGCTCTTGGCAGTTTAGGGGGGTGAAAGTGAATCAATAAGCAACCAAAGGAAACTAATTATATATCTGAAATTGTCAGAGCTTACCTGTTTGAATGTGCTTTGCCTCCTTTTGATGACCCTCTGAGATCCTGGGATGAAAAGAAGAATATGTGGCCTGCTCTCTGTATGATTGCCCGACAGTTATTGTCATGTCCACCATCCAGCACATTCCCTATACACAATCACACTCAGCTATTATTATATCCTCAGGCCCTATGATTTCTAGTTTCCTCAACATTGAAAACTATTCATATATAGAACATCTGCAGAAACAATATGATATTTAAGTTCTTCACTGTCACTTTAAAGCAAAAGAAAAGTGTGTGTGTGAGTGTTTATATACATTTATGCCCGTATATTATCTACACAGGATGACATACGGTGAGTGATTGCTCTAGACTTATATGCTAACATTCAGGTGCTGAACCATCTGGCCATGTAGGTATACAATGACCAAGTGTGAGAGCCTGGTGTATAGATAACTGCTTCTTTCAGAAGTAGTCTTGAAGGAGGGGGTAACATGTGACATTGACAAGACTTAAAATGTAGAGGTAAAGTCCAGGACAACAGTAAAAATAGTAAAAGTAAGTTCAAAAGATCTCTCCAGGTGGAAACCATAGTGGTAAATAATGCAAAAGGTCAAAACCACAAAAAAAAAAACTACTAGGCATGCTAAGGCACAAAATATGTGAGCACCGTTATATGGCTAGAAGTTTATAGGGTTGTTGGGTCAGACAAAAAAAACAAAACAACAATAAAGAACATGTAAAGGTATATTATTAATGTAAGAACACATGAACCTGCTGTAGGTAAATGTTAATAATGTCCAGAAAGTGCTTTCCAGGGGTATCTGGTAGGGTATCACGGAGTGAGCTAGTGTACTACACCTGCTAGATCTGTTGTGAGGGTGTGAATTAAAGAGTCATAGCTTAGGGATCCCAGTCTGCTGTTAGATGAATACCTAAGTACCAAAACGTGTAATGGAGGCTGCACCATATCCTGAGAACACATGAAAAGACATGACATAAGATTTTTCAAGATTGACCTGATATAGCTCAGTGGGCTAATGCATCATCAGTAGAATTTGTTCAACCCTTGGGTGTTCCAGGTTAAAGTCCTGGCAGGGTTGACTCAGTCCTTCATTATTCCAAGGGAGATAAAATGAGTACCACTAAATTGGGTAATAGTAACAACCCTGGATGCTGGGCAAAGTAACATCCCCAGGATGTATTTGGAAACCAGAGTAATCTGAATGTACTTGTCCTGTTTAAATACTTTGTTACTATTATAATATCCTGAAAGTGAACCTTATCAGTGGTAGAAGGGACTTCTATGGATTTGCTAGGGTGAGCAATATGTTGTTAACCTAGGCTGAGACCGTATAAGACGAGCCTGCCATGTGAACACCTTTGATGTCAGGGATGATTCAGTATTGAGTGGAGTAAGGATTTTAGGGACAATTAGAACAGGAGATAGGAAAGGGGCAACCGTGGCTGTTTCCGTTGAACATCTTGAAAGAGATGTTCGTTGTTCCTGGGACCATTAACTGAGTTCTCAGAGAGGCGTATCGGGCCATAATGACCCCAATAAATCTCCCTGAAATACTTCAATAGCTCAATAAATCAAATAAGTATGGCCTTGAGTTCTCTATCAAACTCCTTCTCTGCATCTTAAGAGGAGACCAGAGAAGGTGTTACCGAGCCAGCTGCCCACCAGACCAATTCTGCTGCCCTCTGGGTATTTTCAAAAAGCTGTCTATCTATTATAAATCTGACTTGGTCCAGATAGATCAAAATCCTCAGTAATGGGTTTAAGCATCAGCATATATACTAGCCAATAATTTGGCATCAGTATTGATAAGTGATTTTGGTCGGTAGTTACCAACTTCTGTGGGGTCCTTGACCTCGTTGTTTAGTAATGCTATTCTTGCTAATAGGTTCTGCTTCAAAGGCTTGGCCACCTTTGATTTTATTAAATCAGGTTGTGAGTTGGGGATATTGCAAAGAACTTCTAGTATCCACCCCTAAAGCATGAAGCTTTGGATTCTTTAAGAGTAGCTATGGCAGATTGGACCTTCCCTAGTAAGCTATGTAATCTTACAAGATCTCTCAAATGTGTGAGGATCTGAGGCCTGGAGAGCCATTTTGTGTGTATTTTCTAGTTTTCTTAGGGCTGCCTGCAACTGCAGTAGTTTACATGATTTTAGTCACATATTGTATATGGCTAATTTAATGAAGTGATCCTGCATCACCGCCTTATGAGTTGACCATATAGTGGATGCCTGTACTTATGAGGATACATGCTCCTGAAAGTAAGCAGCTTCATCCGTTACTTGCAGTAGCAGCTTCATCCATTATTGGCTTAGCACTTAGAAGCGCAGTGTTCAGCATCCATGTCTAAGATGAAGCCGCAGCTATAGGGGTAATGAAGATTGCAAGGGGTAATGAAGATGGCACTGTCAGAATGATCAAACCCAGTTATGGAGTTGATTTTTTCCCCCACTTTATGTAGTAGTGTAGAGTAATTCTTTAATAGGTGTTGTGTGGTGACGAGTAAAACACCTGGACGGTGAACCCTTCAGGCTGAATGTTTGTATGAACCTATGTAGGAGTTTATCTTGGCCTCCCATGTTGTGCATTATTGCTATTCCCAGCCTAACATTCATATCTTGCCTAGGACATGGTGCAGCATTAAAGTCCCCTCCTACCAATAAATATGTATGTGTCCTGGCCTTCACCAGTGGTAGCACATCCTCCCAAAACTGAGAGTCATATCTAGTTGGGGCATAGACATTCAGAAAATGGTATACTCGACCATATAGGGTTCCCAAAATAAACCTATCCTCTTCATCCTTAAGCACATTGTTCATCTGTTGTGGACAGCTCCTTATAAACAGTATGGCAACTCCATTTTGCTTCTGGAAGTAGCTAGAGATGTAGGCTAAGTTGCATAAATGACCTGCTAATTTTATGTTGGAGGATATATGGGTCTCCTAGAAAAAGGCCATGTCTGCTCGGAGTCTGTTGGCTTCTCTAAAGAGGAGCATCTATTTTTATGGTTATTTTACCCTTTTGTGCTAAGAGATGATCTTTAGAGTATTTTTTATCCTTAATCAGTAAGCACAAATGGCACCCTTAAGTCCATTATGTTTAAAGGAGTAAGGGTCTGGTATTTAATGGGCCGGCATTTACCGGATGGGTCTAATTTGTGAGGTTGTACATCTCAAGCTCTCCTGGTCTCGCAGTGAGTATCAGTTGATAGGTCATAAACAAAATAATTAAAAAACATCAGAACACCAACATAGCACCAAAATAAAAAAGTATATAAAATTGGTCAATTGAATTACTCAACCTGGACACACACATAGCCAGATCTTCAAATGAGGGGTAGGAGACTAAGGTAAAGGGAGGCTGCCATGCCTCTGGCACCCCATCTATAATGGCATGTAGGGTCTAGTAGAACTAGTTGTATTTTAAGCCACTTAATAAAAGAGAAACTCCATAATTTTTGGGTAGTTATAAGGAAAATATTGGGTTTATAGAGAAAATAAAGAAGGAGCTGCCCCATAAATAATGGTTTTATCAAGAAAATAAAGAAGGAGTTGCAGTTGTCCATAAAACTCAGGGGTTTCTACCCTTGAAATACATAATTCCCAACTTCTAATCTAGGGAACCTGAGACCCGATCCCTACAGACTCTCTGTGACATTGATTCCTCAGGCGAACCCACATTGTGACTACTTGTATATATTAAAAAAAATTGTGCTTTTTTTTAACACCTGAGTGCTAATCTTGTGTATACCGTTAACGTATTGTGGCTTGTTACATACCATGTTTGATGCAAAGCACAGCTAAAATAAAGAATTATTAAAAAGAAAAAAAATACATACCATAAAAAGAAAGCAATATGTGGAACAGTAACTTTTAAAATGTAACTTTTATTAGATACTTAATAAATGTGTGCTCAAACTTAGTATTAATTATTAATCGTGTCACCTACTGAAATAATCTACAAAAATTCCTAATTTCAATGAGTTAGTTAAAACTTCAAAAGGGAGAATGCTTGCAATATTTTTAAGGGGGAAGTTAACAAGATTTGGAGATAGACTGGATGTGAGGAGAAAAGGTAAGAACAGAGTCAAAAATAATGCGAAAGCAGCAAGTTTGAGGGGCTGGCATAAAAGGTGTCCCATTGATTTACAGGGAGATTGGTGGAGGAGAACTGTTTGAGGGTGAAAGATGAGGAGTTCAGTTTTAGAAAGATTACATGTTAGAAAATGGGAAGACATCCAGTTACAGATAGAAGAGAAGCAGTTTGTGATGCATTCCAGGGGAGATTTTAGGGGAGGAGAGGTAAATATGTGTATCGTCAGCACACAGATGATTCTGAAGTCCAAAGGCGTTAATAAAGATACTGAGGGAAGCAGTGTAGATGGTAAATAAAAGAGGACTAAGTAGAGAGCCTTGGGGAACACTAACTGAGACACACAGTGAGAAGGAGCTAGCACTAAATGAGCATTTTGGTTAGGTTGTTAGGGTTAGGTTGTGGATGGTTTAAAGAAGAAGAGAGTGATTGACAGTATTAAAGGCAGCAGCTGGGTTGAGGAGAATTAAGAGAGGCCTTTAGATGTATTAGTTATTTATCAGTGAAGTTGTTAGTCACTTTCGTAAGGGCAATTTCAGTAGAATGGATGGAGTGGAAGCAAGATTGAAAAGGGTCAAGGAGAGAGTTGGTATTGAGAAAGTTAATCAGATGATGATATATATACTCCCTGATCAAGAAGCTTAGAAATGTAATGAAATAGTGATATGGGACAGTAGTTAGAAGGAGAGGTAGGATCAGGAGATTAATTTTTTTTAGGATGGAATTAACAGTTGCATTTTTAAGGGAAGAGGGGAAATGCCAGTACATAAGGAGAGGTTGAAAATACGCATTAGGAATGGGACCAGACTATGGAAAAGAGATTGAACAATGTGAGATGCTAGGGGATCGAAAGGGCATGTGGTGGGGTGGGAGGATAGAAGAAGTTTGGAATAAACCCTCTAGCTCAGAGATGGAGGAAAGGAGCTAAAATTGGAAGAAGATACAGAATTGAAGCCATGTATTGGAGGGGAGGGGTAAAGAGGGAAGATTGCATCCCTTATTTGGTTGATCTTGTCAATTAAGTGACATGCAAAATAACTAACTGTGAAGTTAGTTAATGGTGGGGATGCAGTGGGATGAAGAAGGGAGTTACAGGTATGAAAGAAGTGTTTGGGTTCATGAGAGTAGGTGGATGTGAGTGAGGTAGAATACTTTTGCTTGGCAAGGGAAAAGGCAGAAGTATAGGACCATAGCATTAACTTATAATGTAGGAAGTCAGGTTTGGAGCATAATTGAAGATAGACTGTCACATCCTGTTCCTGTTTGCTGATCATTTCTGGCTTTGGCTTCTGATATCCAGTACTCTTTTTACAATTCTTGTTTAGTTTTTCTTGTTTTTTCTGTTTCTCTGTTCCATGTCTGGTTTTCTTTATGCTGGGTTTTCTATGTTCATTCCTTTATTCCATTCCTGGAATTCCTAGTCTCCTGGATTCTTTTAAATGTTTTTTTTTTTTTGTTGCCACACCGCAACTGCAGTGGCTTTTATTCCTCTGCTCCTTTCCTTGCAGGTAAGTACTGTGTGTGTTTTATTATTGTACCTTTAGTCATGCATAACTAGGCAGTTAGGATCCACCATAATTGGAGTACTTTGGCGCAGTGGTGGGCTCCATACATCTTGGTCATTTATGTATGTCTAAATCTCCAATGTTTATTACATCTATAGTACTTAGTTATGTCTCCTCTTGTTTTGCCTTGTATCTCTTGTCTTGTTTTATTTTGTCTTGTATTCCCAGTTCATGTACTGTCCTGTCCTGTCCATGTCATGTTCTTGTTTCCTTCATGTCTTGTGTACATGTTCTGAGTTTCGCTTTCTCTCCTGCTCCAGTTCTAGTCTTGCCTTGTTTCTATTACTAGATACATATCTGCATAATGTCTAGCTCCTGGGATTCGCAGAAGCTGCATCAGGGCCCTGGTATGTGGCCGCACAAACCCTGGTGCTCAGCACCAGGGGGGAAGTGGTTACCCTGCACCAGACCCTGATTGATCATTTCCACACTGTGACTCCTACCATCATCAGGCATACAGGGGTACCAGTCTCTGGACCACCATCCGTGACACTAACACCTCCATTGAGCTTTGATTGGTGTATCCATATCTAGAGCAGTGGACAGACATAATTTAAGTATGAGTTAGTATGGGTTATGTAGGACATGTGAGCTTAGGTTTCTGAGATAAACTTGATTTAATATGTTGAGTGAGGGGTACATTAACAGTTCATGTTAGAAGATGGTGGACATACAGAGGGGAAGGTGTGTTAGAGAAGTTAGAGGAGGATTGAGGTCATTTGAGAATCCTGTGCCTACAGGTGCTCGAGATGTAAATTCTAGTGCCATGTGTTAAATGAGTTATATTAACTTTCTAAATTCAGTTTGCTCTTCTTTTAGCTTTCCCTCAGTATGTGCCAAATACCCTGGACATTTCTATGACTTCTTTACCCTTAATTCTACATTGACAGGTAATCTAGTTTCTAAAAAAAGTGTCCCAATTCTATCAAATCTATTATTCCTGAATACATTTCTAACCTGGCTACTCATGAAAATGTCTGCAATGAATACAGAAGCAAATCTTAAAGAGTATGCAGAGACTTTGTGCATATTGACCATTTCTTCTTGTTTAACGTGAGCTAGAAAACATTCCAATTATTACTAGCTTGGTTGTTTTTACTTTCTTTATTGCCACTAGACCGCTAATGTTAATGTGCACCATCAGTGAAATTGAATGTATCCTGTTTCGGTTGTGTTTGATGAAAGAAAACCACTTAATTCTAATGAGGCGGATTGTCCAGGGTTTGCTCAAATGGCATGATAATAATAAAACAGTGCAAATTAACCATGAAAATCGTTTATCTGACTACATGACTGTCTTTAGTAACTATGACAATTTGGCTCAAGACAAACCACTTTCCATCTACAGTGCGCAGCAATTCTATCTTCATTAGACATGCAGTTTCTATAATAATTGGCAAGCACTTTAACTCGCATGTTTAAAAAAAAAAATGCAAAAATATCTATCATATCTTTCAATATAACCTGCTGCTGATGAGAAAAAAAAATAAAAGGATTGTTGAATTTTTTTATTTTCACATCAAGCAAAAACAAACAAAAAATTCTTACCTTTTATGATAACAATTTATCAGTTAGTTGATTGCCCCATCGTAATTTTGAATACATAACTGGAAACCACTTTAATAAACATCCATTACAAATATGGAAAAAAAATGCAATAAACTGTCACATGATCGATTTTCATTTTTTGCAAAATAAAAATCAGAATTTTTAAAAAATTATTATTCAGGAAACATATACTTTGTTCATTGAAAAAAAAAAGTTTTCAAAAAAAGTTTCCTGATCAAAACAAGGCAACCAATAGGCTTGGGTCAGATCAGGGATCTGGCCTAAAATGTATCCTTGAGGAGATGACAATGGTACATAGGATGAATAGGGCCAAGCCAGGGCTCAGCCTCTTGACCCGAAGTCTCATCCAACAGCACATTGATAAGACTACCTGGGTGTGTTACCTAGCGACCAAGGTCTGATAGTGATAAATGCTATTGGAAGTGAATGAGGAAGGCCAAACACATTAGTATATCAATTTATTCAAATCCTTATTTGCCGCTGAATCTTAGGCTTGCAGTAGTCTATCTACCTCTGTGGCCACTTTGTTTGGATTCTATCTCGGGTAAAAAAGTCTGTAATTTAGAGTACCCACTAGTATAAGCATGCACCATGTTCCAAATTATTATGCAAATGATATTTTTCTCATTTACCTAAATAATTGATGTAAATAACAGTCAGCATAATTCTCATGTTATCAACTATTAAGAGTACAATTCAAATTTTATCGAACAAACCTTCTAATGATAGTAGTATTTTTTTTTAAACATAAAAAAACTTACAATGCACTGTTCCAAATTATTACACACAGTAAGTTTCGAAACACTTTATAGATTGTAAAGAACTGAAAGTTGTCATTTGTTGTGTTTGCAGCATATTTACTTAAATCAAAAGCTATTTCAATCAAACTTATAACAACATTTTAACTTTTTAAACATTTTAACTGGTCACTTACATTTTAACATAGGACCCATTATTTGATAGCAGCTTCACAAGTCTTGCATCCATTGAACTTGTGAGTTTTTGGACAGTTTCTGCTTGAATTTGTTTGCAAAATGTCAGAATAGCCTCCCAGAGCTGCTGTTTGGATGTAAACTGCCTCCCACCCTCATAGATCTTTTGCTTGAGGATGCTCCAAAGGTTCTCAATAGGATTGAGGTCAGGGGAGGATGGAGGCCACACCACGACTTTCTCTCCTTTTATCCCCATAGCAGCAATTGATGCAGAGGTATTCTTTGCAGCATGCGATGGTGCATTGTGATTTTATTACGGAAAGCATAGTTCTTCCTTCTGTACCAAGGAAGAAAATGGTCAGTGAGAAACTCCACATACTTTGCAGAGGTCATCTTTACACCTTCGGGGACCCTAAAGGGGCCGTCCAGCTCTCTTCCCATGATTCCGGCCCAAAACATGACTCCACTACTGCCTTGCTGACATCGCAGCCTTGTTGGAACAAGGTGGCCGTCCACCAACCATCCACTACTCCATCCATCTGGACCATCCAGGGTTACACGGCACTCATCAGTGAACAGGACTGTTTGAAAATTAGTCTTCATGTATTTTTCTGCCCATTGCAGCCGTTTCTGCTTGTGAGCATTGGTTAGTGGTGGCCGAATAAAAGGTTTATGCACAGTTGCAAGACTCTGGAGGACTCTACAACTTGATGTCCGTGGGACTCTAGAGGCACCAGCAGCTTCAAGTATCTGTTTGCTGCTTTGTAATGGTATTTTAGCATCTGCTCTCTTGATCCGATGCATGGATCTGGCAGAAATCTTCCTCAATGTGTCTTTATCTGCACGAACCCGTCTGTGCTCTGAATCAGCCACAAATCTCTTAATAGTGCGATGATCACGTTTAAGTTTTCGTGAAATGTTTTCATACCTCGTCCAAGACATTGAACTATTTCACTCTTTTCGGCAGCAGAGATATCCTTTTTCTTCCCCATATTGCATGAAAATGGTGCTCTGCTTAATAATGTGGCACACCCTCCTTTAGTAGTTTTTCCTTAAATTGGGCTCACCTGGCAATCTAATTATCACAGGTGTCCGAGATTGTTTTCAGTGATCAAAAGAGCCCTGAGACACAATGCCATCCGTGAGTTAAACTGAAAAACAAAATATTTAATCTTTGTGACACTTAAATAGAATTTGCATAATAATTTGGAACAAGGTGTAGGTATTTCTGTTCTTTTGACTACTTCTACTCGATTACTATCTGAAATATATGTTACATTTAGGAGATTTTTTGATGAGCATCTAGGAAGGATTTGTATGTCCAGTGGTGGTATTGTATAAAAGAGTCGCTATTAGTGTTTACTTGGTAGGTACCGTGTCAAGTCTGCCTGTTAAAAATTAGATTCTGTTTTCCAATAGCCTATGCCATATACAGTATCTTTGACTGAAGCGTTTTTTGTAGTAAGAAAATTCAGTTTGGCAAACCATTTTTCACAAAAATAAAAATGTTTTCAGGATGGCTCAATTTCGTCCTTATGTTAGCTTGGCTCAGCAGAATTTTGGTAACAAAAAACTGATTTGGTGATCAAATGAGATGAATCAAAAATGGTGTAAAATGGGTCAATATACAAGTTGTATACATAATATAAATAATATGTATATGTTTTGCAGACATTTTGATCTCCAGATAACATGCATGGAAATCGTGTTGGCGGTAAGACTGGAGGGATGCCATCTATTGATTTTTACAGGAGTATTCTCCTTCACAGATCCATGTATAAAAGTAACCAACAGAAGGAATCTTTTTTAAAAATCTACATTTCTATAATAAGTATTTATTAAATATATAATATATAAATGTATACATGCACACTGCTCCTCTAACCATCAATTATCTTTTTCCTATAAATCATCTAGTTTTTTGGCGCCACAGTTGGAATTCAGTATCACAAATCAAGATAACATGCTTGTATGAGCAGGAATGTGAAAAACAACTGTAGCGTTATTTATCAAGATCTGAGAGAGAACAACAACTTCCTCACATCAGACAGTCTTGTAAGAAATTGATCCGTAAGACGCTAAAATATTGTACGTAACTTTCTGTGTACGTGACTAGTTTGACAACTTGTGATCTCATCTACTTGATAACAGTCTAATTATCAAAGCTTTCAGTTTCATTTTACAGTACCTGTGTAAAAAAAACAATAGATTACATCCATCCAGCAGACTTCCCATCAACCAGTTTTCCATGCATGTTATCAGGAGATCAGATTGTCAGCGTAACCAACATTTAGGTGTAACAATGCAAATATTTGTTTTCTCAAGCCATTCTGTCTCCAAAGCTGAGGAATACTCAACCTACCCAAGAATCTACCCCAACTTGTCACTTTTTACAGAATGTTCTAGTATAGCTAGAAAGAAGAGATCAAATGGTAAAACATGTATAAAACTCTCTGACCACAAGGAGGGAGTTCAAGGAAGTCAGCCCTGGGGAGGAACATCCGCTAATGGACTCAAAGAGACTTTTTTCTTTTCATCTGGCCATTTGTGTGGAGACAGATGTGTAACCACCATAGAGGATAGAGAGATCCAAGCCATACAAAAGTATGAATAATATGAATAAAGTATAAAAATCTTAATGTGTGGTATTGTATTGTACTCAAAGTCTATGTATTAATACAATGTTTTTTGTTTTTAAATTATGAGAAAACTGTAACAGTAGCCTAATTTAACAACCAGTATCAATAAATATAATTTTCCATTCAATTGTCTGTGTTTTATTGGTCCACATTCCCTAAAGAATTAACTTGTAAAAGGGTAATAATTTCTTAAAGGCTGATAAGTAAGGAAACCACTAAGGATGTAAAGGAAGCCTTGAGACATAAACTACTATGTAGGATTATTGTACAACCCTTACTGTAAAGTCTAAAAAATGTATGAAAGAAGTTTTGGCTTTTGCACATTTAGATGGCGTGATAATGATATTTTTGAATATTTGCTGCAAAAATATATATTTTTCGCCACTTGCCTAAATTCCACAAGGGGTTGGACAATGTGGTGAGTAGATAGACTTTTTTTGCAGGGATTGGTTTATTGAGTGAACATTTAGCAGAACTCATTGATTTGTATTGATCGAATCTTTTCTAAAAAAACACAGAGCAACTCGTTTGTTGAAATTTTAAGTTTGGAATATGGAATTTCTTTGGGTGACATTAAATGTTTGTTCACTGTACTTTGCAATACCATCTTGACTACATCCTTTGCCATCCTTTGCCAATCTTTTTATTTTTTTATTTTGTTTTTTTGCAGTGCATAAAGGTGTGACATACAGGCAAGTGGTACCCTGACGGCATTCCACTTGCTTTGCAAATAAAACATTGGTAACAGTGGGGAATGTGATATGCACATTTTTTAGAATATAGGTTGCGATTGCAAGCGTCAATAACATGTAAAGATAGGTTGTGAGTTTTCAGTAGTTTGTGATAAGTATGCTAGCTAGATAGTCAGTATACATAAATCAGCGTTAGTTATACTTAAACTTAAATTAAAGTATGTAGAGTACATGCTGAAAAATCATAGCAGTAAAAACATGAAGAGAATATAACATTTGCACATCATGTAGCTTTACTGTAAGCTTGTAAGGCACTGCGGTTCGGAGCTGTGTGTGTTTGTGCCTTCTGCTCTCCATGGGTGTCAGTCCTGGTCACGCAATGTCACAGGCTTAGTCTGAGGTATGATGGGCCTGGCACTGACCTGTCTGGAGGCTTTGTGTAAAGAGTCTCTATTATTATCCGATGCTGTCTCTTGTGAAGCAGTGAGCAGTGTTTGGTGAGGTGTTGAAGGTCACAGCAGCAGTGGACAGTATGTGGATATCCTTCCAGCCCCAGGCTGTTACGAAGGCCTGCATCTCAGTGCCACGAACTCCACAGCTTCTGTAGTCTGAGTTTCTTCCCCTGACAGGGGCAATTGAGGGCCTGTTGGGCTTTGGCCGCTCGCGGCATTGAAGCCTCCTTGCATGTGGGCGATGCGTCCGGGTCTTCGCCCTTTTGGCCCCCAGTCCAGGTGGGCTCTGTGGTTTGGAGGTGTGTTGGTCATCCGTCGCTTTGCCCAAGGGTATGCCTCCCTTTCTCTGCTGCCGGCTGCCTCGCTTAAACGCTGTCTGTGCAGGTCTCTGAGCGGTTTGTGCTGCTCTCATGCGGTCTCTGAGTGTTGCCCAGAAGCGGCTGAATATTGCGTTCAGGCGCTGTGTGGTGTCTTGGTAAATCAATGTTTGCTGGAGCTGGTTCAGCACGGGCGGAGTGTTATCACCCGCCATCTTGGGGGAGCCTCGTGGGCGACAACACTGAATTGGCATCGTTGCACAGCTCGGTGTGGCTGATGGCTTTGAACACACCATGCAGACCGGGATATCCCCCACCGGCCCAGAGGGGGGTGTAGGAGGTGAGTGGTTTGGAGGTTATTTCTGCAGGGTCACCCACGAGGAGAGCGGCCGCCTCTCCCCGACAGGGTCTCGAGTAGGCCTCTTGGTGCGGGTGCCGGTTCCCGCTCAGTGGTGGGGTAATGAATGGTATCCTTCGATTTGCCCGGTTGTCCCCGACTGTGCTATCACCCTCCAGGTGCTGTGCGTGCAGTTTTGTTGGGGTTTTAGCCCCAAATTGTGCCATTGTACTCAGTTTCAACACATCCATGCAGCCTGAAAGCCAGGCTCCGCCCCCCATCCTTTGCCAATCTTATATTTTGGTTGGTAGGATGAGTCTCCCATTTTTGGAGATACCTGAATTTTTATTTGTTTTCTAATATTTCTTTTTTTCTGAACATATTATAGACGTACTACCTATCCAGTCATCCTAAGCACTTGATAAGAGTTCCAATTTTGATCAATTTGTGCATAAATCATGTGAATTGTGTGATTGCTTTTTAACTAGGGGTTATCCTTTTTGAACTTATCAGAAAAGGGCCGTAAACACTGAGAAAAGAGCCTTAAACACTGAGATAGATGAGGGGGAGACCTAATGCGCATGTGCGTTAATGGCCGCACGCTCCCATTAGACCTTCCCATAGGAAAACATTATTCAATGCTTTCCAATGGGGATTCCGGCAATGCTGGAGGTCCTCATGCATAGCGTGAGGACATCCAGCGTTGTTTAAAACACTTTTCGTGTTTTAAGAAGCCGTAGGTCCCTCTAGTGGCTGTCTAATAGACAGCCATTAGAGGAGGACTTAACCCTGCAAGGTAATTATTGCAGTTTATAAAAACTGAAATAATTACACTTGCAGGGTTAAGGGTGATGGGAGTTGGCACTCAGACCACTCCAATGGGCAGAAGTGGTGTGGGTGCCTGGAGTTTCCCATTAAGAGCCGCAAAGCCACCATAAATCACAGTACTACAATATTTCTTTTATAGTTAATATAGTATCATAAAGTCAAAATACAGTAGGACTTTCTATTTATTTTTTTCTCTTCTTTTTGATAACAGCAGTGATTCAGCAGTGTCTGGAATTTCTTAGATTAATCCAGCTTGTTGTATGGACATTATTCATATAGGTTTGGCAATTTGGTATTTATACATAATGACTCAAGACTCAAATTTCTCGGTAGATTCTCTATTGCTTGCATGTTTTATGTGTTGCATGTTTCAGACTCCCAGGTCCCTATTAAACGTGTGGACCATTATGTATGTAACTATAGGGGAGGGGAAATTAACACTTAGCCTAGGGAAACTGGGGAACCTTTGGTAGTAGCATGGAGCCCATTAGCACAGAGCATTTCCTTGTTGCCAGTGCAGGCCCTTGCCTACATGCAGTGCATCCGTTCAACAAGTGCCTGCTCTGCAGATTCCATTTGCAGACCTTGCAGGCGGTGAAGAAGCTGCTGGGATCAGTCTGTGATCTGGTTGCGCAGATATTTAATTGACTAATTCCACAAGCTGAGATGTAACATCAACCCAGCCTTGGTATCATTGGTCAAACCCCTGTTGACTGTTATATAGCACTCCGAGAATAGAGAGTCTGAAGGTAATATGGTCAAATATGCATTGATCAGCCAAAACATTAAAATGACATGTCTAATATCATGTAGGTCCCCCTCCTGCTGCCAAAAAGGCTCTGCAAGAGCTATGTGTGTGTCCGGTATCTGGTACCAAAACATTAGCAGAAGATCATTTTAAGTCCTGCATTTTGCGAAGTGGGGCCTCCATGGATCTGATTTGTTGTTCCATCACATTCCACAGATGCTCAATCTGAGATCTGGGGAATTTGGAGACCAAGGTGACACCTTGAACTCTTTGTCATGTTCCTCAAACCATTCCTGAACAATTTTCGCATGTGTGGCAGGGTACATTATCCTGCTGAAAGTGGCCACTGCCATCAGGGAACACCATCGTCACGAAGGGATGTATGTGGTCCACATGAATGCCAGGACCTGCGGTTTCCAAGTAGAACATTGTCCAGAGTATAACTCTGATTCTGCTGCCATCTCTTCTTCAGGCAAGTGATGCACATGCACCCGGCCCTCCACCTGATCTAAAGAAAATATGATTCAATATACCAGGCTTCTTCCATTGCTCCATGATCCAGCTTTAACACTCCCATTCCCATTGAAGGTGCTTTTGGTGGTGGACAGGGGTCATCATGGACCCTCTGACTGGTTTGTAGCTACACAATTTGTTATGAAGCAAACTCCGATGCACAGTGTGTTCTGAAAACTTTCTATCTTGGCAAGCATTATGTTTTTCAGCAATTTGAACTACAGTAGCTCTTCTGTGTGATTAGACCAGACGGGCTAGCCTTCGCTCCCCACATGCACTAACGAGCCTTGGAGCCTTGCACGCAAGACCCTGATGCCAGTTTACCAGTTGTCCTTCCTTATACCACTTTTGGTAGGTACTAACCACTGCATACCCAGAACACTCGACAAGACTTCGCTCTTATCAGGTTGTTTAGCCTTCATTATTTGACCCTGTTCAAAGTCACTCAGATTTTTTCGCTTACACATTTTTTCTGCTTCCAACACTGAAATTCAAGAATTTATTGTTCACTTGCTGCCTAATATATCACACCTATTGACAGGTACCATGGTAACGATATGATCAATGTTATTTACTTCACCTGTCAGTGGTTTAATGTTGTGGCTGATCAGTGTACAATCATATTAAAAGAGTAAAAAGGCATTTTACAAACTACTAATAAAATAAACAATTTAAGACATGCTAGTACACAGTGAAAATCAATATACTAAATCATATCATAAAATATTATTATACTGGCGTAATTATGGTCTCCGATTCCCTAATACGTATTATGGATTCTACAATAAACATTGTAAAGTATCCACTCCACGCAACCCACATTTGTAATGTATCTCTAGGATACGATAAACAAAAAGCAATAGAACATAACTTGGTCATTACATTAGTTCATCAAGTCTGGCGTTTAATAAAACAATAAGTAGTGTTTTAGTCGCCCACACCACATTTTTTTGCTGGATTGTAATTCAACTACATTGTATCACTCAAAATATGTTTTCTTTTAAAGTAGAAGTGATTTTGCCTCTTGAGTAGAATGTGGAATGTAGAACAGAATGTAATTATGCAATGTAAGAATAGTAAGAGAGAATGGAAGAGCTATTGTATTCTGAATATTTGAAGGAAAAAGATCAGAGCAAAACAAGATAATTTCCAGATTTTGTTCTATACACAATTAGATTGTATTGATAAATATTTTGGTGGGATGTTTCATGCCTTTGTTAAGCCAAAATAACAAAGTTGACACTTAAATTACTCCATTCGATTAATTCTTTGCCATCCCTCAAGACACCATAGCTGAAAACACCCTTTGGTTATTACAGTAAATGCCGTAGAGATCTGTTGGGAAAGAAAAAATCCTATTCAGTGATCTGAGGTTCATCAGGCAGTTAAATTATACAAATGTAAATTAGGAGAATGAAAAGAGAGTAATGACCTTGTGATTTAGTGCACAATAAATCATTGCTCACTTACACTAGGAATACTGTGCAGAAAAGTGAGCTCTCCCAGTCAAGGAGGCTGAATTTCACCAAAGAGTTAACAAATATATCTCAAAGGATCTGCTCATTTTAAACTAAAGTTATCAACTGTCAAATATCACGCAGCCCATCAAGCATTTCCCTAATTTGCCTAGTTTGCCCGATGGCAAGTCCAGGACTACATGCAAGGAAGCACATTAGTTTAACCAGCTTGGGAATGCCAGAGCCAAAGCCCATCAGACTGATGGATGACAGAGATTAAAAAATATAAAAGATGGTGCAAACACGGAACGTAAATGCAACCACCAAGCTCATTAACATTAGATGTCATGCAGATTAGATTAGATTAGATACCAGAAACAATTTATTGAGATGCAGGTCTGCCCAACGGCAGAGACAAGTGCTAACATTTTGACAAAACCTTTTCCAAGAGTCATTTTTGCTTGAAGATAATTTTAGTAGGTTTGAATCAGATAAAATCAAGAAAGGGATTGTTAGTGATAATCACTAATGCATAATCCGAATGTGTTGGAGGACTTACTGTTGCTCAGGGCCTGCGCATCCATAAGGCGGCACAGGCAGCTGCCTTAGGGCACCAGAGCAGGGGTGCGCAAAAATCCGAATCCCCTGCCTCTGGCTGTGGATTTGGATTTTTCATATTACCTGTCTCCCTGCAACCAGCACAGAGCAGCCGGGGAAGTTGGCCGGCACCTCCTGATGATGTCAGGAGGAGGGGGCGTGACTTCCCTTGCTCTTCTCCCAGGACAGCTGGAGACTTCCCTGGCTGCTCTGTGATCTCTGCAGGCTCCTGCTCCTGCCCACCCTTCTCTGGCCCAAGGTAAGCCTGAGGGGTGTGGATGGGGGTGGAGATACACTTAGAATAGTTTTTCTTTTGTCAGCCCCTGCCCATCCCTTCTTTAGCCCCTGTCCCCCCTTTACAGCCCCTGCCCACCCCTTCTATTGCCTCTCTGCCCCCTTTACAGCCCATGTGCCCCCCACCACAGCCTATAACCCCCTTTACAGTCCATGCCCCCTTTCTACAGCCCCATGCCCCCCCCCTTGCATTGCCCCTGTGCACTTGCCCACCCCTTTTTACAGCCCCTGTACCTCCCACCACAAACCATGTCCCTCTCTACCGCCCATATCCCCTCTCTACAATCCCTGTCCCCCTTTCTACAGCCCCTATGCCCCTTTTCAACCCCGCCCCCCTTCAGCCACTCCTGTGCCACCTCTCAGCCCCTGCCCCATTTACAACTCCGTCCCCCCTTTACAGCCCTTGTGCTCCCCTACCGCAGCCCCATGTCCCCTCGTCTACAGCCCCTGTGTCCCTCCTTCCACTACAGCCCCTGTGTTCCCACTCTCTCTACAGCCCCTGTGTCACCGCCCTCTTTACATTCCCTGTGTCCCCTCTCTCTACAGCCCCTGTGTGTCCCCTCCCTCTACAGCCCCTGTGTCTCCTCCCTCTATATCCCCTGCCCCCCACAGATCTTGTACATCCCCTATCCCCCATCACAGCCCCTGAACCCTTTCTAGAGCCCTGGTGCCCCCATCTACAGCCCCTTTCCAGGAATAAGGTGATCTCAGCCCCAGTGATTTTTTTGGGTGTGGGGCGACAAATTTGCCTCTGTAGCCAAAACGTCTGGCCCCGGCCCTGCTGTTGCTGGTAACATTTTACTGTCTGTACTCTGTAATCTCTATAGTGACGGAGAGGGTGTGGATTCTCGCTCTGTCCCCATATTTCCCATATTCTCTGTTTTTGTTGCAATGCATTTACTTAGGCTCTCCCTAAATTAAAATGATAATCCAGTGCTCACTGTGCCTAGAGACGTGTCAGCTACACCTTGCTGATGAGGCCCAAAGAAGGCTAAAACTATTGTCAAGGGTTGTATTTATCGTGCAGAGGGATCTTGACAGCATTTCGGATCTTGCCAGAATTCCGGATCTGGATTGTCTTTATGGGCGGGATCAGTTTGAAATGCACATGGTATGGGTAAGGGGAAGACAGTCTTTGGCATTCCAGATGTTGTGGATTACATGTATCATGTGCCAAAGTTGCCTAATTCTGGTATAGGTTCTCTCTGTGCTGGCACAAGTGAGCAAATCATTTTTGAGACCTGAGCAGGGACAGACTGAAGTGAAAGCTATTAAGGTTTCTCTGAGCTTTTAGAGTTCTCATATTCTCTCTTTTATTGCAGTTCTCTGTTTAGTCTGTTTAGTTCTCTGTTTAGTCTCTCTCTCTGTGCTATGCAGCCACTTTTACTTTGATATGTTAGGGAATATGTTCTTGTTTTATTAAATCATATTTTATTAAATCATGTTTAAGCAAACCACTGTTTAAGGATTCTAGATCACTTAGCTTCATATGTGTGCCCTGCTCTGAATCCAACATGCTGCTGCTGTGCTAACACAACTCTACTTAATTTCAACAGGACAGGATAAGAGGAGGACATGTGCAGTATGGAGGGGGGACTATGCCACCGTTGGTCTTATGTCACCAGCATGCACAGATCTGATATTAGTCAGCCAGGAAAACTTATTTCAGGTTGACTTATGATGCTCCAAAGACACACCTCTGGCAGCAAAGAAGCTAAACTCTGTATTTGTACCACTTCATGGGAAATGCTGCAAATACTGACTCTAAGCACCATGGCCACTTTAAATCACTGAAGTGATCATAGTGCTTGGAGTAACCCTTCCCTTTAACCAGTATTATTGATGGATTAGCTAATCAATACACTGTTGTTGCCCCATCCCAAAAGCATCAGCAATAAACAGCCAATAAATTCTACAGCCAATAAAGCTTGGTAAATATTTTCTGCTTGCCTATTAGGGAAGAGTGAAAGTATGCAAAGATCGAATCTGGAGTGGCTGAAGGTAATAATGCAATCAAAATAATGCAATAATATAATATTCCCACCATACTAACTAAAAAAACGGAAGTTCTGTTCTCCGGCACCCCTTTCTGGCACCACCTCTATCAAAGTAGCCTAGATTAGCACTATACTACTGATATCGCTTTAATGGCTATAACAGGTGACTACTTTAAGAAGTAATTGATATAAAATTGAAAAAATACAAAAAACATCCTCCTGCCCTGTCCACAGACTGTAAAGATACTGTAACATTCACTAGGGAACCCTAACACGCAGACAGGACAGAGTAGAGAGAATTGCAATACCGATCCTTAGAATGGTCGGGTTATGCAAAAGGGGATAGTCAAAACACAAGCCGAGATCAAGGGAATCAGACAGACGGAATAACGAGAGACAAAGCCAAATATCAGTAACCAGGAAATCCAAATAACAAGTGCAACGCTCAATGGTAAACCAAAGACCACAACAGGGCACTGAGGCAAGGGAGAGGTTAGCTTATATACACACAGGGTGTGTCTGATTGGCTAACCTCCAAGTAGTGTTAACCATAACACGTGGGAGGAGTTTCTTCCCACCCTTGTGGTCTGTGAGGTCATCACTGTGTGCTGGGTCACATGACCGGGTGCAGCACACATATAAGGAAGCTGCTCTGCAGCGTCAGACACACTGCCAGTCTGGAGACAGGGACCAGATGATGCCGCTCGCTGTGATGAGGTAAGCTAGGTTGCCGCGAGCGGCGCAGGGACAGGGGACCTGACAGATACAGGACTAAAAAGCCCTGCATATACGGCTTCAACCCTCAAAGCACCCCACTCAGCAACGCCTATACAACAACTTTGCTTCTGCAAACTTCCCTTGTAGAACTGCAGTTTAATGGATAGATCCCCTTAGTTTCCTTGTGATATAGAGCAAACATTACTTTTAGTATGATAATTATTAAAAGTGTTTCTGCTTTCTGTCATAGAATCTTCCTTCTCTATACCAATGTAATGATATCAGTGATGTCAATTACTCTGGATATGTTAAAAGGATTGAAAATCATACTCAAGAAATAAGATGATTATTCTTGCTATATTTGAAGCATTCTAGTGTTACAACCTGTATTCCTAACATTATAGTATCCATATCCCTAGTTTTATACAGGTGCCCTCTGCAATGCGCCATACACGTTAATAGAATAATAATTTTACTTACCCTTTTCCTTCTGTGCTGATCACCACTCCGCCACCCGCAAGTTCACCGACGAGGCAAGGCCTCACTACCAAGGTCAAATCCAGTGCATCTCATAGAAGATTATTGCAGACCCAATGCATATGCTCAGCAAGTGCTACGCACAGCCAAGCTTTCCTATAGCAAAGCATTATATTCAGTACTTTCCTATGGGCTTCCGTGTCACTTGACTGAGCCACTAGAGGGGGTTTTAACCCTGCAATGTAAATATTACAGGCTTAACACAATAGGACCACTGTACCCGGACCACTTTAAGACGAAGTGGTATGGGTGATTTTAATGTCTTTTTCAGGGTTTATATTCTGTATAAGCAGAGTCAAGCCCAAAATAGACTGTCTTTTTTTTGTAAATTGAATGTTCATATTTATATAAATACTCGCTTTTGAAACTAATAATACTTGAAGTTGAAATTTATTGTCTAGAATAGCTAGAACATTTTCCAAGCTAATATGTAACCTCTGGACATGAAATATGTTTATAAGTATTGTAATGATAGAAGCGATAGGACAAGATAACATATTTAATCAGACTGTAGGAGCTAAAGGCAATTCACACTGCAGGAGTGTCTATCCATTTCAGAGACCTGCTGTAATACCTGTTTACCTGGAAGGAATCCTCCGTTCAAATCTTTTCCAACCAAAGCTGTATCACTAAAAATAATCAAACATGTTTATCTGGGCTGCTCAATAAGTGGGTGATTTAACAAAACTAATACAAAATATACAATTAGCAAGAAAACAAAACAAAAAATAATTGATAGATTATTTGTATTTAAAGCATCCTGCAATTTGATACAAACATTTTCTATTTCACAATCTACTTTGTAGCTAAGAGACAGGAATAAATCGAAATAATTGAATGAACATACTTGCCCTTTATTGTGTGAGGTTGTGTTTTTTTTTCTCAATGTACTCATATGGAATACACAGTAAACGTGGCTGTTTTGCTGCATTTCTACCTAATATTTATCTCATTATATCTGAAAGGCAGTTGATGTGTCGTATTAAAATGAAGGAGTCCTATGATTAGAATGACAAGGATACTTCTACTGACTTGGCTTGTTGCTAGCTAGCTAGCAGACAGTGCATGACATATTTGTAGTAGGAGGTCTAAACAGTTGGAGAAGGGATTCTGCAAGACATGATGATGTCTCTGGTTGATTCAGCATGAAGTGGTCCTCTTTGTGGAGGCTGTCCCTTCGAGTTAATGACAGTGTAGCATTGCCAGGTAATGTGAGTGTCAGATACAACTCTGCTTGTGATTGTTTAGTTCACCCTAACCATGTTTAAAGAAGGAATAAAATCCTTCCATCCTGGACAGATCTGTGAAAGAGGAAAAAAAGCGTTTACATTACTACAAGAGCTGCTTTAATTCTAACATGATTTAATCTGGTCAATTGAACTGAACTTCCAGCTGCAACACTACTGCACAGTTCTGCAAACCGTGGGGATACAGTACCAACAGACTAACAGAGGCTGTATCACACCTGGTCATGGAATTTACTTAATGCAACACCTGGATGGGGCTGCCTAAGTAAGTACAGTGTTCTCTTATTTTCCTTTAACCTGAAATGATGTGTCTGTGACATATTTTGTTAAGACATGATTAGCTAAGAGATTAGTGTTTTACAGATGTTTAAACACATCAGGCACACTTAATCAATAAGGCAAGTCAATAGCCCTGTGTCTGACAGATATGAAATGATTCAGTCAGTCTGGAAGGCGATTAGAACACAACTGCATTGTAATTGCTGATAAATTGAATAGGACTTGAATAGGAGAGAGATGTGCAACAAGGTTTTAATACTAGAAACGTTTATGTTTTAAGTACTTGAGTGAGTGACTTTCTTCCTATGCTAAAGCTGTCCCTCGTGGGGTTTATTTTTCTCTCTCTCCACAGTCACACAAATGAAAAATGTGATTTAAAAAAAAAAAAAAGAAAATGGTTCTTTTGGATGTGTCTGACCTTTTTGAAACTCCAAATTAATATCATGATTTCAGCTCGGAGTCTGGATGCTACAATGGACTGAGTGTTACTATTTTATTTGCTGATGCCTGACTTTAAAAGAATCAGGAAGAAAATATGCTGTAATCAACCATGAAGGGATGCAATGTGTCTGGTTTTGTGTGGATCTTACAAAATCCAGAGAGAGAATGGTGAGCTACTGGGAACTCCATGAATAAACCACAGACCCTTTCTAAGCCCAAGGCATCTCTCCACACTGGATCCTTAAAACACCAATGTTGGAAAAAAGTTACCCCTTTTTAATCTTTCAGATCATTTCTCTACAGAACTCAGGTTTAAATATGGATACTTTTAGCAAAGAGAAGTTTGTCAACATATCTAAAAGCTCCTTGATTCAACTTAATCATGACAGGAGGTTTTACAAAAGTGACATTGGGACAGGAGGATGCAACACATCAGAAATATTTAACTGGACCATGGCTACTGGAAATGTAACACCTGTCACCTCAGGGGGAAGTACATTTTCTTTAGAAAAGAACTGGCCTGCCCTTTTAACAGTGACAGTGATTGTAGTCACTATTGCTGGCAATATACTGGTCATTTTGGCTGTCTCTCTGGAGAAAAAACTACAAAATGCCACCAATTATTTTTTGATGTCACTTGCTGTAGCTGACATGCTCCTGGGTTTCTTTGTCATGCCCATTTCAATGTTGAACATACTATATGGTAAGTGTCTCCCGATAGAGTTTACAGCAATGTAAAACACATGTTTATGCTTTTTGTTTGCCAGCTAAATTATTTCTTGTAAATGCTATAAACTCCAGTCAGTAGGACAATGCAAAGTATTGCTAGTTAATAAGGATTTAAAATGTATAATACTTACATACACTAAGCATCATTATATATGTGTGTATAAGCATATTTTTAAACCACAGGGTTATTAATTCTAAAATAAAACTAAAAATGAATCTTAACATTCAAATAGCAATTTCTTGCATTTAAATGATATAGTTAAATGTTAACTTAAAATATTACATATGTTCCCTTATCCTGGTTAATATTGATGAATATAACAATAAATCACTTAAATGCATTCAATTGCTATTGACGACATTATTGTCACAACTCCACACACACAAAATAAATACACTCATATATACTAGTATAATAAGCACACAATTGTGCTCATGAGACAAAACTGGCTAATACAATCCTTTGCAGCTCTCTGGCTCCCCTTACTGGTCACTGGAGATATGCAGGACTCTTGTTGATAAATAGTCAGCATTACACAGAGACAAGTGTATAGGAAGATCATTTATTCTGGAGAAAATTACCAATACCAAGTGCCTGTAACATTACTGATACAGCACTAGCAAGCAGAGCCCGAGCCGCTAACAAAGTGAAAGAAAAGTAAAAATATTGAGCAATATTATAGCAGTGCTCTAATATTGGTGCTTTCCTGACAGTGGAGTGTCATTTCAGCTCTAGAAAAATGATGCACATCATTATAATGCTGCACATTAGCCTCCTGTCCTTGGGGAGTGGGGACATAGAGGTGTATGCCCCTAATATAACTGTATCTGTGGATAACCCTAAAGTGGACTGTGTGTAGGCTGTGAATTGTAGTATAATGAAAGGAGGTACAGAATACAAATTATATGTAGCTGTATCACTAATCATTGTGAATACCATCCTAACCCTAACTTTTGAAGGGAGCTCTAATGATGTCATGAGATATTATAAAAGTATACTACTTTATTAAAGCAACAGAGAAGTAGCTTAGTTACTTATTATTCCCAGAATGAAAAAATAACCAACCAAAGGGGCTAATACACCATAACATTCAACAAGCATGGATAAACAATGGCACTAACAGGTAGTAAATCCAAGCAATTCCAGGGTATGTTTAAGTACCCCTCTACTGTACACAGGGACAGATAAATTAAGAGAGAGTGCGTGTGTGTGTGTGTGTGTGTGTGTGTGTGTGTGTGTGTGTGTGTGTGTGTGTGTGTGTGTGTGTGTGTGTGT
>OW240912.1:324791933-324935362 GCA_933207985.1 Pelobates cultripes | reverse complement strand
AAGAAATATCTCAAGACTGATTTTTCTAAGGTTTTATGGACTGATGAAATGAGAGTGAGTCTGGATGGGCCAGATGGATGGGCCCGTGGCTGGATTGGTAAAGGGCAGAGAGCTTCAGTCCGACTCAGACGCCAGCAAGGTGGAGGTGGAGTACTGGTTTGGGCTGGTATCATCAAAGATGAGCTTGTGGGGCCTTTTCGGGTTGAGGATGGAGTCAAGCTCAACTCCCAGTCCTACTGCCAGTTCCTGGAAGACACCTTCTTCAAGCAGTGGTACAGGAAGAAGTCTGCATCCTTCAAGAAAAACATGATTTTCATGCAGGACAATGCTCCATCACACGCGTCCAAGTACTCCACAGCGTGGCTGGCAAGAAAGGGTATAAAAGAAGAAAATCTAATGACATGGCCTCCTTGTTCACCTGATCTGAACCCCATTGAGAACCTGTGGTCCATCATCAAATGTGAGATTTACAAGGAGGGAAAACAGTACACCCTCTGAACAGTGTCTGGGAGGCTGTGGTTGCTGCTGCACGCAATGTTGATGGTGAACAGATCAAAACACTGACAGAATCCATGGATGGCAGGCTTTTGAGTGTCCTTGCAAAGAAAGGTGGCTATATTGGTCACTGATTTGTTTTTGTTTTGTTTTTGAATGTCAGAAATGTATATTTGTGAATGTTGAGATGTTATATTGGTTTCACTGGTAATAATAAATAATTGAAATGGGTATATATTTGTTTTTTGTTAAGTTGCCTAATAATTATGCACAGTAATAGTCACCTGCACACACAGATATCCCCCTAACATAGCTATAACTAAAAACAAACTAAAAACTACTTCCAAAAATATTCAGCTTTGATATTAATGAGTTTTTTGGGTTCATTGAGAACATGGTTGTTGTTCAATAATAAAATTAATCCTCAAAAATACAACTTGCCTAATAATTCTGCACTCCCTGTATGTAAAGAAAGTATTTCAAAGTATTTCAGAAGACTATTTAATTCATTCAAATCTAGAATGTGTTATTTTTGTGTTCCCTTTATGTTTAGGTGTAGGTGTGTCTGTGTAGATTGTGGGTGAGAGCTCGTATAGTGGAGGTATGAACAGAGAGACCCCGTTCCATTCGGCCAAGAAGTTACTCCACATGTGCAAATCTGTCCTCGTAGGACCATCCAATATAATTGGGCAGGAGTTGGGCACCCCATGGAGTAAACACAGTAGCCTAGAGCCAAAGGATCTGCCCTGCGGAATGATACGCATTGCGAAGTTAAGGGACCCCAAGAAGGACTGGAGTCCCTTTCTGGTGCATGTATCACTCCGCAGAAACAGGCCAATTTCGTCCCTAATGCGGGTCAATTTATCAGGTGGAAGGCTGGCTTGAAAAGATATAGTGTCTAAGACTATGCCCAAGAACACTAGCTTTCTTTACTTGGTGACAGTGGTACCTCTAGTGTAGTGAAAAGGGCTGTGGTGCTGTGAATACTACTTGGTGTTTGTGAGCCTGGTTCTACCAACAAAAAATCGTCCAAATAGTGGATAACAGACGGACACTTAACTATGTTTAGGAGCAGCCAAAAGAGGGTCTCTGCGAAAATGTCAAATAGCTTGGGGCTGCTCCTAGACCCGAAAGTGAGCCGGGTAGAGAAATAATACCTGTCCCGTCATTTAACACCGTGCAAGTGCCATAGTGAGGGGTGAATGGGTAGGAGCTTGAAGGCGTTGGTAATATCGGTCTTGCTCAACCATGCCTTACTGCCTGCTGTGATGATAGCTTGAATAGCATCGTCAATTTTTGCGTAGTGCAGTGAAAATTCCTCTGCGGGTATGAGAGACTTGATGCTGTAGATGGAAGAAGAATGAGGTGCAGAGGTCAATAATCAATCTTTTTTTATTTGAATACTTGTGTACGGCTACCCCGATGTTGTGGGGTTTTTACTGCGCACCCTGTACTTTGTACTTGTTTTTCACATTTTATGTAGTGTCTTGTGAGTGACTACAGAAACTAGGGTTGCTGCATTTCCACATTTTAATCAGGGCCAATCCATCCATATTTTATTGTTTTTATCTTTGGTTGTTTATATGCACAATCAGTTCACATAGCCAAAGAATTTCTGCACAGACTGTCAGAAACCGTCTCAGGGAAGCTCATCTTAATGCTCGTCGTCCTCATTGGGGTCTCTACCTGACTGCAGTTCGTCGTCATTACCGACTTGAGTGGGCAAATGCTCTCATTCGATGGCATCAGGCATTTTGGAGAGGTGTTCTCTTCGTGGATGAATGCTGGTTTTCAATGTACAGGGTAGATGGCAGACAGCGTGTATGGCATCTTGTGGGTGAGCGGTTTGCTGATGTCAATGATGTCGATCAAGTGGCCCATGGTAGCAGTGGGGTTATGGTATGAGCAGGCGTGTGTTATGGACAACGAACACAGGTGCATTTTATTTATTGCATTTTTAATGTACAAAGATACCGTGACAAGATCCTTAGGCCCATTGTTGTGCCATTCATCCAAAACCATCACCACATGTTGCAGCATGATAATGCATTGCCCCATGTTGCAATTAACACAATTAATGTACACAATTAATGGAAGCTGAAAACACCCCAGTTCTTCCATGGCCAGCATACTCACTGGACATGTCACCCATTGAGCATGTTTGGGATGCTCTAGATCGGCATATACAACAGCGTGTTTCAGGTCCTGCCAATACCCAGCAACTTCGCACAGCCATTGAAGAGGAGTGGACCAACATTCCACAGGCCACAATCAACAATCTGATCAACTCTTTGTGAAGGAGATGTGTTGCACTGTGTGAGGCAAATGGTGATCGCACCAGATACTGACTGGTTTTCGGACTCCCCTGGATGTACCTGGACGTACCTGGACCTCCCCACCCCCAATACAGTAAAACTGCACATTTTAGAGTGGCCTTTTATTGTGGCCAGCCTAAGGCATACCTGTGCAATAATCATGCTGTCTAATCGGCATCTTGATATGCCACACCTGTGAGGTGGATGGATTATCTCAGCAAAGGAAAAGTGCTCACTAACAGATTTAGACAGATTTGTGAACAATATTTGAGAGAAATAGGCCTTTTGTGTACATAGAAAAAGTGTTGCGTTTATAATTTTGTTTAGTATATATATATATATATATATATAATTTAAGAGTGGAATCTTGAATATTTTGTATGTTGTTTTTTTTTGTTTGTTTTTTTAAGAATTACACTGTATGTATTATTTTCAGGTGAGAACTGACTTGCAAAATGTAGGATAAAATAAAAAAGCTGGAGGAAAACCAATCCTGCAGAGATGTAAACTGGCTCACACAATTATTTTAGTATAATTTTTGGGTCTAAACTTGCCACTTCCATTGGTTATCCAGTTTCTAAGATCTTGTATGTAACCTCTTGCTTTGAAAGGCAATCTTTAGGCATTTTTTGTAATTGGTGTTAAGTGGTTGGATGAAGCAAACCTGCTCAAAGTGTTAGCCCTTTATATAAAAAAAAAACAAAAAAAAACAGACTGTGTTTTTGTATTTAAGAATACTAAAAACTGGAATATATTTATGTATTATTTTTATGGGAAATCCTTTAAAAAAAATAAATAAAACAAATACATTATTATTATTTATAACATGCCAACAAATCCCGCGGAGCTGTACAATGAGTAGATTAACAAACAAGTATTTGTAACCAGACAAGCTGGACGCACAGGAACAGAGGGGTGGAGGACCCTGCTCAATGAGCTTACATGCTAGAGGGAGTGGGGTACAGTGACACAAAAGGTAAGGGTAGGAGGGCGTAGCTAACCACTATACCGCACGGTCTCACGGGCTCCAGCAAGACGGTGGCAATAGTTGCTAATCCACAATACCACTACTTTCACCTCCACCGAAACAACACCTGCCACAGACAATGGTAAAAAAACAATCCCAAAAATCCAGAGGCTCAGGGGGAGAGCATACCCGAGATATCAGGATTCTATTTTCACAAGCAGGTAGACCCAAGATGGTCAACCTGTTGCCTGACTCACCTCATGGCTCCACATCAGTGTCCAAGGATGAAGTAGAGTACCCTACAGAGCTCTGGCCACAGCCTCGGGGCAGCAAAGCCCTGTTTAAACGGCTACCTGAACCTCAGTGGGCTAATAAATCTAAAATCACAATGATGACTACCAACATCAAAGCCTTCTTCTCCTCCGAAATGGCGGTGATAAAAACAGACCTGAATGTGCTGTCTGGCAGAATAAAAGCCACAGAGGACAGCATCCAGAGCCTGGGCATCCAGCAGAACACCACTGCAAATCTGTTCCATGAGATCGCAAACGCATACACAGTGCTCAGTGTTAAGGTGGGACAGCTTTAAGACATTACACGCCTACACAATCTAAAAATCAGGGGATCCCTGACATTATCGATGCTGGCAAGTTGCCATAGTTCATAAGACGGCTAATGTCAGCCACCCTACCACCCAAGCAGGCCAAGAACATACTGCTGGAAGGAATTTAACGCCTGCCAGGGAACCCCAAAAATAAAACCACTGTCCCCAGAAACGTAATTCTGAGCTTCGGTTCATGGTCTGACAAATAGGCTTTTCTGGCCACAAAAAAAGGCCTATCACCTTTTATATTAAATCAACATTAACTCAGCTTCTTCCAAGACCTCAGTAGATCGACGCTGCAATGGAGAGCAAACTTGAAAGACGTGACGGCCCAACTGAGAAAAGCAGGGATCCCATATAGATGGGGCTCACCAAGGGTGCTCATGGCAGAACAGAATGGGCAACGCTTCAAGTTAACTTCTGTGTCCCAGGCGGACTTATTCCTACAGTCTTTGGGACTTACAGCAATCACTGCCTCAAAGTGCACCAAGTCTACTCCTTCCCGGGACGTGGATAATGTGGCGATCTTCACACATGCTGGTTCTACGGCTCCGGGATGAGGCAACAACAGGGACATACCAGTACCCATTCCCCTGGGTTTCATACTTTGGTGTTATAATTGTTTCCAGTTGAAGTTGTTTAATTTTCCCTAATTTTAATTTTAAACTGCTACGCTGTTCAATTACTTATATGCCCTCCAGTGGTCACCTGAATACTCCGAGATTCTTAGCTTAAATATATGTGGCTACCAAAGCAACTTATCAGCCATTCACTCCACCCTCCTCCCCCCCGCCCCCCAGGCACCGGGGTTATGGAGCTTAGTAATATGGCCTGTAGGTTGGATCACTTAGCTATTGACACTAAAGCCATTACCACACCTAACTTAGGTCACTTGAGCCTCAAATGCAAATAACTAATATATTTTAATTGTTCCCTACATAGGAGACTACCACTGTATTGTATAGTCTTGTTTTCTTGCTTTTTCATGTATTCCTATAATGTACCAAATGCACGACAAAATAAAGAATTAAAAAAAAAAAATTTTTTAAAGGTATGGGTAAGGTAGAAAAGTAGGTTGCATGAATAGTATTTATTGAGGGCTAAATGTTTTGTTTTTTTAATGATAGCTGCAGGAGAGGAATCAGAGTGTGGGAAGGAAGAGCTGTTAACAGTTTAATTTAAATGCTTTCCTTAAGAAGTGAGTTTTCTATAATTTTTTGAAGGAATGGAGACTGGATGAGAGTCTAATGGAGAAGGGAAGGAAATTCCATGGGAACAGTGCACCCCTAGAGAAGTCTTGAAGGTGGGCGTCAGAGGTTAGAGTACAAACAGAAGATAGACGTATGTCTTCGGCAGAGCGCAGGGGCCTAGACAGAACATACTTGTGTATTACGGAGGATAGGTAGGTTGGGGCAGCATTATAAAAGGATTTGAGTCATAAAGGGACACCCTGAACCCCTAGAGAACTTTAGCTTGCTGGATTGCTTTTGGTGTGAAGAGTGTGTCCTCTTTTTATTTTACAAAAAGTACGTATTTCAATCTGAACGTTTATAAATTAACCTTGTTACACCTCTTTGCTGTCCATCAGACAACTGGTCTTGTTACTTCTTGGCTTGGTTAGCTCAGTGGAACTAAACTCAAGTGGCAGCAATTGCCCAGAGCATTTGACCCATAAAGATTTTATATTGAGCTGCATTGGGAAGTCTGTGATTGGGCAGCCACAGAAAGTCTGGGCGGGATTAGAAGGGTAGGTCATCCAAAGGCTGCAGCTGTTGCAAGCAGTTTTTAGATGAAAATTAAAACATGCATATTTAAATGCATGTATCTTTTTAATGGGGTATACTATAAATAGTGATTTGTATTTTGTTTTTATGCTTTTGTTTTGTATTTGGACAGTGAAGTGTCTATTTCAGGTTAATGGCTATGGTATGCTTGGTTAGGGTAGGCATTATAATAGAGTAAGGGGAAATTGTTGGCTTTATTAGGTTTAGACATTACTTACCTGATAATATTAATTAATGGAGGCCAAAGGTATACACCAAAATGTCCTAGGCTCTACAGGTTTTATTCACAATTAAGATTAAAAAAGTAAAGATGCGACTATAGCTGTCTCGTTTCCACTTACCTGGAGGTATCCTCCTTCTCCGGCGTGCTCAGCCACAGGGACGTTGGCTGCCGCGGCTCTCTGCCTCACGCCTCTCCCCAGCCGAGCCCACGTGTAGAGACTTCCCAGCTTACAAAGATTCTAGGCGTGCCCAAAAGATAGCCTCTTAAAGGGGCACAACACCTAATATATCTTAAAGGGACTAATCACTTCAAAATGAGAGAGGTTTATACCTCTGCCCTATATAATCACAGCCTACCCTTACGTCAGTGCTCATTTATACTGTGCTCCTCTGTGCATACAATTCTGTGAATCCTGTTATCTGATGCTTGACCTACCTGCCTGTTGTACCGTTTCTGAACCTACACTGCCTGCCCCCCTGACCTTCCCTGACCTCGGCTTTCCTTCACTGCGAGATTGTCTCATCCCTATTTGGTACCTTGAATTTGGCTTACTGCTGCCTCCTAGGCTGATTAGAAAGTTTTGTTCAGTATCACTTGTTTTGGCTTAAATTTTGCAATTCAGGTTTTATGTTACTATAATGTGCAGGAAGAAAGAAACAGGCAAAAAGTCTAGGATGACAGACAGACAAGCAGATAGGCAGAGACACAGACAGACACAGACTGACAGATTAAAAGTGCCTCCAGTTGAGAACAGGAAATAAGATATTATACGAATTTGAAATCAAAAGGCAGCTTAAATGTTCATTATACCTGAAATATTGGAACTAAACACCATTTACATCAGCAGGCAATCAGAGTGGTTTTGATTTAATGATAACTTAATACTTCCTAAATAGGTTGGGTCTTCATTCAAAATGAATCTATTAACAGCAGGCAGTATGTAACACAACGAGCTTCCAAAAGAGCTAATGATTAAAATTAGCATATTTGTTGTGTTTAAAATGTGAAATAATTTGAAAGGATTCAGAATGTCCCTGGATCTGGTTTTTGAGTTTAAAATGCTGAACAGCATGTCTAAGAATCAGCTCAATTTCACCAGCACAAAATTCATGAAAACAACTTTGATATAAACTCTTTCTATGTGCAAGGTATAGGGGCTGTAGTGTAGGTGGATTGATAGGGACTTTGATGTGTATGTATAGGGGATAGGGCTGTAGTGTGTGTACAGGCAGAAAGGGGCTGAAGTCTTTTTTTAATGATACATGACAGATAGATAGATAGATAGATAGATAGATAGATAGATAGATAGATAGATAGATAGATAGATAGGGAGCTTGCAGTCTGCACCTTCAGCAGGTGCGGACCACATTAATTTCTACAGAAAGCATATCAGAGCATTACCAAGGGTTACCACAATAATTATGTGATACTGTCTCCAGTGCAAGGTTTCAATACCTGCAAAGACTTCAGCCCCTTTCTGCCTGTACACACACTACAGCCCTATCCCCTATACATACACATCAAAGTCCCTATCAATCCACCTACACTACAGCCCCTATACCTTGCACACACTATACCCCTATCCACACAAACAAACACACCCTATAGCCCTTATAGTACCCTTCAGGCTATAGTCCCTATACAGACACAAACACATTATAGCCCTTATGTCCCCATATACACTGTACAGTTCCTATTCACATACACACACTCATACACACTACAGACTCTATCCCTCCCACACACTACAACATGCATCCAAAAGCATATTACACCTCAAACTGCCCATTCCACACACACAACCCTACATCCTCCCCAAATGCACACACAACAAGTAGTCTATCGCCCAAACATAACAGAACAAGCAGCCTCCCCTTACACATTCCACCTCACAAGTAGTCTCAAAACATATCCATCACCACAGTTAGCCTTCACAGCAGAAACTCACACTCCACACTCTTATGAGGACACCACATAGAAATCACTAGCAAACACAGACCAAGTGCATCATACTATTTGTTTGTGCTGAGCTAAACAAATCCAGGAAATGTTCCTCATATGAGATCTCTTTAGCAGAGCTCTGAGGAAGGGCTGTCCTGGAGGGTCATGAAACTGGCATGCCCACTTTGGGGAATGATCTGACCCTGTCTTCGGGTGTATGAGTAAAGATCTGAGAATGGGTAAGTGATAAATAATCAGTTCTAGAGTAAAAAGTGTAGCCCTTGACCGACGAATGCTGGAGGCACAAGCAGTCCACCAATCAGGATCTAAAAAGAGCAAGTTTTATCTTTTCTAGTTTGGAGTTAGTGATCAAGCTGGTGCTTCTGAGCAGTCTAGCCTTGGACCTAAAGTAGTGTTGAGATCATCCCTCACCAGCTAGAATCAGTCATCCTCCTCTCGCAAAAGCATCTATGGTCTGTAGCATCATAACATTTGGTGTATACAAAACAGGTGATTAACGCATTGAACGTATTATCTTTCCAGAATAAAGGCTGACTCTCATCATCTTTGTATCCATTAATAACTGAAAATGGGACATTATTTGAGAACAGTATAGCAAATTATGTGGCTGGGATCTTGGGTGTGGTTAAAAAAGCCTTGTGGATATTTGCAGTTAGTGAGCCACTCAGTTTGGATTGATGGAAATGTGAAAATATTTCATTAGCTTGTGCATTAGAAGCATCATTAAGCAGCAGGTTAAAACCCTTTCAGCCACTTACCTTTCTCCAGCGCCGGGCTCCCTCTGCGCTGGGGAGCTCTCCTCCTCCTGCCGACGTCAGCACCGAATGCGCATGCGCGCGCACATACAAACCGCGTCAGCGTCTTCTCACTGAGATTTTCACTGTGAGAATTGTGGAAGTGGCCTCTAGTGGCTGTCAACGAGACAGTCACTAAAAGCTGGATTAACCCTCAGTGTAAACTTCTTCTTTGAAACTGTTATGTTTTCAGCTGCAGGGTTAAAACTAGAGAGACCTGGCACCCAGACCAATTAATTGAGCTGAAGTGGTCTGGGTGCCTATAGTGGTCCTTTAATTCATATTTTGTAATTATGGGCTTTAGCTGAAGTAGAAAACTGACAGCTGAGTTACAACTCCCAGAAGGAAGGCATGCACAAAACAGGACTGGCTGTGTTTTATGAGAGCTCACTGCTAAAGCTTACAATTGTGGGAATTGCAAGGTAGCACAGTTCCTTTAAAATGCATTAAAAGTGAAAAGGGAGTAAGCTAATGCCTTCTCCTCCCCAACTTCATTACAATTCCCTGATTATATTACATATTTCCTTTTACCCTTTCCATTAACCACACCAGTCTACATTTAAATGGTTCACCTCTCTTCATTACATATTTTCCCATGTATCTCATTTATATACCTCCTGCTGTACCTTTACTGCAGACTCGCCTTATTGTCCTCTTCTCATCCCTCTCCATTAGATTCTACTAGTCTTGCCCAACCTCTCAGAGATCCTTTAACTCCTAATCTCCACTTACCCATTAAAGATTAGCCCTGGTTCTTCCCAGTGTCGCAGATACAAATAGCACATTGCTTATGTAAGCAGCGAAGAATCCATATTTATCCTTTGCTTTGTAACCCCCTTACCCATTGCTGTAGTATTTGACCACTTCTGTGATATAGCAAGAGTAGGCAACATTTGGCACTCTATATGTTGTGGACTACATCTCCTTTAATGTTCTTACAGCCATAATGCTCCCGAAGCATCAGGGGAGATGTTGTCCACAACATCTTGAGTGCCATCTAAACCCTGGATTAGAATATACCTTTATCCCAATTAAAAAAATGCCTGACCTCTCAGCTTACCTATGAAACACAGACACACATATGTTTAATGCATTTATTTATTGTTTTATATATTTTAATGTGCATTTACTCTATATACACATTATCAATACACAACTGATATACCCCACCAGTGCAACCCTGTTCTATAGCCCATATTTGAGGATAGCAAAATCAAATTTGTAATTAATTTAGAAAGTCAGTAGTACTAAATTGGTAAACGCAGGGAGAGTTTGTCAGTTTGCTTTATATGATGTGGGGGGTAACCCAGGGATGTGTCTACCGCGAGGCAAACAAGGCATTCGCCTTGGGCGACAATTTCCAGGGGGCGGCAAAAAAGACGCCCCCAAATGCCCAGGCAAATACCTTGTTTGCCTCGATTTATGGGAGTCCAAGAGCTGGCCGGCTGGCCACCTTTGGGCTCCCCCGGGCAGGCGGGCGGCGAGGGAGCACTTTCCCCTAAGCTCTCTGCTCTGCTCCCTCGCGTGACCCGCTGTAATGCCGGTAGCCGGAATATGAAATTGAATTTTTAAAAGTGCGATGTAACCACATTATTTGACGGTTCTATTTGACTCTCAGATATGAAGTGCACGCCCCAAATTTACATTTAGCACCAAAGAAATGTGTATTTTTTTAAAGTGCGAAGTAACCACAGTATTTGATGGTTCTATTTGACTCTCAGATATGAAGTGCACGCCACAAATGGACTTTTTACCACCAACAAAATGTGAATTAGTCAAACTGCAATGTCACAGCAGTATGTGCCGGTTCTATTTGACTCTCAGATATGAAGTGCATGCCCCAAATTTACTTTTGAGCACCAAAGAAATGTGAATTTTTCAAAGTGCAATGTAACCACAGTATTTGACGGTTCTATTTGATTCTCAGATATGAAGTGCATCCCAGGCAGTAAATGTACTATTTAGCACCAAAAAAATTGGATTTTTCAAACTGCGATGTAACCACAGTATTTGACGGTTCTATTTGACTCTCAGATATGAAGTGCACTCCACAAATTTACTTTTTAGCACAAAAACAAAATTACATTTTTAAAAGTGCGATGTAACCACAGTATTTGGCGGTTCTATTTGACTCTCAGATATGAAGTGCACGCCCCAAATTAACTTTTTAGCACCAAAGAAATGTGAATTTTTCAAAGTGCGATGTAACCAAAGTATTTGACAGTTCTATTTGACTCTCAGATATGAAGTGCACGCCACAAATGTACTTTTTAGCACCAAAAAAATGTGAATTAGTCAAACTGCAATGTCACAGCAGTATTTGACGGTTTTATTTGACTATCAGATATGAAGTGCACGCCACAAATTTAAGTTTTTAGCACCAAAAAAATTTGAATTTTTCAAAGTGCGATGCAACCACAGTATTTGACGGTTCTATTTGACTCTCAGATATGAAGTGCACGCCACAAATGTACTTTTTACCACCAAAACAAATGTGAATTAGGTAAACTGCAATGTCACAGCAGTATTTGATGGTTCTATTTGACTCTCAGATATGAAGTGCACGCCGCAAATGTACTAATTAGCACCAAAAAAAAATAGAATTTTAAAACTGCGTTGTAACCACAGTATTTGACGGTTCTATTTGTCTCTTAGATATGAAGTGCACTGCAGGCAGCAAATGTACTTTTTAGCACCAAAAAAATGTGAATTTTTCAAACTTCGATGTAACCACAGTATTTGACCTTTCTATTTGACTCTCAGATATGAAGTGCACGGCACAAATTTTCTGTGGCTACTCTATTTGGGTTAATGTTTCTTCATTTCCTTTTTGTTTTTTTCTATATTTTACCCATGGCACATGAAACATTCAGCAATAACCTGTGGGGAATAGCTATTATTTTCATTTCAGGATCCGTGCCTTTTTGTTAAACCACAGTATCGAGCCTTGTATACATTAGGAAGATGTAGTCCATTTCATGACAGCTTCTCATACACTTTAACAGAAGTCATAGATGCACTGAATGTGAACAATTGTGACCACAGGGAGAATGTGTTTCTATTTTTAACCCCCCCCCCCAAAATCCCTGTTAACGACATGATTACATCACAGTGCGACTAAAATAAATGTCTCCGAGTTAAATATTCGGAGTCTTTAATTATAAACTGCTTGCATTAGAGAATGGCAGAAAATTACCCTTACTCAGGGCTCTATTTATTCTGTGGTGAGATGTGATGAGGTGACATGTGAAATCAGGCCAAGGCTGAAATTAAGGTTTTATTTATTTATTAATTTCATTATATAATGACTTACTTAAATATTTGGATGTCAACTCATCACAACTGACTGTTTAGTTAGTAGAACCCTGTGGGATTTTCAAAAGTATATTTGTTTTATTAACATTTACAGCCATAACAAGGAAAGGGACTTGTCTTTACCCGTGTGTCTCACTTCCTTAATTCCAACTCTCTCCTTGACCTTCTTCAATCTGGCTTACGCCCTCTCCACTCTACTGAGACTGCGCTTATCAAAGTTATGAATGACCTAATCGCAGCTAAATCCAAAGGCCACTACTCCATACTAACTCTTCTTGACCTCTCTGCTGCCTTTGACACCGTTAATCACTCTCTCATTCTGCAAACTCTTCAATCACTCGGTCTCTGTGACTCTGTCCTCTCTTGGTTTTCTTCTTATCTCTCCCAACGCTCATTCAGTGTCTCCTTTTCTAATGATACCTCCTCCCCTCGTCCTGTCTCGGTTGGAGTCCCCCAAGGCTGTGTCCTTGGTCCCCTTCTATTTTCTCTTTATACTGCCTCTCTTGGCAAACTTATTACCTCTTTTGGATTCCACTACCACCTTTATGCTGATGACACCCAGATATATCTCTCCTCCCCGGACCTCTCTCCTGCCGTCCTGCAACGTGTCACTGCTTGCCTTTCTTCTATCTGTGACTGGATGTCCTCCCGTTTTCTGAAACTCAATTTCTCTAAAACTGAGCTCCTTGTCTTTCCTCCCCCTAATACTGATCCTCCTCTTTCGCTCTCCCTTCAAGTTAGTGGTATCCACATAAGCCCATCCTTGCAAGCGCGCTGTCTTGGCGTCATACTTGATTCTGGCCTCACCTTTGAGCCTCACATCCAGTATATTGCCAAATCCTGTAAATTCAATTTTAAAAACATAACCTGCATCCGCCCCTTTCGTACGCAAGATGCTACCAAGGAGCTTGTCCATGCTCTAGTAATTTCCTGCATGGATTATTGTAACCCTCTCCTGATTGGTCTTCCCAAAAGCCTTACTGCACCGCTACAGTCCATAATGAATGCTGCCACCAGACTGATTTTCATCTCTAGTCGGTTCTCTCACACCTCACCCCTTTGTCAGTCCTTACATTGGCTTCCTGTATCCTTTAGGAGTCAATTCAAGATACTAATTCACACCTATAAAGCACTGAACAATTCTAGCCCCTCTTATATCGCCTCACAGATCCATAGGTATGTCCCTTCTCGGTCTCTCCGCTTTGCCCGTGACCACCTCCAGTTCGTTGTTCGCACCCGTACGGCCAACTCACGCTTGCAGGACTTCTCACGGGCGGCTCCCTTTCTATGGAATAGCCTGACTACCACCATCAGACTCTCCCCTAGTCTTGCATCTTTTAAGAAGTGCCTTAAAACGCATCTCTTTAGGAAAGCTTATGGCCTCCCAGACTAACCTCTACCTTACATACCCGTCTCTTGCTCTCTCCTAAAGGGCAACACTCTACTCTCTCCTTCAGTTCTGCCTCACTCCCACCTTTTTTGATTGCAAACTCCTGTCCTATTGTGTTTTACACCCCACCTCCTATAGAATGTAAGTTCGTTTGAGCAGGGTCCTCTTCAACCTATCGTTCCTGTAAGTTTTCCTGTAATTGTCTTATTTATAGTTAAATCCCCCCTCTCATAATTTTGTAAAGCGCTACGGAATCTGTTGGCGCTGTATAAATGGCAATAATAATAATAATAATATAAAATGGACCTGGCTTGCACAAGTGCATGAATAATGAATATCAGGTTTAAGTAAGTTAGAAACTGTAGATGAATATTTGTTTTAAAAAAAAAACTGCATTGGTGGTAGTAGCACATTTGACTAAACTTTTTAAATGTGCTACTAAATTTCAATTTGGATAAAATGCATAAATTAGTGCTGAGTGTAAAAGCTGTGTACTTAACGCATGTTTTTACTCTCACACCTCTGAAACTGCAATGATTACTCATCATCTAAACTGATATATCTAATTGTAGAATAGATCAACTGCAGAAATAGCACTGACAATGAATGGATAAATTGCAAGGATCTACTTCTATGCTCGTCTAATAGTTACCTACAAGCCAGAAATATTTAAAAATCAGTCATGTAAAGTTAGCAACTACCTGCTGTTTCCATACTACGGACCTTCACTGTAAGAGACCGTTAATTAGCGGTAATAATTAATAGACAACCATAAACAAACTAACACCAGGTTTCTTTGCAAGATTATCAAAATTACCAACAGGACTGATGCAGTCGCTAACACTCAACTTTACACTTCTTTCAGCTTGAAATGACAAGTTACAGACGGCAAACTCCTATATCCTGAAGGCAAAACCAACATTTATTCCATATTTAAACACATTTAAGCAGTAAAGCCTATCTTTAAGCATGATATTTATTGTTCTCATTGAACAGCAAATTGTAAGGATTAGAAAACAAAGACAGAAAACAAAAATTAAAGTCAGAATTTATGAAAATTTGATCTTTTTTTTTTTTTTTTTATCTGCAATGTTCTTGCAGTCGTTATTATAAGCAGATCCATTTTAAAAACAAGCATGGAAGCAAATTCCATGTGGGAATCTCATGTACTAGGAGCCTCTTCATGAACTGCGTTGGTTTTCAGTTCTTCGGGATCCATTTTAACCATGAGTAGGTTTTGCAGCATACCTCTTATCTAGTCCTATACACTGGATTGTCTGGATTATTTACTAAAGTAAGAATGCAATGTGGATTGCAAATTTTGGCCAGAGAAGCTAACCTGAAAGCATAGCTGACATTAATATGTTCTCCAGTTTAACAATTTTGACTTTAAATTTGAAATTCATTTTTAATTCACACTTTAGTGAATAACCCTGAAATAGTGTCCATAAGTCCTTGGTGAAGTACCACAGGAAAGTCTATTGTCCTTGGTGAAGTGCCACAGTAAAGTCTAGCTTTCTGTGCAGTAGCTTGTCCCTATAAAATAAAGTAAGACATTTTCATATTTATTAAGTCCACCAAGTCAACTATTGCACATGTATCCTCATGTTCTGCCAAAACAAATAAATTTGGGTTAGGGGGCAGAATGCATTTAGGGACTTAAAATTAAGGATTGTGGGGAGTTGTAGTCTGGCTAAAAATGTTAGATTCAGAGGACAGGAATTTGAAGGTAATTCTCCAATAATCCCAAACCCTTTGCCTCCTCCAACCCTGAACACCCACAATATTGAACCGCTAACTCTGAAGTTCCACCTTCATCATTACAGGATTTCTAATGGTAGTAGTGATGCTTTTCATTATAAATCATGTGATGTCACCTTGCTATTTTATTTTCAATACAGCAGTGTTATAATTTCACTAAAGTATTTTTTATTTTATTTTTTATATTTTTTATTTGTCTTTGCCAGATTAACATTGAGGAAACAGAGCATTAAGTCTAGAACTCGTTGTTACAGATTTTTTCTACATTACAAAGGAATGGCACAATACAACTGACCTCAATTGATTCAAATCTCAGCATCATACAGCCCCTTTGGCTTCATGAGTCACGTCTTATGAGTATGTTGCTGCATGGAAAAACAATTGGTGGCTATTGTAAAAGAAAAGTGGGATTTTACAAATCTAAAGGCAATAGTTAAAAAGGCTTCTTCAAAGAATGTGATGTTGGATGTGCAAGTACAGAGGAGAACCTTGTGGGAGAGAACCTAAAATAACATCCACTGAAGCACAGTAGTAGATTGGCAAAAATGTATTGAAACAGATAAAACAGCATGGGGTAAAAACATATTTTTAATAATGTCCTATAAAATAAACATGGCTATTAATAAAGTGACCCATTAGTCTGACTTAAATCTGAACAAGCATATTATATTGAAATGTCTAGCATTATGTCTTTAAATTATTTTTCAACACTTTTGGACTTGTTATATAAAGTGTTAAATGATTATTACCTGACGTGCATCAAGTATAAATATTTAGTAGGCACTATTTCATGAAAACTTGTAGGTAGACTCAGAAATTAACAATTTCATTAATATTTCTGGTATGTCAAATGGCATGTCCAGAATTATAAATAAAAAAATAAAAAAATAATACAATAATAAAATATCATTCGGATGTAGTTACTGATATAAGTGTCAATATCCCCAGAGTGTGGATATGATATTGTGTAATAACCCTCTTCCCTGCACGCAGCATGCGGCCCCTGGCAGAGTACTGACAGAGCAAGATCACTCCTAGGACACTGACTCCAATACCACTGGGCCATGCTACTGTAAACAAATTATATAGGTGTATATAGAAATATTACTTTGCTGCAGAGGGATTTAGATAGACTAGGGGACTGGGCACTCAAATGGCAGATGAAATGTAATGTTGAAAAATGCAAAGTTATGCACTTCGGCGTAAAGAATGCACAAGTAACGTATAACCTTAATGGAAGCGAATTAGGGATAATAACACACGAAAAAGACTTGGGAATTGTTATAGACAACAAACTATGCAACAATGTGCAATGTCAATCAGCAGAGACTAAGGCCAGTAAGGTATTGTCATGCATGAAAAAGGGCATTCATTCTCGGGATGAGAATATCATTTTGCCTCTGTGTAAATCGCTGGTAAGACCACATACTGAATATGCTGTGCAATTTTGGGCACCTGTTCTAAAGAAGGATGTTATGGCACTAGAAAAAGTACAGAGGCGGGCTACAAAATTAATAAAAGGAATGGAACATATCAGCTATGAAGAAAGGTTAACAAATTTAAACCTCTTTAGTTTAGAAAAACGTCACCTGAGAGGGGATATGATAACATTATACAAATATATTCGGGGCCAATACAAACCATTGTGTGGAAATCTATTCACAAACCGGACTTTACATAGGACACGAGGTCATGCTTTTAGACTGGAAGAAAGAAGATTTCATCTAAGGCAAAGAAAAGGTTTTTTTACTGTAAGAACAATACGGATGTGGAATTCTCTGCACGAAGAAGTGGTTTTATCAGAGTCCATGCAGATGTTCAAACAGCAACTAGATGCATACTTGGAAAAACAGAATATTCAAGGATATAATTTTTCAATGTAGGGTAATAGCTTCTTGATACAAGGATACATATGACTGCCATTATGGGGTCAAGAAGGAATGTTTTTCCTAGTTCGTTGCAAAATTGGAAGTGTTTCAAACTGGGTTTTTTGCCTCCTTTTGGATCAACAGAAAAAAAAAAATGTGAGGAAGGCTGAACTTGAAGGACGCAAGTCTCTTTTCAGGTATGTACCTATGTATGTAACTATATAATGAAAGGGGAAGAAAATGGAAAATGCTGGAGATGGGAAATTTAATCCTAGTGAAGTGTGGGAAGAGGTATATGGGTATAGTCAAGTTTGGAAAGATGGACATGGGTATTGTAAAGGAGGAAGGGGGATACAGGGATTGTGAAATGTGAGAAGGGAGGATTATGTAGTGTGGCATGGTGGGATATGGCGATTGCAGTGTAGTAAGGGGGAAACATAGGGATTGGGAGAAGTGTGGGAATGGGTGATATTGGCAGAATGTAAAGTATCAGAAGGGGAGGGGTAAGAGCAGAGTGACACAAGTGGGGAGAAAAGGGGGTTTGGAATGGGTCATAAAGCTGAGTGCAACACTGATGTTTACCCCATTCTGTCAGGACATGTGTTAGATCATCTCAATACAAAAATTAGATGCAAACTCTTGCAGAAACACAAATTCGTTAATGGGAATAGTGACAAAGGTGGTAGGTTATTTTTGAGGATTCTGCCTTAAAGATGCTCCCAACTAAATGTCACAAAAATTAGGCATTTGGCAGGACATTGTAGGAATATTTCATTGTTATTTTAAAACTTTATACTATGTTCTGGGCAATGGGAATCGGACTGATGAGGAGGCTAAGGTACTTTTTTTTATAAAAGGTACTGAGTCAGAACAACATGAAATCCTTGAAACTCCTTTGTCACCGGACGAGCTGAACAAAAAGACCAAATATCCTGGATCTGATATTTGAACATCATGCTACTTTCCTGGACAAATTGTGCCTACAATTACAGCATTCTCTTAAGGCACTATTAGAAGGTTGTACTCTTCCCTTTCAAATACTGATAACCCACATTTCAATGTCACATAAAAAAAGCAAAGACTTGTCTACCAATGCCAAGTACCCTCCCGTATATGTATTGAATGCTTATATAATACTATTGGCTAAATTTATGGCAATGAGTTTTGCAGATTATCTAATGACATTTATTCACCAGTACCAGTGAGGGAGCCGAGACAGCTACCTTCCAATCGGATGGTCATTTGTATTACCTTGTGTACCAAAAATGATCTGAGAGACCAATACAGAGCACAGCAATATGCATATATTTGTACCTTTTTACAATGTTTTGTTTTCTAAAGAGAACTGATGGAGTCAACAGATCTGCCCATTTTTTTTCAAGTGCTTAATTTGATGTTTTAAAAAGTGCAATACCAAAGTCCTTAAATTTCCTTTGAACTAAAATACTGAGGCATTTCATGTTATTGGTTAGATGATAAAGTTTAATAGCAATTCAGCTTACTTGTCACTAAACATTATCAGCTTAGTGTGGCAAATTTGCAAATATTAATTATTTAATTGGATTTTTTTTTTTTTTATCATTATGTTTTAGAATTCAGGTGCATTCTTAGTGTAGAGAAAATATTTTTGTAAATAATGCCATGATTTCTTCAGTTATTTCGAGTCTCACAGAGTTACCTTGATGCTTGTGGAGCATATCAAATAACTAATGATTCATCCAGGCTACCAACTGTGATAGCTGAAAGGTTTATGGAGGGTTTGTTGAAACCAAGCGTACATTACTGACCTAGGATTTTTCTTTTCCTCTAGCTGCATCTCTATTTTTATCATTATGCACTTAAGAATTCAATATTACTATTGATATACATGTTTTTTTTCTATGCAAGGAACTTGGTTCATGTGTCACTGCCTGATTCTTTCCCCCAAAGATTCAAGCTTGAAAAGTTATAGTTCTTAAAGGGATACTCGTAGTATCATAAAAATTATGTCTTGTTGTAGTGATTATGGTGCAAAGTGTCAGTGGGCACAATCTGCATGGTTTGTGTTTGTTTTTAAGCAGCCTGACATAATCCAGGGTGTTCTTGCCAACTATAACCAGTCCTCTCTGTTTTCTGTTTTTTTGGTTTATTAGTTGATTTTGTCAACAAGCTGAAATAGGTTTCCTTTTAAATTCCTTATATCCTTAAGAAAAGTTTTATACAAATCAAGAAATTCACTAGACTGGAACCGGCATAATAACCGTGCAGTCCTATCCACTGTGCACATATCTGCATATACTCCTTTTTCAATCTCTCAGAGTGTTCCATATTCTTTAAAAGAATATTCCTTCAGATATGAAATATTCCTTCAAATAGCTCAAGTCAGCTAGTTTCCACTGTCCCCTTGGCTTTCAGCTAGAGTATACCTACAATATATAGGTTATATCTAGTCTTTGGTCCCCCCAATCTCCCTTACTGTGTAAAGAATTAAAATTGTGACATTTAAGGGAGACCTATTTAAGTGTAATTTCCATCCTTCCAAAACACTCCTAGGATCACCCAAGACCTGCCAGTAAAACTGGCATGCTGCCTCTCCTCAATACACTTCTAGGGGTGATATAGCCCCTATATTGACACAATGCCCATCCCCTTCCACTTGATGCCGGGATTCCCAGTACCCTTTTCGTAGTATTCATTTGTGCTCTCTCAGCAACTATAACCAGGCCTCTCTGTTGGTGCTTGGCTAAAGGACCACTCTAGGCACCCAGACCACTTCAGCTTAATGAAGTGGTCTGGGTGCCAGGTCCCTCTAGGATTAACCCTTTTTTTATAAACAGAGAAACTGCTATGTTTATAAATGGGTTAATCCAGCCTCTAAAGCCTCTAGTGGCTGTCTCATTGACAGCCGCTAGAGGCGCTTGCGTGCTTCTCACTGTGAAAATCACAGTGAGAACACGCAAGCGTCCATAGGAAAGCATTGTAAATGCTTTCCTATGAGACCGGCTGAATGTGGGTGCAGCTCCTGTCGCGCATGCACATTCAGCCGAAGAGGAGGATAGGAGGTGGAGAGGAGGAGGAGAGCTCCCCGCCCGGCGCTGGAATAAAGGTAAGTTTAACCCCTTTCCTCGCCATCTAGCCAGGCAGGAGTGGGACCCTGAGGGTGGGGGCACCCTCAGGGCACTATAGTGCCAGGAAAACAAGTATGTTTTCCTGGCACTATAGTGGTCCTTTAATGCTAAAGTGTGCTGTAGTTAATATGGTACTAACCAGTGGAGGCTCATCTATAGGGGAACTTGTGGCAGCACCCCACCAGTTTTATTTGTTTTCAAAGCTGTCAGCAAAGCATCTGTCGTCGAAATAACTTCACAGTGGTTATAATCCTCAGCAAAAAGCACAGGTTTATGTTATTTCAATCAAAAGCTAGCTACATGGATTTTATTGCAATTGTTAAAGATCTAATAACATTTTATGTTACCGAGATGTTAAAGGGACACTATAATGTCAGGAAAACCGCTTGGTTTTCCTGACACTATAGTACCCTGAGGGTGCCCCCACCCTCAGGGCCCCATCTCGCAGTGCTGAAGGGGTTAAATCCCCTTCAGCTACTCATCCTTTTCCCCCGCCCGGCTCCCTTACCTCTCCTCCCCCGCCGACGTCAGCGTCCTTGTCTGACGTCACCAGCACCGAATGCACATGCGTTGCACTGCCGCGCTTGCATTCAAAGTGTCTGTAGGAAAGCATTTTTCAATGAGCTGAAATGGTCTGGGTGACTATAGTGTCCCTTTAAAGGAACACTCCAAGCACCATAACCCAGTGGTGTATTTTGGATTTGTGCTGCCCTAGGTAGGACAAAACTCAGACACCCCCTCTCCCCAAATTAAAATTTGCCCCACCCCTTCCTTTCAAGGCCACACGCACTTTGACTGACAGACACTTTCTCACTGATGCATGCACTGACATACACTCACTGAAAAATACAGTCATTGGCACACACACTTCACACTACACTTTAACCAACACACACTTTCACTGACACACACACTCACTGACAGGAACACAGTCTCAGATACAGTAGAATACACACACTCTCTGATTTGACAAACTGACACACACACTATTACTCAGACACACACCAACAGATGCAGACACTCTTTGACAGACACATACACTCACTGATTTGACATACTGACAGACGCACACTATTACTCACACACACTCACTGACTAACACACACTCATTGATAGACATACGCACTCACTGACAGACACACGCACTCATTGACCTACACACACACTCACTGATTTCACACACGCACTCACTAATTTGACACACTCTGAAAGACACACACTAGTACTCAGACACACACACACACACACTCACACACACATTATCTGACAGACACACACACACACACTCACTCACACATTAACTGACAGACACACACACACACTCATACACATTTCCCCCAACACTCACAAATTATTATTTTAAATTTTTTTTAATATAAATCCATCCTGCCTCCCTTGGAGAGCTGGAGAGGATTCCTTACCTGGGGTCCAGTGGGGCTGCTGGGCTGGCTCTTGGGACTGCTTGTGCTGCTGGACAGGTCTGCGTGCAGGCAGGGGTTGGACAGGCAGAGTTGGCAGCGAGGGAGCTCTGATCTTCCTGCTCAGCTCCCTCGTGCGCACTTAGTGATGTTGGGAGCCGGACTGATGGACTGACGTTGTGCGAGGGAGCTGAGCAGCAAGAGCTCAGAGTACAGCACTCCCTCGCCGCCAGACCGCAATGCAAGCTACCGCGCAACTCGGGAGGGCCCAAAGGTAGCCAGCTGGCTAGCTCTTGGGCCCCCCCAACACACGAGGCTAATAAGGCAACCAGCTGGACTTTGTGCCCCCTGCAAAGTGCCGCCCAAGGCAAATGCCTTGTTAGCCTCTCGATACATACTTTACTGCCATAACCACTACAGCTTGCTGTTTTACAGTGGTTTGAATTAGTCTGCTCTTGTCTCCAGCACGGATGATTAAGAGGTGGAAGCTCTTAAGTAGTAGCTTCCGTTAGCTTTCCTGAGCTAAATCCTAAAACAGTTTGACTACTTACACTAGGGAGACATCACGGCACACCTAGCACCATAACCACTACAGCAAGCTTTGAGTATTCCTTTACAGCTAGAGTTTAGAATACAATTAGAGTTTAGAATACATTATATGCAATACAAATATAAATGATATAATTGATGGGATATTCAGAAAACAATTACCAATAAATAACTTCTGCAGTGTATTCTGTCCTGTTAAAAGAGAATTCTTAGCGAATGTTCAATTAGATTCAATTTAAATTTTTATATTGACAGCATTTAACTATTTCTAATTTCACCCACAGGTATCTCCATGCCCGTGCCTGTGTTTGGACTACAAGATGACAGCAAAGTCTTCAGCCAAGAAAACTGTTCTTTGGCAGATGAGAATTTTATCATTGTTGGTTCCTTTATTGCATTTTTTATACCTTTGCTCATAATGCTGGTCACATATTTTTTAACTATAAGATCTCTGCAGAAAGAAGCTACTTTGTGTTTTAACAACCTGGGGGCAAAAAGCAAACTTGCTTTATTCAGTTTCCTTCCTCAAAGCTCTATTTCTTCAGAGAAACTATTTCAGCGCTCTTTGCAAAAGGAACTGGCTCCATATGGAAGAAGGACTATGCAGTCCATTAGTAATGAGCAGAAAGCATCAAAGGTCCTGGGTATTGTATTTTTTCTTTTCGTGGTGATGTGGTGCCCGTTTTTCATCACAAATGTGATGGCCGTGTTTTGCAAAGAGTCTTGCAATGAGCATATCATTACAGAACTACTGAAGGTATTTGTTTGGATTGGCTACCTGTCTTCGGCAGTAAACCCACTGGTGTACACACTCTTTAATCAGACTTACCGGTCTGCATTCTCCCGTTACATTCAGTGTCGATACAGGGAAGAAAAGAAGCCTTTACAATTAATCTTAGTAAATACTATTCCTGCATTGGCTTACAACTCGGGCCAACTTCAGCTTGCCCAAATGAAGAATTTAAAGAAAGAACAAAAAAAGAAAACAAACGACTATTCTTTGGTTACTATTGGATTGCATCCATTAGATAAAGTGACAAAGACCGGGGTGGGATCACTAAATGAGAACGTGAGTTGTTTGTAATGTGACAACATTGGAAGCTCACAAATACACAGGGCTTGATTTCTCATTTGACAATATGGGCTTAAAGCTAAATCAGGACTGGAATTCAGAAATCATTAAATGAGAAAATAGAAATATATTTCGGGGAATATTTACCAGTCTCTGGAGTTGCATGTTAACAGGAGAACTAAAATCTGTGGTTTTGCTTTTAGGGAACTAAAATTGGGTTCAAATGACAAGTCAAGAGCACCACACTTTTATCATACAGTTAGGATCATGAGCTGTGCAAATCCACAATAGCCATACATCTCAACATTGGGAGGTATGAGATCAGGACAGCTGGGTGGAAAAAAAGGCAGGCCTGCACATTGATCAAGCATATCAACCTGGTATGAAGCACGCTAAGCTAATTGACAGCCCACTTGGCCAGCCCCCAACATACAGGACCATGCACACAGTGCTGCTGAAGCACTCTCTGCACAGTCCTAGTCCCTTTTCACAATGCAAGGGCGTCCAATGATGCACCAGCACTGTGCTGCCCATGGACAAAATTGGGATGGAAGGACAGGATCTCGAAAATCGGGACTGTCCCACCATAATAGGGACTATTGGGAATCCTACAATACTTAGAGCAGAAATGCATACAATTCCTGGTGCATGACAACATATTACGATGGTGGGTGTGCATGCATCTTACTAAACTACCAAGCTTGTAATTTGCTTACACACTCAAAAATCTTTAAAAGTTTACTCCAACCTATTGCTAACTAGGTCCCTCCACAAAATGCATGATTACATGGTAAAACTTACCTACAATCCAGTCCCGGGTGATGCTCTCGGCACTTCTCTCCAGGCCACAGGCTCCCTCACACAGTCTAATGAAATGCTTCTCATGAAGAAGCATTTCATAGGACCATTCTCACTGGCTCGGAGTGCATGCGCATGCTCAGAGCCGGTGAGGGGTGGGAGGAGACACGCATGGCTGGACTGCTATTAAATTTTTATTTTTTTAAACTGATCTATCCAACAGAGGGAGGCGGGGAGGGACTGCAAGTAGAGAGGAAGGGAGGGTGGCCAGAGCTAAAAACAGATGTTAAATAAACACATAATTAGGCAGCCCGGAACAGAGATGTGGGCTGCCACGTTGTGTGCTAGGGTTGCAAACAGCAACTGTCACACAAGTGCCAATAACCCAGTATGTGCACTGTTTCAAGAAAAAACACTGCACAAAAAGCAGAAGTGATCATGGTGGTTGGAGTAACCCTTTAAAGGCTACATTTCACTAAAATTCTAGCCTAATGACCCTGCTTGTCTTATGAGAAATTTACCCCTGTGTGAACACGAATGGAAGAACATTAGAGGAGATGTTAGAGCATTTCTACCCAATAAACATGTATAAAAAAGGACATTTGGAATACCATATCATTTTAATTTATTCAAGGAAACCAGGGTGTGCGTTTTTAAAATGTGAAAACAAACATGTACACTATTTATATTTATTTTTTAAAATAAGGAGTAAAAGTGACTGATGAATCAAACAGAATTTAAGATCCATTTGTCTGGATAAAAAATGCATTAACTTTCTTACCTCAAATAACTGCCTACTTGTATGGGAACCAATAAATGGGACATGAAAGGGGCTGTGCGTTAAACGGGGGCAAACTGGAGCATTAGTGCTAACTTTTGTAAAGGAGACGGTATTGCGATGCCTAAAAGTGTTACTGGGTATTGAACTGATATTTAAATTGTAAAATGTAGGACAAAATAGCTCAACTAGAATATTCTATCAATTTGAGATTTTATGTGGCCATTTTGGACAAAATGTTGTGCTGCAACCGTCAACTCATCACATTTCCTTTTCAATAAAATTATTTAATAATTATTAGACAGACAAATTTAAATATATTGCTTATTCAATATTATATGTTATGGCATATCTGCCATAAAATATATGTTTCTCTATCCTACTGTGAATGAAAGGCTAACCCTATTTCTAATTATGCATTGCAAAGTATAAAGTTGCATTAGAAATGCTTAGCGCGTATCTTTTAGTGTACTTTATGTTTGGGCACCTTTTCTAAGAATGCTTTAAATCCGTGGTTCCCAACCACATCCTCAAGATATATGATGGCCCATGTTTAGACAAAATCCCCAAGTAAGGAACCAGGGTAACAAAGAGTGGCAGAAAGTCAGGGTAATGTACCAAAACAATTATTTTTTTATTTTTTTTATTTTTTAAATTGACAATTTTAAGATTATGGCTAAAACCACCACACTGTGACTAAAACAGAGTTGGAGAATTTTTCAAAATCAGCAGTTTTTGCCTAAATTATACCATTTGGAGTTTAGTAAATAACTAAAGATAATACCCTAAATGTAGTATGAATACATACACGTATGAAACAAACAAACAAAAAAAAAAAACATTTGCTAGGTACCTTTAAACATTCCAAATGGGGGATAACCCCTGATTTTAACTAAAACCAAAGCACTAGAAAATACTGGAGTGTTCAGCGTAGGGATAATGAGAACTCACTGATACTTTTCTTCATCATAAAAAAAAGAGTACTAATTAATGGAGCACTATAGGGTCAGGAACACAAACATGTATTCCTCACCCTATAGTGTTAAAACCATTATCTAGTCCCCTTGGCCTCCCTAAAGATAGTAAAATCTTACTTGTATTCAAGTCTGAAGCTGAATCCTCTGCCTGTGAACTTCCTCAGACATCTGACATCATCAGAAGTGGTGGCCTGATCCAATCACAATGCTTCCCCATAGGATTGGCTGAGACTGACAAAGAGGCAGATCAGGGGCAGAGCCAGCACAATTCAAACACAGCCCTGACCAATCAGCATCTCCTCATAGAGATGAACTGAATCAATGAATCTCTATGAGGAAAGTTCATTGTCTGCATGCAGAGAGAGGAGACAATGAATGTGTGGATGCATTTTAGGCAGCCATGACCCAGGAAGGATCTCTAACAGCTATCTGAGGAGTGGCCAGTGAAGTTATCACTAGGCTGTAATGTAAACACTGCATTTTCTCTGAAAAGACAGACAGTGTTTACAACAAAAAGCCTGAAGGTAATGATTCTACTCACCAGAACAAATTCAATAAGCTGTAGTTTTTCTGGTGACTATAATGTCCCTTTGAGCCAAAAAAGTGGAAACAAAAAATATAATTACTAAGTCACTAATACCAAAAATATTATATATATATATACACATACATATATATATATATATATATATAAATATATATATATATATATAATAACTAAATCACAGACACAAAAAAAAAAAAAAAATATATATATATATATATATATATATATATATATATATAAATATTGAAAAAGGCTTGTACTCACTGCCTTTTTTTCATTCCTTTAAAATGCGATCGACGTTTCATCCAACATCCGTGGCTTTCATCAGGATCAGTACAGTACTGATGTTGGCTGAAACGTCGATCACATTTTAAAGGAATGAAATAAAGGAACCTTTTAAAAGAAAAAAGACCGTGAGTGGAAGCCATTTTTCAATATTCATATGTTAATTTATGGCATTGGCTAAAGTGCACCCGGCATTTTGAAATTTAAAGTGTGTGTGCAAAGACACAGAGAGACATTATATATATATATATATATATATATATATATATATATAACTAAATCACAGATACCCTTTAATGTCATTGTTACAATAGTATACTCAGTATATTCAGACCAATTCTCTAACCCATTTGTTTTCCAGCGTGGTTATTTTGCCTTGTCGGAATTCTCCACAATTCTTGAATTAGGGAATGACCCTGATAGTTTAGTGAATGGACCTCTAGACTTGGTAAATAGGCCGCAAAATAGCAGAGTTCCTAAACACTAAATTTGCTTTTTTTTCTTGATTAAAATCATTCTATAAACAAGTTCACTCTTACGGGGGGAAAAAAGCACTTTTGTATGGGGAACATCAGTGTTTTAAAAAATACTTTTTATCGATTGCTACTGCTTGTACCTTTTTAATTACATAGCCTGAAAATTGTACTTGTTACAACAAAAGCAAATTCTTGTCAAACAAAGGGTATTGGTACCTTCACCCGATTTATCAATATTTTGGAGAATTGTGTTATTATAGTTTTAAATGTTATGAAGAAATGTCATTGGACTGCTGACTCATCATTTTCTATATGCTGTAGTTCAATGTAAGTACCCTACAAATTAAAAATGAATGTACCTGTGACACTAGTATTTTTAACCTGCATATGGCAATGTATTTTTCCATGTGCTAATGCATCTCTTGGTGTTTTTATTTTGTTGGGTTTTATATTGTTTATGTATGTAAAAACAAGTGCATTGTATATTTTTGAGCAATATTATAAATTAAATCAATGCAGTTATTTTTCAATAATGTTTCATATGTATTTGAATTAGAGCTAATTAAATTAAATTCATCACAAATTATATTTTTTACACACTTTAACTTAAAGCACATATACATAACGAGAGAGAGTGGGTATAGTTCAAAATGTAGACTGAGCACTCAATTAAAAAACAAAAGTACCTACATACCCTGTATACATAGGATGCATGTATACACTATTGCATATCCTCTAAAACCTCAGGGATCCTTGAAAGTCAAGCAATTGCTGATCCCTATATATTGGTAGGTCCTTCAGACAGCCATCCAGTTTCAGAAACTAGTGTAGTGGACAGAGTGAAGAGCCTAGTAGCCAACAGGATCATTTGCCTGTCCATTGCATGTGTGAATTTATTTATTTATAAAATATTTTAGAAGGATACATTGAGATTTCTCTCGTTTTCAAGTATGTCCTGGGTTCACAAAACATTGCATTAATACAATAGGTTACAATAAAATACAAAAACTATATTAATACACAATATATACAAAATTTATCATAAAACAGGTAGGAAATATATAATCAACCATGACACGTGCATTCTGTTTTGAGGTATGTAGAGAGGGATCTCTTAAAGGACTTTAGGCTTGGGGAAGATTTGAAAGTGTGCGGGAGGTCGTTCTATGATTGCGGTGCTCTGTAGGAAAAGGAGGATAGTGCAGCTTTCTTTTTGTATTGAGGTAGACTAAATAAAGTGCTGGTACTAGATCGGAGGTTATATGAGGTGGGAACAGCCAAGGAGAACATTCTGCTCAGGTAGGATAGGAGCTTCCAAGAAAAGCTCTCAAACACTAGGCTGGAAAGCTGAAGGGTGCGCCTGGATTCCAACGACAGCCAGTTTAGTTCTTTTAGCATGTCACAATGGTGCAGCGGCGTACATACCACGGTCGCAGGGGTTGCAGCTGCGACCGGGCCTGTCACTCCAGGGGGCCCGGCCGCCCTGCAGACCCCTGCGACCAGGTGCTCGCCGCCATGTGTTGCGGCCCCGGCAGCGCAGTATAATTGCCGGGGCCACAGGTGAACAGGCCCATCGAGTGGCCCATGCTGTTACTCTGATGTCAGATGCTGGGAGGAAGTGACTGCCGCAGTCACTCCTCCCAGCAACCACCAGGAGCCGTGCGGGAGAAAGCAGAGGGAGTCAGAGTGGGAACTCTGACTCCCATCAACCTAAGCCACTGGACCCCAGGGAAGTCACCCTCCTGCACCTAAAAGGTAGGTAATAGGAGGGTGATTAAAATATTTTGCATGTGTGTGTGTTAGTGTGTGTGTCTCTGTTTGTCTATGTATGTGTGTCTGTGTGTCTATGCATGTGTCTGTTTGTGTGTGTCTGTATGCGTGTCTCTATGTATATATGTGTCTGTGTATGTGTCTGTATTTATCTGTGTGTATGTGTGTCTCTGCATGTGTGTGTCTGTATGTGTATGTGTGTGTCTATGTATTTGTATATATATATATATATATATATATATATATGTGTATGTATGTATGTATGTGTGTCTGTATGTATCTCTGTGTAAAAGCAAAACAGTGAGTAAGCGCTGACTAACATATGGGCAGCAACCCTATAAGGGAATCCCTCAAAGAACCCTTAGGAATAATATTGAAAATGAGAAAGAAAGAAACAAGGGCTGCCCTTGTTTCTTTATTTCTCCTTTTCATGTATCTCTGTGTGTTTGTATGGGGTGGCGGTGGGGGAGATGGGGGGGCCCCATGGATCAGTTTTGCACTGGGTCCCATGGATTGTGTGAATGCCACTGCAATGGTGGGTCATGTAATTACATTGTATGTATGAAGGTCATAATTCATATAGAGTGGAAATTAAAATTATTCAACTCCCATTGAAAATTAGGTTTATTGTCAATATTCACAGGCTTTCAGCTGTTTGCAATAAACAAATAAAACAAAATCGATTGAAGTAACACAACGAATGCTTCAAGTGGTTTCCCAGAATTCAGCTGATAATGTAATTTATAACGACTTCTCTAGTCTCAAAATGATTAATAAAATAAACCTGATTATCAATGGGGGTTGAATAATTTTGATTACGAGAGCGGGAGTGCGTGCATTTATAAATGAAGATTACAAATATTCACACAGGTGAATGTGTTTATGTGTGCAGGAATGAGGGCATGTCTGTAGGTATACATGAATGTGGGCATGTCTGTACATATGCATGAATGAGGGCATGTCTGTACATATACATGAATGTGGGCATGTCAGTATGCATGCATGAATGAGGGCATGTCTGTATGTATACATGAATGAGGGCATGTCTGTATGCATGCATGAATGAGGGCATGTCTGTATGTATACATGAATGAGGGCATGTCTGTATGCATGCATGAATAAGGGTATGTCTGTATGTATACATGAATGAGGGTATGTCTGTATGCGTGCATGAATAAGGGTATGTCTGTATGTATACATGAATGAGGGTATATCTGTATGCGTGCATGAATAAGGGTATGTCTGTATGTATACATGAATGAGGGCATGTCTGTACCTATACATGAATGAGGGCATGTCAGCATGCATGCATGAATGAGGGTATGTCTGTATGTATACATGAATGAGGGCATGTCTGTACCTATACATGAATGAGGGCATGTCAGTACCTATACATGAATGAGGGCATGTCAGTATGCATGCATGAGCGGATAGGATTCAGTGGACAAATGCATGTATGATGGCAAATGTATGAATTTATGCGTGTGTGTGAGGCTGAATATGCATATACCAGGGTTAGCAGGTGTATGCATGCCTGTCCTGTGACTGTATACACATGTATGCATATATTTATATTTTACTTTTATGATGGGTTGTTTTATATCCAGGGCTGGATTCAAATAGGGGCTACTGAAGTTGGTGCTCAAGATCTGGGTCCGTGGAATAGGTTCTTGCTCCTGTGCAGAGTGAATAGAGAATGTGAACTTCATAGGGATGCAGGGCGGACAAAACTTGTGCGGACTGGCTAACTATAAAATAAATTAAAGTTGTCTTTTGCAGTGTGCACGTTCTTGTGCTGCTTCTATCTCTCTAACAGACCAACCTCCAACTGTCATCATGCTGTGTGGTATATACCCTTTCTGCTACACTGACTACATCCACCTCTTTCTCTGTCCCAGGCTGCATACCAGGAAAGCTTCTGCCTGCTATTAGAAAGGGGGGAAAAAGGACACGAGAGTCGTGAGGGCAGAGGATTTAGTGTTTGTGATTAGTGAGTGAGAGTTAGGAGATGGGAACTGTGAGGGTTGTAATAGATGGAAGATAGAGATTGGCATAGGATATTGTTAGGTTTATACATTTTATCAGTGGAGTGTTTAGGGAAATAAAATGCAAATGGGGGATAATGGTAAAAATAGGGTAATCTAATAACCTATGTAATCAGCAAAATAAATCAAAACAAAGCACAGTTTTACCATATCACTTAAATGGTAATATTTTCAGTAACTAGAATGTCACACTTCTAAACAGTATCAAAAGATGCCCTGTGCACAGGAAACAAAGTATTTAGATACTAAAAGTCATTTTCGTTTTAAAACTTGATTTTCATAGGTATGTAAATAAAAAGAATGAAGATAACAGTCTGTGGTAGAGCCAGGCAAAAAGAAAATAAAAATGTAAAATAGGGGGGGAAAAATGTGTACTGATAAAAATAATATATAGAACAAATGTATTATAACAATAGAGCCAAAATCAATAAATTCAATACAAAAATGGGTAAAAATAAATGTTCCCACCTAAGGACATAGTGAAATGTAAAAGTATATGAAATCCTTGTACAGAGCTTTCGTCGTCCCAATCGTTCTGTGATAGAGAATGTCAGTAATTCCAGGTAGTGCCTGCGAAGGTGTAGTCACACTGTGAGACTAACCCACCATTAAAGCCATTTAAATACACCACCGCCACAATTTAAATAAAATAAATGTAGAAAGCAAGGTTTGAAAGCAACTTGCATCTGTGGAGGTAGAAGGCATAGTCTCACTTTAAGTCTCAGCCAGGCAGGGCAACACCTTTAAAATGAAAGGTGTTTTTAAAAAAACGTGGGAGCAACAGCAGCAACATGAGTAATTTATTTATTTTATTCTCCTGTTTTTAGAAGGTTTTAGAATAATTTTAGAATCAAAGATTTGAATATGAAGGCAGTATGCGTCTAGGTATCAAGTGTAGTCCGCGGTAGCAGGTGTAGACTCAGCAAGGCAAGGTAAAAACCACTAAAATGAAAGACATTTGGGGGAACAGCAGCAGGAGTAAATTAGTTTGATTTTATTTTTAATGGGGTGAGTTAGCAAAGGGAGGACCCGCCCCAAACTGGCATTAGTATAGCTCAAGCTTTCAGTTAAAACCCTAGAAAGTTGAAGGACTGCCGTCTTGTGGCCGTACTATTGTCCAGTGGGGACCTAACATCAATGTACTAATCCTAATACAAACTATCGATTGCCCTCTGCTGTCACAAACTTCTTGCCAGCATGTCTAAAGTGCAATTCTACCGCCTGTCATAGATAGTGTGTGGGAGACCATGTTTCCTCTTGCTCCTGCCTCAAGCGTTAGCTAGCTTCCACACTGCAAGAGAAATGCCAGGCAACCAAGCATGTTTGCCACTTTGGGTTTTCTTCAGGAATTGCAGTCTGCACTTCACTATTTAAGATGCAAAGCAATTGACCTTCTGTTGCTGGGCTTCTCCTGATACCAGGTTTGATGAATATCACAGCCCAATCTAACATTCCATGGATGGCCCTCAGCATGGAAAGCCAGCTCTGGGTAAAAACAGGAAAGGTGTCATTTTTCCTCAATTATAGCAACAAGGTTTCAACACACACCTTCGGTCCTGAAGGTGTCACAGAGAAAGTTGGGACATGTAATTCTGTGGACAGTATTGACATCTACAGGTAACTAGTGAATATCCTGGAATTTGCCTACGAAAGGGATGACTAGACACAAAATCAGGATTTGATTGACTGGGTCTATACTCAGTGTTGCTATATATTTGTTCTATAGGATACAGTTCAATAAGACAGAACGTCAAGATAACAAGGACACCACCATTCTTACTATACACACACAACCACTAAAATAGTGTAGATTAATTAAAGGACACTATATTTAAAAATAGTCTGTATGACCCAAGGTGCATGCATACGGCTGCTGAATCTGATCATATTAAAATGTAGGAATGAGTTCTTCACACACATATATAGGCATACCCCACTTTTAAGTACACAATGGGACCAGGGCACGTATGTAAAACGAAAATGTAGTTAAAGTGAAGCAATACCTTTTTTCACTTCCCAATGTATGTACTGCATTGCAATAGTAATTTACAGGCATAACTGATACTGCAACTGCAGATTTCCAGTGATTTTATTGCCAGTGATTTATTTAGTGATTTCCAGTGAGCTTTTATTCAGTTAAAACAAACAGTAAAAGGAAAAATCTCATTCCAGATTGTACCATTTATCTTTAATGTTTTACTCATCTGACAACCTTAAACTGGGAGGAAAAGTAAAATGAACCTGCCCACTGAGCCATTTCCTGTTAATACAGTGCCAATTTGTATTTGTTAGCAGCTTATTCGCACACTTTGTTTAGAAACACCTCTTCATCACTTTAAGCATTTATGGTTTAACTTTTAATCCTCAGAGTTGCGGCTAATGCAGCTAAGATGCTAAGTCATAGTTATAGAAAATGGCAGGGTAAACCCTTTCACTGGATTGCGCCGATTGCAGAATATGGACAATGTAGGGGCAGAAAAAATATACATATGTTCAGCTAGGAGTAGATATTATAAATTTGAGATGATTAACCTGTGCCATGTCAGAAGGTGTGAAAAGTTGTTGCCCCAAAAACACTGAACTGAGGTGCTCCGGGCGAGAATAGAACCTTCCATTTCCTGTTCACTCATGGACAGAAGAGGCGCGGGAATGTCTGTACTCGCAAAGCACCTTTACGTACACTAGCGGGTATGTCTGTACTCGCGAGTGTATGTAAAGCGGGGTATGCCTGTGTGTATATACACACATATAAACATATCTTTAAGTCACTGGTGTACAGCATATAAATAATATAGACCAAAATTAGACTAGGACCCAAGGTTTGCCAGGAAGTCCATATGTTTAAAAGATCTCACCTCAATCATATGAAATCCATATTTTGCTAGCAATTATTTGTGATGTCTGCAAACGTATTTAAAAGCATATTTTGATTTGGGGAAAAAAGTCAATTTTTTTTAACCATTTTTGTGTGTTCACCTTACAGAGAACACACTATTTTCGGACAGATTTTATAAGTTTATAATGTAACAAGACACAGCAAGTTCATTAAATAGCTCAGTCAGTATTCAGTTTTTCATCTCACTCTAAGGTCTCTCTTGGCAAGTGCATTAAATGACTCCCAGAAGCTTAAATGTTTGTTAGATAACATGTTATTTTGGGTCTATGTAACAATCTGAGTATTTTAGTAACTGAGTCATGCACCATCAAAAGCATAATTTAATTATGAAACTCATTATATAACTAGTTATAATTTAGTTTTAAAATGTTTCAACATAAGGCAGCCCATTAAATATTTAATACAAACTTAAATTTAAACTTGAAACCATACTGAAAATAAAATACGGAATTACTTAAATTAGAGAGCTTAAATTAGTAAAATTTGTAAAATGCTGTTTTTCAGTGGTTTAGTGCCTGGTGACATTCTAACATTCTGTCACCAAAAATAAACATTGCTTAACCTGCTTCTATATAGTTTCCTCTCTAAGAAACTCTTTATTTTTATTTTTTCAGTTCTTTAGCGTTCATAAAATACATAAGGAGAAGTAGGAACTACATTTCCTCATGTATAGCAGTCAAGCTGACAGAACTTGACAATGGGCGAGGTTTAACACCTTAAGGACCAAACTTCTGGAATAAAAGGGAATCATGACATGTCACACAGGGTTAAGCAAGCCTCTGTTTCAGTTGCCAATCAAACTTACCCACAATCCATCAAACAAATCAATCACACAGAAGGCAAACTGCAGACTCCATGGGCAGAGGTGAACAAAATGGCTGCACCAATGTCAGGAAACTGACAGGGATCCAATACGCAGAGTGCGCACAGAAGGAGGTACGTATACCGGACCTTAGAATGGCCGGACTAACGTAAGGACAAAGCAAGAATAGTCAAAAGGTAAGCCGAGGTCAAGGGAGCCGGAGGACAGGTAAGCGAGATACAATCCGAGTCAAAGGAGAGGAGAGGACAACAGGACAAAAGGCAAGCAAGGGTCAAAACCGGAAACACTAGATAAAGAACGCGCTGAGTGACTAGCAAGCTAGAACCACGACAGGGCAATGAGCAGTAGTAAAGGTTTCCTTTAAATACCCTGTTACCTAAATAGAGACCACGCCCCCAAAAGGTCCGGAATAGCGGTTCCCGGCACTTTATGCAAATGCCGACGTCATGACGTCGACGCTAGCCGTCGCGTCATAAAAGGGGGAGGAGCTAGCGCGGCCGGCGCGAAAACGGCCGGAATATGCCGAAATGCTAGGGGAAGGGAGCCCCTAAGCAGAGAGGATGTCCTCCCTGGATACATCACCAACAGGTACCCTGACAGTACCCCCCCTTCTAGAAACGCCCACCGGGCGGATGGGACCTGGCTTAGAAGGAAAACGAACGTGGAAGGCCCGTAGAAGACGAGGAGCATGCACGTCTATACCAGGAACCCAAGACCTCTCTTCTGGACCATAACCTTTCCAGTCTATGAGGTATTGCAGCTTCCCCCTAGAAATACGAGAATCAAGGATGGACTTGATGATATATTCCTCCTGACCATCCACACGGACCGAGGATGGAGGAGTAGAGCGGGAGGAAAATCTGTTACAAACAAGAGGTTTCAATAAAGATACATGAAAAGAGTTAGGGATGCGTAGAGTAGGAGGTAGATCCAGCAAATAAGAAACCGGGTTGATCCTCCTCAGTACCCTGTAAGGACCAATGTAACGAGGAGCAAACTTCAAGGAAGGAACTTTCAGGCGAATGTGTCTGGTACACAACCAGACCCTATCCCCCGGAGAAAAAATAGGAGCAGGACGTCTACGCCTATCAGCATGTGACTTAAACACCGCGGAACTACGTTCAAGAATTTGTCGAGTCTGATCCCACAACTTTCTCAGGTTGGCTATATGAATATCAACCGACGGTATACCCTGGGAAGGAGACACCGACGGAAGAACAGTAGGGTTAAAGCCATAGTTCAAGAAAAAGGGGCTATTATGAGTGGAACCACAAACAAGGTTGTTGTGAGCAAACTCCGCCCAAGGAATCAGACCGACCCAGTCATCCTGGTGTTCAGAAACAAAACAACGTAGATATTGCTCAATTTTTTGGTTAGTGCGTTCGGCTGCTCCGTTAGATTGAGGATGATAGGCCGAAGAAAAATTCAGTTTGATGCCCAACTGTGAACAGAAGGATCTCCAAAAACGGGAAATAAATTGGGAACCCCTGTCTGACACAATCTCATTGGGAATACCATGTAAACGGAAAATTTCTCTAGCAAATATCACGGCCAGTTCGGGGGAGGACGGAAGTTTAGGCAAGGGAACGAAATGAGCCATTTTAGTAAACCTGTCAAGGACCGTGAGTATAACTGTATGCCTATTGGAAGCTGGTAGATCAACAATAAAATCCATAGCCAAGCAAGCCCAAGGTTTGTTGGGAACGACTAAGGGCTGCAATAAACCACAAGGGAGATCCCGCGGAAGTTTATTCCTGACACAAACATTGCAAGCCTTGACAAAGTCTTCCACATCCCTACGTAAACCGGGCCACCAGAAGTCTTTTGAGATCAGGCAGTAAGTTTTGTGGATGCCGGGGTGACCAGCGATCTTGCTATCGTGGAAACAGCGAATAATGTCCACTTGGAATTTGGGAGACACGAACAAGCGGCCCACAGGAGTACGTTCGGGAGCAAGAGATTGTTCGTTCTGAATATCAGCGAGCAATGGAGAGTGTATTTTGACATTGGTGTTGGCGATAATATTGACTTCAGGAATAATAGGGAACAAAGTATCCTCTGTAGAGGTGGTAGGTTCGTGCTGACGTGACAAAGCGTCTGCTTTAGTGTTCTTAGAACCAGGCCTGTAAGTAAGCACATAATTAAAGTGTGTAAGGAACATAGACCAACGTGCCTGCCTGGCAGATAATCTTTTGGCCTCCCCCATATACGATAAATTTTTGTGGTCAGTCAAGATAGTAACTGGGAGGACGGTGCCCTCTAACAAATGTCTCCATTCCTTTAATGCCATAATGATAGCTAAAAGTTCTCTATCACCAATGTCATATCTCCTTTCAGTGTGTGACAGTTTCTTGGAAAAAAAACCGCAAGGGTGCAGCGGCTTATCTAAACTTTGTCTTTGGGATAACACTGCGCCTATCCCTGTTTCAGACGCATCAACTTCAAGTAAAAAGGGTAGAGAGGTATCAGGATGAACTAATACAGGTGCTGAGGCAAAAGACTGTTTGAGCGTTTCGAAAGCAGATAAAGCCTCAGTAGACCAGGTTTTGGTATCGGCTCCTTGTTTGGTCATATTAGTGATAGGAGCGATAACAGAGGAGTACCCTTTAATAAAACGTCTGTAATAATTAGAAAATCCAAGAAATCTTTGTATGGCTTTGAGTCCCTTAGGTAAAGGCCAATCTAAAATCGATTTTAGTTTGGTCGGGTCCATCATAAACCCGTCTTTGGAAATTACGTAACCTAAGAAAGTTACCTGAGACTGGTCAAAGCTACATTTTTCCAATTTACAATACAATCCATGTTGTAAAAGTTTCTGTAATACCTTTCTGACTTGTCTATGATGTGAATTAATGTCTCTAGAATGGATTAGTATATCATCCAAATATACAATTACACATTCATGTTGGAATTCTCTAAGAACTTCATTGATCAAGTCTTGGAAGACGGCCGGGGCGTTACAAAGCCCAAACGGCATTACGGTATACTCATAATGCCCGTAACGGGTATTAAATGCTGTCATCCATTCATCTCCTTGTTTAATTCGCACTAAGTTATATGCTCCCCTTAAGTCAAGTTTAGTAAAAATACTCGACCCCTTTAGTCTGTCAAAGAGTTCAGTAATCAAAGGAATAGGGTAAGCATTTCTGATAGTAATTTTGTTCAATCCCCGATAGTCTATACAAGGACGTAAGGTACCGTCTTTCTTTTCTACAAAAAAGAAACCCGCCCCCGCCGGAGAGGAAGACTTTCTAATAAATCCCTTGTCTAAATTCTCCTTGATATATTCCTCTAAAACTAAGTTTTCCTTGGTGGATAGAGGGTATACCGTACCCCTGGGAGGCATAGTACCAGGGAAAAGTTTAATAGAACAGTCATAAGACCGGTGGGGAGGTAAAGTATCCGCCTTACCCTTGTCAAATACAGATTTGAGGTCTAGATATTGTAATGGTATCTGAACGTCTGTGGATTGAGAAGTGTTAGCATAAGAGTTCACGGGGCAAACAGAAGTAACTCTCTGCAGACATTCTTTCCTACAACCCATACCCCAAGAAACGATTTCTCCACCCTCCCAGTCAATCTGAGGGTTGTGTCTCTTGAGCCAAGAATATCCTAGAACCACTGGGACTGCCGGGGAGGAAATTAACAGAAGGGAAATCAACTCTTCGTGGAAAATACCAACAGTAAGCTTAACGGGTTCGGTCTCATGGAATATTACTGGTTCAGATAAAGGTCTACCATCTATGGCCTCAACGGCCAAGGGTGTATCTCTCAATTGGAATGGGATACAATGCATATTAGCGAAAGTTTGGTCTATAAAGCTTTCTGCTGCTCCAGAATCTAATAATGCCATCGTAGTAATAAACCCCTTTTCCCAAGCTAGAGAGACAGGAATCAGAAGCCTATGGTCTTTTTTATTATGCATAGAGGACAGTAATGAAACACCCAAGGCCCGTCCTCTAAGGGAACTTAGGTGCGAGCGTTTCCCGGACGATTAGGGCAACTGAGACGTAGGTGACCTCTCAGCCCGCAGTATAAACAGAGACCCTCCCTTCTTCTGTACTGTCTCTCAGCCTCAGATAAGCGAGTATTACCTATTTGCATAGGTTCTGGTAGAGTAGGATTATAGGAGTCAGGGTTCTGAAATGAGGGAGCGAGTCTTACAGGAAGTCTAGTAACTCTTTCCCGAGTGTTCTGCCTCTGTCTCATGCGTTCATCTATTCTGGAAATGAAGGATACTAAATCCTCTAAATTTTCCGGAAGTTCTCTAGTGGCAATTTCATCTAGAATTTCATCAGACAACCCATTCAAGAAAACATCCATAAAAGCTTGTTCGTTCCATTTCACTTCTGCTGCCAATGATCTAAACTCTAGAGCATATTCTACAAGGGTCCTATCTTGTTGTTTAAGGCGTAACAGGGATCTGGCCGCATTAATCTTCCTCCCTGGGGGGTCAAAGGTTCTTCTAAAAGCTGTGACAAACGCAGTGTAGTTGTAGACTAAAGGATTGTCATTCTCCCAAAGGGGATTGGCCCATCTAAGTGCTTTATCTATTAGCAGGGTTATAATAAAGCCTACCTTAGCCCTGTCAGTGGGGTAAGCCCGGGGTTGTAGTTCGAAATGTATACTTATCTGGTTTAAAAAACCACGACAAGCATCAGGCGAACCCCCATATCGTAATGGTGACGTGACATGGGAAGATGCGCCTACAGTGGCTACTTCCAAACCAGTACTTAGCGAGTGGCTAGCAGTGGAACGTATTTCTTCAGACTGGGTACTGGAGCGTGTCAACAAAGTTTGTAACGCTAAAGCCATTTGGTCCATTCTATGGTCTATGGCCTCAAATCTGGGGTCAGGAGGACTAGCACCTGCAGGATCCATCATGGCCCTGTCGTAATGTCAGGAAACTGACAGGGATCCAATACGCAGAGTGCGCACAGAAGGAGGTACGTATACCGGACCTTAGAATGGCCGGACTAACGTAAGGACAAAGCAAGAATAGTCAAAAGGTAAGCCGAGGTCAAGGGAGCCGGAGGACAGGTAAGCGAGATACAAGCCGAGTCAAAGGAGAGGAGAGGACAACAGGACAAAAGGCAAGCAAGGGTCAAAACCGGAAACACTAGATAAAGAACGCGCTGAGTGACTAGCAAGCTAGAACCACGACAGGGCAATGAGCAGTAGTAAAGGTTTCCTTTAAATACCCTGTTACCTAAATAGAGACCACGCCCCCAAAAGGTCCGGAATAGCGGTTCCCGGCACTTTATGCAAATGCCGACGTCATGACGTCGACGCTAGCCGTCGCGTCATAAAAGGGGGAGGAGCTAGCGCGGCCGGCGCGAAAACGGCCGAAATATGCCGAAATGCTAGGGGAAGGGAGCCCCTAAGCAGAGAGGATGTCCTCCCTGGATACATCACCAACAGGTACCCTGACAACCAAGAGATTGAGATCTGGCACATGGTAGAAAAGGTAGTAAATATAAAGGCAAGTGACAAGAGGGGAGAGTATAATATAAATATACAGGGGGCATACGGAAAGGAAAACCAAAAGCAACAAAAAACATGTCAGGGCCACTTTAAGATGGTGGGGCACTAGACTCCACCCAAAGATTTTGACTACACCTCCTCAGTTAATATATTAAACATATGGGTGCCCAACAGAGAACGTTCCCCATAGAGATGCATTGATTCAGTGCATCTCAATGAGGAGATGTGTATTGGCCCATCACAGCATTTTTGCCATGCATGCGCCTACTAAAGCTTTCCTATAGGATAGCATTGGATTGGCTGAAATCATTAAGTTCATGGATCTCAGCCATGGTGGTGGAGTCAGCCGCTGTGAGACCGATAGGACATGGGAAAAAAGGTGAGTAAAACCAACTTTTCCATGAAACCTGAGCGGGAACAGGGACCTAAACAGCTATACCAGGACTATAGTGTCAGGAATACGTTTAACCGGACTCAACAAATGTAATCCTATAGTTCCATCTGTTGGGCAAAAAGTCTTAGAGCAGAGCAGGAAAGGAATGGGAAATATAAAATGCATTTCAGGGTAGGGGAGGAACAATAATACAATAGACTATTTATTAGTGCAGACTAACTGAAAGGGTTAGAAGTTTTATTGTCTCATACAAAGCAAATACGTTATCCTTTCCAGTGAAAGTCTGCACTAAGAAGTATAATAAAGCTCACCTGGCTTTACATGTATATTAATACATGTGTGTTATAATATTGTATATGTGTTACAGTACAAATAAACACTGAAGGCAATTTGAAAACTTCATTATATTAAAGTTGTTATAGTACCTGCAGACCTACCCCCACACCCTCTCCTACCCTCCAAAATCCTTTAGTTCACTAATTAGAGAACTTGGAAGCGCGGCTTCAAGCCACGACTCCAAGCCCTCTTACTGTAACATACCATAACATCACGCACACTGGTGTACATATCGCGGTCACAGCTGCGAACGGGTCTGTCACTCCAGGGGGCCGGCAACCCTGCGGACCCCTGCGACTGGGTCCGCCGTCCAAGGGGTCCATCGGGTGGCCGATGCTGTTAGGGCCACCCAATGGAGATGGATTGTCAGGGAGCCTGGTCAGCGCTGGGCGCTTTAACAGTGGGACCCCTGTGATGAGATTGCAAGCTGGGAGGAAGTGCCCGCACGTCACTCCTTCTAGTTCACACACAGAGCCACGTGGGAGGAAGAGAGGAGGGAGTCAGAGTGGGAAATCTGACTCCCATCAACCTGAGCCACCACTGGACCCCAGGGAAAGTCACCCTCCTGCACCTAAAATGCAGGAAACAGGAGGGTGACTTAAAACATTGTGTGTGTTTGTATGTGTGTGTGTGTCTGTCTGTCTGTCTGTTTGTATGTATGTGTCTGTCTGTATGTATATGTGCCTGTCTGTTTGTATGTATGTGTCCTTGTATGTGTGTGTGTGTGTCTGTGTGTGTGCCTGTCTGTTTGTATGTATGTGTGTGTGTGTTTCTGTGTGTGTGCCTGTTTGTTTGTATGTATGTGTTTGTGTCTGTCTGTATGTATATGTGCCTGTCTGTTTGTATGTATGTGTCCTTGTATGTGTGTGTCTGTGTTTATGCCTGTATTTATGTATGTGTGCCTCTGTTTGTATGTGTGTCTGGATGTATGTCTGTATGTGTGTCGTGTGTGTGTGTGTCTGTATGTGTGTGTCTGCAGGGGGGGGGGAGTGGGGTGCCCACGGATCAGTTTCGCACTGGGGCCCCATGGATTGTGTGTACGCCACTGGTCACACACATGGCCAAAAAACGTGCTCATGGAGACGAGTAACTTTAATCTAATGTTGGGCTAGATAGTCTAAATAAATGGTAGTTTAATACCAGCGTTGTGGATAAGCTACCAAATGATCAATAAAGCTATTGACCGTAGTGTTTATTCACCGTAAAAATAGAATTATCTCATGATAGCAGTCAGTTTTAAGTTTCCCGAAGAGTATCTAAATCACAATTGTAAAAAATGAGGCTAGCAAATCGTTAGTTTGTATCTAATAAAAGTTGTCTTGTTAAGATCAACAGTAGCTCATTGCTGGGAATGTACGTTTTGCCGAAAATATCTTGCAGAGCCGCCCACATATATATATATATATGGTATATTTTGATGTGAAAAACCGGGGTACTATAAATTGCAGGTTAAGTTCACAGAGGTTGCAGTTCTAGTAAAGATTATTATAGGAAGCATGATGTAAATAGTACAGGGGGGAGATGTAGATTAATAAATAGGATTTAGCTTTCCCTACAGTGCCTTCAAGGGCACCCCTTACCTCCAGATAAAAAGCTTTCCCTAGCTAGTTTTATATAAAAAAAACCCTCCCCCCAAGCATGTGGGTGGTTTGAGGCAATAGTGCGGGATTAGGAGCTGCAGGGCCGTCTTTAATTCTGATTGGACCCTGGGCAAGCATTAACTTGGGCCCCCTGACTACATATAGATACACACAAATACAAAACCTGACACACATGCAGATACACACTGACCGCATATAGATACACACAAGAACATACAGATACACACAGACTACATATAGAACACTGACACACAGATAGACACAAACACAGATACACAACCTGACAAACATGCAGATACACAGATACAAACACTGATACATGCAGATACAAAGGTACACACACTGACTACATATAGATACACCGACACACACACTGACACACATACAGACACACAGATACACAGATACACAACCTGACACACATGCAGTTTTACATATACAAACACGGACACATACAGATACACACTGACTATATATAGATACACACACAAACACAAACGGACAACATACAGATACAAAGGCACATTCTGACAGAAATACTGACACAGAGACACACACAGACAGCCATACTGAAACACACATACACACAGACATACAGAACCACATGGACACTGACAGACTCACACATAGACATACAGACACACTGACAGATATACAGACATTTTGACACTCACAGACAGACATACTGAAACACACATACACACAGACACTGACAGACGTACACACATACAGACATTTTGACACTCACAGACAGCCATACTGAAACACACATACACACAGACACTGACAGACGTACACACATACAGACATTTTGACACTCACAGACAGCCATACTGAAACACACATACACACAGACATACTGAACCACACAGACACTGACCGACTCACACACACACAGACATACTGACACACTGACAGACATACTGGCACATATACACACAGACAGACATACTGAAACACACATACACACAGACACTGACAGACATATTGACAAACACAGACATACAGAACCACACATACACTGACAGACTCACACACACAGACATACTGACATACACACTGACAGACATACTGGCACACTGACAGACAGACATACATACATACTCACACACACACACACACACACAGACACTCATGCAAAATTTGATAACCACCCTCCAGTTTCTTACCTTTTCCTGGAGGGTGGCTTCCCAGGGGTCCAGTGGCCTGGCTGGGGTGGCTGGGAGTTAAGCTCTCCCGGCCTGGCCCCCTCCGGAACAGCTCCTTCCTCCCACTCCTGTTTCTGTGGGAGGAAGTGACGCGCGGCTGTCACTTCCTCCCAGTGCTGCCGAAAAGCAAGGGCCTGGTCGCGCTGTTAAAGCGCCACAGCGCCCGTCCGGGCCCCTGCTGACACAGGCCCACCGGGTGGCCCTAAGTGCATGGGCCACCCGATGGGCCCCCATAGTTTGCGGGCAGAGGGCAAAAGGAGCAGCTGTCTTGGGCCCCCTAGCTGGGACAGGGCCCGGGGCAGCTGCCCCGTTTGCCCTGCGTTAAAGACGGCCCTGAGGAGCTGTAATGGGCTTAGAACCTGTATAGGGGGGTTAGGACCAGGAGAGAGAGCCCTGAACTGTTGCTCTGCCTAAAACCGAACATAGCCTGGTTCACTAAACAGTGAACTGGGCTTTGTGAAACTGAACTTTCTCACTATCACTATACTTCCTTCTATCTTCACACCCCCCCTCCAGCTGTACCACTGCCTCTATTAACCATTTATTATCCTCTTCCTCTTGAAGCACCCACTTTTATTTCTGCTCTAACTTACCTCTTCTTGAGTCTCTTTCTCTTTCTCTCCATCTGCCCATGAGCAGCATGCCTCTGCAGTAATCCTGTCCACTGCATTTCCTCCTGCAGGCAGCTCCCCCCTTGCCCTCCCTTGCGGACTCTCATGCATCCAACCAGCCTCACAACTGCAGACCATGTGTAACCACACCATCCCAGGACCTCTACATCCAGCATCTTCAAGATCGTCTGAGACCAGCCCCATGGACAGCTGCTGCAACAATCAATTTGCATAACCAAAGAGTTCCTGCACAAACTGTCAGAATCCGTCTCAGGGAAGCTTATCTGAATTCTTGTCGTCCTCATCGGGGTCTCGACTTGAATGTTTGTTTATGTAACCGACTTGAGTGGGCAAATGCTCACATTCGATGGCATCTGGCACTTTGGAGAGGTGTTCTCTTTATGGATGAATCCCAGTTTTCACTGTAAAGGGCAGATGTATGGCATTGTGTGGGTGAGCGGTTTGCTGATGTCAACATTGTGGATCGAGTGGCCCATGGTGGCGGTGGGGTTATGGTATGGGCAGGCATATGTTATGGACAACTATCATATGTGCATTTTATTGATGGCATTTTAAATGCACAGAGATACCGTGATGAAATCCTGAGGCGCATTGTTGTGCCTTTCATCCACGACCATCACCTCAAGTTGCAGCATGATAATGCACAGCCCCATATTGCAAGAATCTGTGCACAATTCCTGGAAGCTGAAAACATCCCAGTTCTTGCATGACCAGCATACTCACCGGACATGTCACCCACTGAGCATGTTTGGGATGCTCTGGATCGGTGTATACGACAGAGTGTTGCAGGTCCTGCCAATATCCAGCAACTTTGCACAGCCATTGAAGAGGAGTGGACCAACATTCCACAGGCCACAAATCAACAACCTGATTAACTCTGTGCAAAGCAGACGTGTTGCACTGCATGAGGCATATGCTGGTCACACCAGGTACTGACTGGTTTTCGGACCCCCCGAACCTCACCAATACAATAAAACTGCACATTTTAGAGTGGCCTTTTATTGTGGCCATCCTAAGGCAAACTTTGCAATAATCATGCTGTCTAATCAGCATCTTGATATGCTACACCTGTGAGGTGCATGGATTATCTCGGCAAAGCAGAAGTGCTTACTAGCATAGATTGAAACAGATGTGTGAACAATATTTGAGAGAAATAGGCCATTTGTGTACATAGAAAAAGTCTTAGATCTTTGAGTTCAACTCATGAAAAATGGGGGCAAAAACAAAAGTGTTGCGTTTATAATTTTGTTCAGTGTACATGCTTTTCATGAAGCAAAGCAGAGCGTTATACAGTACAACCGAGAATTGTAGCTAGCCAAAATCAGGGATAATTACACATGCATTTGAAGTTACATAGATGATTAAGGCCTGTTCAGAGATTCGTAGGTTTTGCCAATTATTATTGCAGATTTATTCAAGGTTTTTCAAAAAATAATCGCTCCTACCACTAATATAAGTTAGAAGGGCGTTGATGCTAAACACTGGTCTTAGAAAGCTAAAGTAGCATTCAAGTCTTTGAAACAAGCATCTTCTTCTGCCCCAGTGCTTCATATCCTGATCCTCGCAAACTGTTTATTTTAGAAGTGAATGCTTCTGAAGTTGGTGTAGTTGATGTACATAAAAAAGATCTTCTCCCGATACCCCTTTGCATTTCTGTGAGTTCTATTCTAAAAAGCTAACTCAAACAGGAACTAATTACGATATCAGTAATAGAGGGTTGTTGTCAATTATATTAGCATTGAATGAATGTCTAATTGCAATTATGTGATTTCCTGCAGACCAGGTAGCAGAAATATAAAAGCAGAGGATCTCTTCCGACAATTTGAAGCTACAGATCTGATGAATCAAATACCTCACCAATTGTACCACCAGACAAAATAGTGGCTTTGACTAGACCCTTTCTATCTATCAATCATACTCATGGAGAGTTCTAAGGGCTCAATCACAGACACCTCTTGACCTACCCCTTGGAAAACTGTTTGTTCCTTTCCAGGAAAGAACCAATGTCCTTCATTATCTACATGGAACTAAAACAGCAGATAATGTAGGTATTAACAAAATGGTTCATCTAGTGTTCCATGAATTATGGCAGCCTTCTTTCCATACAGAGAACAAAGAATATGTATAAGCCTATACCACATGCAGTCAAGCTAAATAATTTCACCAAGTACTAGCCATTAGACATGTGCAATAAGTTTTATTCTGAACGTAAATTCGGATGAATTTCGGGAATTCAGACAATTTGTCTCTAAATTCTGGAGAGGTTTTTGTGCTGAGATGTGGATCACTGTTTTTTTTGTCACCTATAACCCACAAATCAGTGGTGTTGGTGAATGATCCAGTCAGTCTTTGGAACAATATTTACAGTTCTTTGTGACTGATATGTAGGGAAACTGGGCATATCTACTTCTCTAGGCCGAATTTGCACACAACAACTCTAAAAATGGTCCATCAGGCCACAGCTCCTTATTTGCTAATTATGGCTTTCCTCCTGCTGTTCTCCCAGCATCCTTGCTTGATAAGGTAATACTTGGATCTGACTCCCATTTAGCCACTTTGCAGGGGTTATGGGGGCAGGTTCAAGCCATCCTGCAGAAAAATACTGTGCTCTAATACCGCTTTGCTGATCGTCACCATAGAGTTGCTCCATCCTACCAAGTGTGTGATAGGGTCTAGTTATCTACTCAGAACAGCTGTCTTTATGTTCCCTCCGAGAAGTTGGCTCTTTGTTTTATTGGTCTTTATAGGATTTTATGCAGTGTGAATCCTGTGTCCTATGTGCTGGATTTACCAAAACATCTCTATATAGCCAATGTGTTTCACACTTCCCTGCTCAAACCCTTGCTATGTAACAGGTTTACTTAGATGTTGCCTTCTCCTGCACCTGTTTTTGTTGACAGTGAGAAGTTCAAGGTCCAAGAGATTGTTGATTCCTGATTCACTAGGGGTTCCCTCCAGAATTTGGTCCTGAGGAACGTTAATGCTCTGGATCTTCTTCGAAAGTTCCATGCCAGGTTTTCTTCATGTCCTGGTACTGTCTGCCTAGGAGATGATCCTGGGAGGGTAAATGTGGCAGTACCTGTCTCTGTGGTCTAAGTACACCCACTCATCCATAGGTTCCTGGTGCCTCATTATGACATCATATACGACATGGAACTCTCCCATTGTCATCTTTTATAATGTCAGTCTTTGTGGCACTTTTTGATTATATGTACATACTTGTGACATCATGGCACTCTGTAACCAATCACAACCCAGTACATGGTATATGCAGTCATGGGAAAAAGAAAGTACATCATCTTTGAATTCTATAGTTTTACATAGCAGGACACAACAACAATTATCAGTTCTTAAAATTAGTTAAATGCAACCTTTAGATGAACAAAAACTTGTGACATATATATAACACCATGTCATTATTTATTTAACAAAAATAAAGCCAAAATGAAGAAGCCATGTGTGAAATACTGACTATATCCTTACTGCTCCCATAGCAATTAAGAGGCTAAGTAGCAGACAGCTGCTGCTAATCAAATGCCCTTGATTAATTGATCATCAGCAAGTGTGATATAAAAGCAAAAAAGTTTCAGCAGAGTCCTGGTCTGGAGCATTCAGCTGTGCGTTAACACAATGGCAAAGAGGATAGACATCAGCAATGATCTTAGAGAATCTATTGTTGCTGTCCATCAAACCTGGAAAAGTTAGTAAAGCAGAGGGTAACATCCTCCAGGCATCACAGTGAAACAGCCAGTGATAAAGCTTATTTGGTAAAAGGCCTCATGTGTAATTTTATATTTTATCTCTATACTTTGTTTACCCTGGACCATCCTGATTGTTTTAAGAAGATTTTATTCTCTCTTGAAATATCATTGGTGGGGAGTATGCCACCTATGCTGTTTGGATTGAGCAAAACCTCTTTTTGCTCTCCTTTTGTGAGTACTTTTTTAAATTTTAATATTGTTCTTACCAGTGAACACTATTGGCTGTTTTTATTCTTTTATATAACATGTACATCAGTGATTTACTGCCATTTACACCGGGATTCCTACACATTTCCATAATGACCAGATACTGATACACTACCTCCACTGAACCAGTGTATCCATAAGCGGGGATCATACTGCTCAGGCACTAGTACTTGGAGCTGATCAAAAGCTCAAATAAACTATAAGTGTATTTCTATATTTTCCTTCACTGAATATAAAAACATACTACACTATACTATGTTTCCTGCCCTCTAATTTTAAGATGTGTATCTGTTTTTTGTATTCCCTTCAGCAAAGTTTTTATAGGTATGATGAAAGGTATCCTGTTTTATTAGGATGTTGTAATAGCATGTGGTGTTGAATGCCCGTTGATAAAGTTTTGATTGTGTTTAAAGATAATTTTAAATTATGGTGGCAAAAAGAAGAGAACCCCAATACAGTCTCCAAAGCAAACATGTCTTGAACTTGAAATTCCGCTATGAACTTGGTGAAAATGTGAAATGCCATCATAGGTTTTCCTAGAGTTAACTGAAAGTGCAAGGTGGGAAAGATTACGTGCATGAGTTAATAAGACGTTTAATCCAGGAGCAGGTCTTGGAATGGAGGTGCAGGGGCAGCCAGATGGGAAGCGGTGGACAGTGTCTACCGGAAGGTCTGAAAGCGAAACCGAGACAAGTGATCAGCAGCTACATTCATGACCCCCGAAACATGAATACAGGTGATGTAAAATTGTCTGGTGGCCGCCACCCATGTGAGTCTCCTCAAAAACCTAATTATTACCAAAGAAGAAGATCGGCCTTTATTTACAATGTGACAAGTGGCTAGGTTGTCAGAAAAACATCTGACTGAGTGACCAGCCCAGTCTTGCCCCCAGGCAATAGCCGCAGCCACGATTGGGTATAACTCAAACATGGCCGATGTAGTGGAGAAGCTAGGTAGGACCTTAACTTCTCTAGGCCATGGACCACAAAGCCATTTGTTACCACAGATGGCTGCAGAGCCAGTATTGGTCGCAGCATCTGTCCAGAGTGTAGAAGAATTGTCAGAAAGTGGGGGGAGGAACATGGCTTGCCAATTCCAAGATGTGAGAAACGTGTGCCACATACAGTATATACTCGAGTATAAGTCTAGTTTTTCAGCACATTTTTTGTGCTTAAAAACCCCCGCTCGACTTATACTCGAATCACTGTCTGTATTATGGCAACTTAGAGAGCCGCGGCCGTCAGAGGCATGGCAACGATCCGCGCGGCAACGAGGCCGCAAGACTTACAGTGGAGCTGACCGGAACGGAGGAGAAGGGACATGACAGGAGCTGCAGGAAAGGTAAGCAAATGCTTCCTGCCGGCCCTCCCACTTCACAGCCCATGCCACTGGACCACCAGGGATTAAGATAGCACCCCTCCCTGATCAGTTAACAAGCAGGGAGGGGGACAAAAAAAAATTAAAATAATAAAAAAATAATAATATTAAAAAAAATAATAAAAAAAAAATAATAAAAATGCACTCCCCCCACCCAGTTCACACACACTACACAAACACACACTCTGCATTATATACACAGAGTGTGTGTATATAATGCAGAGTGTGTGTTTGTGTGAGTGTGTGTGTGTATATAATGCAGAGTGTGTGTTTGTATGAGTGTGTGTGTATATAATTATAAAAATCACAGAATTTCATAGCCCCAAGTTTTACCCTCGACTTATCCACGAGGCATAGCATATTTCACAATTGTTGGTCACAAAACTGCACTCGACTTATACATGAGATCGACTTATACACGAGTATATACGGTAAGTAAGTCAGCTGTTGCATGTGTGTCTAAAGTGATGCGTGATTCGTCTGAGGAGAGGTCCGAGAACAAAGAAAGTAGACGGGAAAAGAAAGATCTACCCTGAGGAATGATTCTCATGGCAAAATTGAGCGACCCATGCAGAGATTGAAGTTCTTTCCGGTTACAAGAACCTAGCTGTAAGTACAGCTCAATGCTCGATAGGCTGCGCTCAATCTTATCCTGGGGAAGACTGGCCTGCATGTGAACTGAGTCTAGTTGAATCCCCAGAAATGTACACTGCTCAAAAAAAATAAAGGAAACACAAAAATAACCCATCATAGATCTGAATGAATTAAATATTCTTCTGAAATACTTTGTTCTTTACATAGTTGAATGTGCTGACAACAAAATCACACAAAAATAAAAAAATGGAAATCACATTTTTCAACCCATGGAGGTCTGGATTTGGAGTCACACTCAAATTAAAGTGGAAAAACACACTACAGGCTGACCCAACCTTGATGTAATGTCCTTAAAACAAGGCTCAGTAGTGTGTGTGTAGCCTCCACGTGCCTGTATGACCTCCCTACAATGCCTGTGCATGCTCCTGATAAGGTGGCGGATGGTCTCCTGAGGGATCTCCTCCCAGACCTGGACTAAAGCATCTGCCAACTCCTGGACAGTCTGTGGTGCAATGTGACGTTGGTGGATGGAGCGAGACATGATGTCCCAGATGTGCTCAATTGGATTCAGGTCTGGGGAATGGGCGGGCCAGTCCATGGCATCAATGCCTTAGTCTTGCAGGAACTGCTGACACTCCAGCCACATGAGGTCTAGCATTGTCTTGCATTAGGAGGAACCCAGGGCCAACCGCACCAGCATATGGTCTTACAAGGGGTCTGAGGATCTCATCTCGGTACCTAATGGCAGTCAGGCTACCTCTGGCGAGCACATGGAGGGCTGTGTGGCCCCCCAAAGAAATGCCACCCCACACCATTACTGACCCACTGCCAAACCAGTCATGCTGGAGGATATTGCAGGCAGCAGAACGTTCTCCACGGCGTCTCCAGACTCTGTCACGTCTGTCACATGTGCTCAGTGTGAACCTGCTTTCATCTGTGAAGAGCAAAGGGCACCAGTGCCGAATTTGCAAATCTTGGTGTTCTCTGGCAAATGCCAAACGTCCTGCACGGTGTTGGGCTGTAAGCTCAACCCCCACCTGTGGACCTCGGGTCCTCATAACACCCTCATGGAGTCTGTTTCTGACTGTTTGAGCAGACACCGGCACATTTGTGGCCTGCCGGAGGTCATTTTGCAGGGCTCTGGCAGTGCTCCCCCTGTTCCTCCTTGCACAAAGGCGGAGGTAGCGGTCCTGCTGCTGGGTTGCTGCCCTCCTACGGCCTCCTCCACGTCTCCTGATGTACTGGCCTGTCTCCTGGTAGCGCCTCCATGCTCTGACAGACACAGCAAACCTCCTTGCCACAGCTCGCATTGATGTGCCATCCTGGATGAGCTGCACTACCTGAGCCACTTGTGTGGGTTGTAGACTCCGTCTCATGCTACCACTAGAGTGAAAGCACCACCAGCATTCAAAAGTGACCAAAACATCAGCCAGGAAGCATAGGAACTGAGAAGTGTTCTGTGGTCACCACCTGCAGAACCACTCCTTTTCGGGGGTGTCTTGCTAATTGCCTATAATTTCCACCTGTTGTGTATCCCATTTGCACAACAGCATGTGAAATTAAGTGTCACTCGGTGTTGCTTCCTAAGTGGACAGTTTGATTTCACAGACGTGTGATTGACTTGGAGTTACATTGTGTTGTTTAAGTGTTCCCTTTACTTTTTTGAGCAGTGTATAATCATGTCCAGATCTAAAAATTTTTTAAGGGAGACCGGTATACCCAGGGATTCAAAAAGATCCATCATATGTTTGAGGCTGCTAGGGGGTAGTGAGTTGTCTTCAATCGTGAGGAAGTCATCTAAATAGTGATTTACAGTCGGACATCTGCACACATTTAGTAGCAACCAACACAAGGTCTCTGTGAAAATATCAGATATTTTAGGGCTGCTCTTAGAGCCAAAAGTGAGCCAGAAGAAGAAATGATATAAACCTTGCCACTTAATGCCATGCAGATGCTAAAGTGAAGGGTGAATGGGAAGCAACTTGAAAGCATTCACAATATCCATATTACTGAGCCATGCTCCTATCCCCGTAGCCAAAATGTACCACATGGCATTGTCAATAGTGGCATATTGCAGAGAGAATTCGTCAGAGGGTATGAGGGAATTAAGACTGGGGATTGTGGAGGAATGTGGTGCCGATAAGTTGATGATCAGTTTGTTTATGTGAAATATTTCCCGTGACAACACCAATAGGATTAGTTCTCCATGAAGTGAAAAGTGGAGAAATAAATGACCCCAACTGTGAAAGAATTTAATGTGATTCCAAGGTTCAAGCTTTTAGGTGTCCTATTAGACAGCCTATATTAAAATTGGCCAACTTGGACTCAGGAAATGCTTAATGCTTAAAACGACACTTAAGACCATATATGTCTAGTTCCGGGAGCAGATAGCTCCCACCTGAGCTGTCTGCTCCTAAATCAGTCTGTTCCTTCTCTTTCCCGGAACTAATTATATGTACATGACGTTCATCCCTATGTCTTATCTGCACTTCCTTTACCCTTTCACTCCCTCCCTACTACTGTTCTATGAATATTTGCACGTAAGCACTTACTTTTTAATGTATAAAAACACATACTGATGAAATAAACGAGAGAGGCTTATTTTGATAACCAACACGCATCTGGTGTCTAAATTCACGCTTTTCCAAGTGCACTTGTAACAATTTGAGTTCCCCTGAATATAACAAAGATCAAATTGGATCTATATCAATTGGTGCTGTGACCCCGGGATTAGACGAATCCAGTCCATCCGGACCCAGAAAGGGGAACTCTGAGCCTGAGAGACTCTTAATGAGATAGCTGCAGCAGGTGAGGAAAAGCTTTAATTTTTCTACCTTTAATTGAATCACTCACTGGTGCTCTTTGAGGCCCCTGTCCGGGTGGGTGAGGTTTTTAAAAAAGTCTGATCCAAAGAACTTGTTTTCTGTGGTATTATGATTATATTCAGGTGGATGTTATGTCTTGTTAAAGGAATCTTGAGATAGTGAAATATATCTGAGTTTTAAGATATTTTTATTGTTTGCTTTGTCATTTCTTTTATAATAATTTGAGTTAGAATCCTCCAATCCTCCTGATCTGTTTTCAGAATAACGAAGACAAGACTGAAAATTCCACTTTAGTGATCCTAAATCACTGTTTTGTAGTGTTTGTCTTGTGTAAGGAAGTAATTAACCCTTGGAAGTTTTAAGATGGGTAGCTCTCAGAGCCCTCAGGAGGGATTTACAGCTTTGACTATAGTCAAGGATCACAAAGGACAATGAGCTGTTAAGAAGTTACTTAAGAAAGCTGGCATGCCCTCAGAGTGCACTCTAGACCCACATATATGGAGGGAATTTATGGCAAATTACAGAGGATGGTTAGAAGATAATGACTTAGTAGAAGTCGCCCAAACATGGCATGATCCTGCAGTTGAATTAACTAAATGTGGTTGTAGAGAAACCACCAGAAAAGGTATACCATATTATCAATGTTTTGGACCTCTAGGGTCCCAGAGTAGGCAAGATCCTGGGAAAAATCTTGTAAACCCACCCCTTACCCAGATAAGGAAGGGACTCCTTTGGTCCCTAAAGACCAGGCGATTTCCCAAAATCAGGCATCTTGCGTCTACTACCACTAGTCAGAAAGAATATTAGATCTGTCCACAGTGCAAATGGACAAATTCTTGTGGGGGGGGAGAAAAAGTGTACAAGTTGTGGTTTCCCTAAACCCCCAGCTCACATATTGGCCCTTTTTCAGAAATCAGAACCTCTCTTTCCAGTAATATTACACAGTGGGACTTCATATGGTTCCCTAGCCGCCACAGTAAGACCTATGGGTTCATTAGAGGAAAAGGGTAGTCCACCAGACTTAAGGGAACCCCTAGTTGCCCCCCCAGACACCCCAGTGGGCCATTAGTGCCACAATTTACTACTCCCATGATACCCACAGTTGAGAGCATATACCATGAGAAGAGACAGTCGAGCTCAGGTATCCAATACTGGGAAGAATATAAGCCCTGGACACCCAGTGAACAACTGGCAATAATACCGCAGCTGCCAGATGAAGAAGAGGCTCCTTTTAGCTCTAGTCCCTTTATCCACCATTCAAGCTACTTACCAGTGGATTTAAAACAGATTGCAGCCCTAAAAGCTGGCCCCATTTTTGCTAGAATAATTGCTAAATATACCAATGCCCATGAAGATAACCTCAGAAGAAGCAACATGCAAACAGATGAATGGTTTAGAACCAAGTCTGCATCTGGAGCTTGCTATATCACTGCAATGAGAGAATGGGCTAAAGTAAAGGCCGAGGAACTAGCCCATAAATTAGGAGACATAGTACAAGGGAAATATGAATCTGTTGAAACATTCTTCACCAGACTACAGATGGTTTGGGAGGCATTGGGTTAAACAGATATTTAAACCACTTCCACGAGACTGCTTATTAACTGCTTCATGGATGGTCTCCACATACCCATAAGGAATGGTCTCCAAAATGCTAGACCTGAGTGGAGAAGTTTAATGGTGATCTGGTAAAGGTGGCTATGGGAGTGGAAGTTAATCTAAATACTAGAAAGAGGAGCACACCTCTAATGGCACTATTTGTCCCTAGAGCTGGTGGCGACAGAAGGCAGGTTGACTGCTGGAATTGTGGCAGGAAAGTACACATTAAACGAAACTGCAGGTGCCCTCCTAAAAATAGAAACCCCCAGGATTCAAATGATAACTCCCATGACAACCAACCAACTCCACCACCTCACCCTCCCCAATATGAAATTGGCAACCCAGTGTTCCTCCATGCTTTAAATATCCGTGACTCAGCTGGACCCTCACCCATTATCAATGTTACACTGCCCGGGGACCTAATAGTCCCTTTTCTACTGGACACTGGTGCAGCCAGATCTATGTTGCAGGAAAAACATGTTCCCGTATGAGATGTTTGAAGATGTATTATCATGTGTAGGGGTGGATGGGATCCCAAGTGACATTCCCCTTACCCACAAACTGAGATTGCAGCCACACGACTCTACTGCCCTGCTAAAAAGATTACTTGTCAGCCCTCATGCCCCTGCTAATTTACTAGGCAGTGATATACCCTTAAGTGTCTGCCCTTAATGCAAATATCCAGTATAGCCCCACTGGAAAAGTAACATTGTCTGTGCCTTTAGAGGACAAACAAATGATATCCCTCTCAAATGTTCTGGCAACTCTCACTATGCCCAACCATGTGCCAGAACCTGCCATTGACTTGTCCTCAGTCCCTGACTCTATATGGGCTACAGGGAAGACAGATACAGGCAGACTCTCTGTGACCCCAGTCAAAGTGAATCTCCTGCCCGGAGAAAAGCGAAACTGCAAGCATGTGTTGAGACTTATGTGTTGGGACGTATTTCCCATGCCACAAAACATCTCACGAAAAGTAGAAAAACTGAAGTTCAAAATATTGCAACCCCCACAGCCTAGCCTAGCTGCGTACATTCCTGGGCCTGGTTTCATATTGCTGACCTTGGCTTCGCAAAGCAGCAATCTACATGCAGCCCCTGTATCACTGCCTCGCCCACGAAAACAAACCCTTTAAGTTAACCCATGCAGCAGAAAATGCTTTTTACACCCTTAAGTTGCTTGTCATCTCTGCTCTGGCACTGGGTATTCCAGATTACAGAAAGCCTTTTACACTGTTCTGTACTGAACAATCGGGTCATGCTACAACTGTCCTTACACAGGACCATGGTGGTAAACAAAGACCAATAGCATACTACTCCACCAGATTGGACCCTGTTGCCAGGGGTGCCCCCTCATGTATTAGGGCAGTGGCGGATGTTACAGCCCTCCTGGACAAAGCCACTGATATTGACTTAGATAACCCAGTGACCATATACATACTGCATGACAACAGCATACTGTCAACAGGTTCAACCAAAACACATACATATCGCAAGGCATCTCAGAATGCAATGTGCCTTGCTTATGCCACCTAATGTTACACTGAAAAAGTGTATGGTGTTAAATCCATCTACATTGCTTTCATTGGATTTAAAAGAGGGGAGTGGGAATGGTACTTGTACATCTGATCTATTTGTAAATTCTCTTTAACCAGATGAGTTAGCTGAAGCCTAAGTGCCCCATGATTGTTCAGCACTAATGGCACAAGAGACAGCAGGTTTTTCGCATGTAATTGATTCTCCATTATCTAATGCAGATTTTGAGTTTTTTGTAGATGGTTCCAGATATGCTGATGAGAAGGGCAATTTCCACATTGGATATACTGTAGTCTCTGCACATGACGTAATAAAAGCTGAACCACTCCCTCTTCACTGCTCTGCACAGGAGGCTGAGCTGAAGGCACTCACTGAAGCGTTCAAACTGGCCTCTGGTAAGACAGCTAATATTTACACAGACTCTCACTGTGCCTTCAGTATAGCCCATGATTTTGGCCCAATATGGCGGGCTCATGGATTTTCTCACCTCAGCAGGTACTCCAATCAAGAACTCTGAAGCCGTGAGTGCATTTATGAATGCTATCCTGCTACCCACTCAAGTAGGCATCATCAAGGTGGCAGTTCACGTGAAGATCACAGATGAACTTTTAAGAGGAAACCACAAAGCAGATGAAGCTGCCAAGCAAGCAGCAATCAAAGTACATCCTTCTACAGGTAATACCTTCCTGCAGTTTGTCCTTCCAGATGATGCAGTTGACTACAATATACTGTTGAGCTTACAAAGACAGGCAAGCAAGGAAGAACATGACCTCTGGAGGAAAAAAGATGTAGAACCTGATGACAGAATGTTTAGGAAAGGTAAAAGACTGTCTGCCACAAGTGTTGTAACCCATGACGGGCCAGATGGCCCTACACATCTATCCAAGATGCACATGAACAGCATAGTAAACACCCATTGGGTAGCACCCGGACTTACTGTTGTAGCAGCTAAACACACCCAAGCTTGCATGATTTGTGCTAGAAAACAATACAGGACAGGCTGTAAAAACACCAAGTAAACATACACCAAGGCCACTTTACGAGTTTCAAAGACTGCAGATCGACTATAGTCAACTGCCTAAGGTAGGAGTGTATGAATATGTGTTGGTGTGCATTGATTTCTTTTAAGGTTGGCCTGAGGCCTACCCATTGTCGAAAGCCACAACGAAGGTAAGCTTCTGAAGGAACTGGTATGTAGATAAGGGGTACCTGAAGTGATTTAAAATGACAGAGGTAGCCATTTCACTGGGAAAATAATGCAAGAAATTATGAAATCCTTAGGGATCAGCCAGGCCTTCCACACCCCTCATCACCCCCAGAGTAGTGGGGAAGTAGAAAAGGCAAACGGCACCTTAAAAAAACAAGATTGCAAAAGCCATGCGAGACACAGGGAAGCTGTGGACTGAATGCCTTCCCCTAGCACTGTTTTCTATGAGATTAAACCCCAATTCCAGACATGGCCTATCCCCTTTTAAGATCCTGTTTGGATGTGCCCCAAAGATAGGCCTCTATTTTCCCCAGACCCTCTATTTGCAGCATGGTAGTATGACTGCCTTTGTACAGGCCCTACACCAAAGATTAGGCAGGGTGCATAAACAAGTCTTTGATTCCATTCCAGATCCAGACTCTGGTTCTGCAACTCACAAACTGCAGCCTGGGGATTGGGTGGTGATAAAGAGGCATGTGAGGAAAGGACTTGAACCACGCTTTGACGGTCCATTCCAAGTGCTCCTGACTACAGCTACCTTAGTGAAACTTGAAGGAAAAGCCACGTGGATACATGCCAGTCACTGTAAACAAATGACTCTGACTGATCCACCGACATGAAGCTGTTCTTATCCTTTACCATTGTATGCTCTGTTCAAATATGCTACTCCAACTTGAGACCAGAAGATAAGAATGCATTGCAAAGAAATATATAGATGCAGATGGCAAAGGCTTTTAATTTAACCTTCTTTTGTCTCAACCTTCTCCTCAGTACTGAAAAACGCCATACAATCTTGTCTTATGGCTGTCCCTACCCCTGTAGCTGTAGCCTGTTCCCTTGCAAAGAGTTTAAACGCCACTTCCCGGGACCTAGAAGAGCTACTTATGGACACCCAGGCAAATAAGAAGGCAATCCTTGTGAATAGAGCAGCCATTGACTACTTACTAATAAAACATGACTTAAGCTGTGAAGCTATTGAAGGTGCCATTTTAACCTATCTGACCATGGCACTATGATCCATAAACATAAAAGATTTACATGACTTAGTACAGGATATCAAACAGGATACTGGCTTCTGTGGGGATTGGGATTGGATATTTGGGCTAGGAACATGGTTGACTTTGCCAATTAAGAAAAATGTTGTACTTTTTGCTATTAGCTGAATTAGTTATTATGGCCATTTTTCTAACCTTTAAGTTCTTCTCATGTCTACTAACCTCTCTATGTAAAAACAAATCTACTGTTGATCGTACCTTATCTTACCTTCCAGCTCTGACTTCGGAAGGTTTTTACAACGTTACCTCGCCTAACAAATAAAGGAACTCTCCTCAGCTGATTCTGGTGGTCTCTTAGTCCAAAGGAACCATGGTGAAGAAATAAATGAAAGTCCCACAGGTTTTGCTAGCATGCCTGGAAATACCTTGGACATTTGGGTGACGCTTGGATCAAAAGAGGGGATTTTGAAAGAATTTACTTTGATTCCAGGTTCAAGCTTATAGGTGTCTTATTAGATAGACTATATTAAAATTTGCTAACTTGGACTCAGGAAATGCTTAAAACGACACTTAAGACCATATATGTCTAGTTCCGGGAGCAGATAACCCCCACCTGAGCTGCCTCTCCTAAATCAGTCAATTCCTTCTCTTTCCCGGAACTTATCTATTATATGTACATGACGTTCATCTTTATGTTTTACCAAACTGGATCTATATCATAACACAAAACCCTGTTCCAGTTCAATTTTGATAAGATAACCCACTAACTCTGGATCCGTCATCGCCGTTTGCAGATTATTGCATTCCAGCGTACCAGATGGCAAGTGTATGATACCCGTGTGAAACCCTTTGGTGAGAAATGTAACCAAATGTTGTGAGTAGTGGTGTTGTAATACAGTAGCAAATAATGTGACATTGATGCAAGTGAGGTACGATTTAGGGAACATTTTATTAGGGCACATTGTTTTAGCTTGACCCCGGAAACAGTAAGCACACACATGTAACCTACAGGAACTAAACCCACAAGTGTTCGCATTAAAATTGTTACATATCAGGGGCTTGCCTAGGAAGACAATGTCCCTACCCAGCTTATCCTTTAAACTTCTGGTTGATCTAGCAGAATTAGGAACGGAGTGGCCCTGCTCAACTTCTGCTGTATTAGGACAAAGGTTGGTAGAGTGTGCCATGGATACACAAACTGCACAAGCAGGAGTCCTGAGGCCTGCAAAATGCCTGCAGAATAACTCAGTATCCAACTTACTCCAGTTTATGCTGTAGGTAAACTGAGTCAGTGCTGCAGCCACTTTTGCAGAAAAGGAACGGTGGTAGTCATAGAAGGCTGTACCACCGTATTTGTGCCCCAGATCCACCAGCTTGTAGCTACAAACTATAAAGGAGAGAGAGTTTTTTGTTTGTTTTTTTAGGGACCCCAAATATTCGCAATACCTATGTAAGAGCCCCTAAAAAAGGAAGCTGTTTCTCAATAGAAGAGGAACAACAGGAGGAAAGTGAAAGAAGACCGAGAGAGAGAGAGAGAGAGAGAGAGAGAGAATTTTAGAAGTAAATTAAGATATGGAAAATATGGAACCCATGAAAAAATTGTAACCTTAAAAAAAAAATTTAAAAAAAAATTATTTAGTGAAGACCATGTAAATGTTTTAAGTAAAGGTTTTAAATTTGCACCTAGTTGCAATTTAAATAAATTTGACATGTTCCTGGATCTTAATAGATTCATGAGGAAATTATGTTTAAAAAATTTTATCCTTTCAAATAAGATCCATAATGAACAAATTAGCTCCTCCCTCTCCTTCCTCCCGCATGGCTCCCAGTGGTTGCTGAGAGGAAGTGACCGGGACACAAAACAAGACACACTCAGAGGTCCTTTAAATGCAACTTTGACCATAATAACAAACAATCTTGAAAAATAATTTCAAAATTCTGGCCAATCTTGAGAAAAGATCCGTTGTTATTTAGTATTCTCCCAAACCAATGAAAAATTATTTACAGAGGGGTTAAATATTTAAAACAAAGTTTGGTTAAAAAAAATAAAAAAAAATCCACCCAAAAACTTTTCAAAACAAAAAGGGTTTTTCGAATGCGGTCTGTGCTCCGTTTGTAGAAATAAGAAAAGTGAAAAAAGACATATAAAAACTCAGGAGATGTTGCTGAACACATATTGGGGTGTTCTTTGTCAGTAACACATAACAGGAACTAAGAATCCATGCCTGAAGTACAATGTGAGAAAAATCACAAAAAATGACTAACCAAACGTTTGACAAAGACTGGTGGTAGAATTAGTGCATGGAAAGGGTTGAAATACCATCATTTGAAATACCCTAGAGAAGTGATGGCGAACCTATGGCACGTGTGCCACAGGTGGCACGTCGGGCCCTCTCTGTGGGCACGCGGCCATAGGTCCCCGGGAGAGGGGGCCGCTGGCTGTCTGCAGAGTAGGCACCTGCCTGCCCGAAACGGCAGGCGCCTACTCTGCTTCCGTGTCGGGAGGCAGGGGGAGGGCTCTAGGAAGCAGCTCTCCTGTCCTCCCGCATGATGCTGTGTGGAGCGTTGCCGCGCGTTACCATGGCAACGCTCCACACAGCATCGCGCGGGAGGTCAGGAGAGCTGCTTAACACAAACCTACTTACCACCACCAGACCACCAGGGATAGCTGTGTCCCCCTCCCCCCACTCCTTCACCAAAGGTAAAAGGGAGGGAGGGAAGGAGGGGGAGGGATACAGAATTAATAAATATATATATTTTTTTATTTTTTTAATGTACCCCTACACATCACATCACGCCTACCCCCCACACAGCACACTACCCCGCATACACAGCACCCCTCAATGCAGTATGTGTGTGTACTTAGCAGACAGTGTGTGTGTGTGTGTGTACTCAGCAGTCTGTATGTGTATTTAGCGGCCGGTGTGTTCAGCAGTCTGTGTGTATGTATTGCATTTGTTGGAGATACTAATAAATATAAGCTTTATTTTATCTATTTATATCATTATTTAAAATTTGTATCATTGAACTCTGTTGTGTTCTTTTAAAACAAAGTTGTTAATTAGTTCGGACACCTGTACGAGTTGTTTTTTCTAAACTTAAACCTCAGTATTCAGGTTTAATTGCCGTGTTGGCACTTTGAGGGAAAAAAAGTTGGCATGTATTGCGGTTTGGGCACTCGGGTTCAAAAAGGTTCGCCATCACTGCCCTAGAGTGTCTACTTTTCAAAAATATATGGTTTGATGGGGTAAATTACATTGGCTGGCATCAAAACTGTCCCAAATAGGACATGGCTGCATGATGACCAGCTGTGAAAATTCCAAGTTGGAAAACTGGATTGCGCACCCTCCAAATAAGGTCTTTTAGCCCCCAGAGAACCCGACACACCTATATATGGTTGGTATCACTGTACTCGGGAGATGTTGGTGAACACATATTGGGGTGTTCATTGGCAGTAACCCTTAGAGTTCTCAGTACATGTATTCTTAAATTGCCATGTGTGTCAAAATAAATCCCCAATTATTTATTTATTTTAATTTGGAATAGATTGGTGGTAAAATGGTTGCACGAAAAGAGTCAAAATACACAGAGTTTAATACCTTAGGTTGTCTTCTTTTAAAAAATATATACATAAATGTGAAGGGTTATTCAGGGATTCCTGACAGATATCAGTGTTACAATGTAACTTGCAAAGTGCTACTTGTACTTATTGCCCTATAACTTTCCAATAAAAAAGCTAAAAACATGTTAACATTGGGCATTTCTAAACAGAGGTCAAAATTTAGAAACTATTTAGCATGGGTGTTTTCTGGCGGTTGTAGATGCGTAACAGATTTTGTGGGTCAAAGTTCGTAAAAGTGTTTTTTTAAAACATTTTCATCATATTTTATAATTTTGTTTATAGTAAATTATGATATTAAAATAATGGTACCTTTAGAAAGACCATTTAATGGCGAGAAAAATGGTGTGTGGGTACAGTAAATAAGTAAGAGGAAAATTACAGCTAAACACCAACACCTCAGAAATGTAAAAACAACCCTGAACCTTAACGGTAAGAAACTTGAAAAACGGTCTGGTCACTAAGGGGTTAACATATATTGTCAGGGCCCACATCTCACTTACCTGGAGTTCCCTAGCTGCATTTCTCTCCATGGCTGGAGCAGTCCCTCTTCGGTGCATGCCGTACCCTCCGTTGTGTTCACTGCCTAGGGTGGAGAGCTGGCATCTTGGCCTTGCACTACAACAGTGTCATGGCTCTGCCAATCTTGCCAAGGCCCACAATTGCTCTTCAGTCTTGGCCAACACTATTTACCATACCGGGGTAGAGCTCTCACATTCTCGTGAAGTCATGGGTTGGACACATGTCTAGAGCACAGAAAATGGTTCTATGACTGTTACACAAATACAGCAGCGTAACAGCAACGTGTGTCTTAAGTGTTAACACAGTCACAGAGGTGATACACCAATGAGACACTCCAGGGGTGTCTCGAGGATAAATGGGGGGGAGGGAGGAAAAAATAATAACTAAAAAAAAATATATATCATTTTGGCTGATTTTTAATAAAGCCAGTCATGTGCATTGTTTAGTAGACCTGTCACATTAGATATAGGATTAGCCTTATAAGGCCAAGTTGTTTATGTATATAGTTTGTAAATAATTTAAGTTTCTGTTGCAATCATTTCCACCTCTTTTTTTCCTATTTTTCTATCTAGTCAGATTTAAAGGGAGAGAGGCATCCTACAATTTTCCTCCTTATATCCCCCTTCTTACCACTCTATGCGAAAACCAGCCATGCTGAATTAACACAGCCTTTGACTCTGTATTAAGCACAGCACTTGACAAACGTATATCTTTCCACAAATTTTGGTACTATACTGCAATTACCATCACAACATGCTAGTATTATCGATACTATTGGCATGATTACTTTGCATACTATTTTGATACACATACTTTGATGACATTTGCTCAAATCTGACTAATATACACACAGAATCTACCTTACACTAGACCTACTTGTTTAGCAACAATTAAGCCGGCCATGTATACTGTGTGGTAGACCGGTCTCCTCTAATATAGGAATAGCCTTACAAGGCTAAGGAATTTATGTATATAGCCATTTTGCTTATAAGTTAAGTTTTTGTTAGATTTGGCTCCACCACCGAGATTACACCATTACTTTAGATACTGGTATATATCCAAGGGATAATACAATACAATATACACACTACTAAAGATAGTAACTGTAGTGAAATGTATACAAATACTTAGCTTAATTATTGCAGCCTCCCAAGATCGTTACCCAAAGAAGACGACCTTTTATACAGATAACACAAGCAACACAAAACTTCGGGATACGGCTGAAAATTAATCTAAAAGGAACATAAGAATATACAAAATAGTGAAGTACAATTAACACATTGTTATGCGCTAAATACAGATGCACTCACAGAATTGGGTAGAATATATCGCTCATAAGGTGCCTCCCCTGGTTGAAGTGGGGGGTTAATGATCCCTTGGCTCCTTGAGACTTCCTTAATAATACTCAGGACTCCAAAACGAGCAATGGTAGAAAAAGATGTATTTATTGATAAAAAGTGAATAATCACCATCAATATAAAGTATAATAAAAGAGAAAACGGTATGGTCCTACGCGTTTCGTTCTGCAAAGAACTTCATCAGGGACCTTATATAAAAGATAAAATCAATATGCCATTACAACATATAAAAAAAACATCCTATTCCCCCCATCCCTGAGTCCTCTTTAAATAGGGCTAATCCCAAAGTCCATTGGTGGTTCTGTGGGTGGTATCCAGGATCCGTTATTTGATTGGCCCTGTGAGGGAGCTGTCCAGCTGTTTTCAATCCTCCTTACATTGCTATAATCGAGTTTGGCGTGTTCAAACAACCGGAACCGGAAGTAACGGTTGTATCACACTTCCGCATTCCACTTGCGTTCCATATGCGTTCCACCTGCGGCTCAAATGCGTTCCACCTTCGTTATACTTCATTAATATATAATCAAAAAAAACAATAAAAGGCAATATATTCTATCTGCTAAAAAGAAAAATAATATTAATAACCTTATTTTCTATAGTTTTGGTATAATTTAAAATTATAATCAATCCCCATTACTTATTATTATCAAACAGTGACACACATTATTTCTTAAAGTGAAAGGTGTATAAAAAATACACATTTATATAGTATATATAATCCTATCATCAGGAAGAATTATGTTTAAAGTGAAAACATACATAACTGAACTGTATGATATATATCAATATCCATGAATTATTAATATGTGATTAATGCTACAAAATTTTAAAAAATATAAATTTTATAATGTTCCTATAGAGAGTCTCCAATATTAAATGGAGTTACACATATATCTAATATCCCAAGTAGTTAGATTTTTACCCATTATTTTTATTAGTGAATACATGCAGGATACTGTGTTTTAATATATTTACAAAATACAGGATATTAGATTCCCAAATATCACAGGATTTTAGCTGATATACAGGGAGTGCAGAATTATTAGGCAAGTTGTATTTTTGAGGATTAATTTTATTATTGAACAACAACCATGTTCTCAATGAACCCAAAAAACTCATTAATATCAAAGCTGAATATTTTTAGAAGTAGTTTTTAGTTTGTTTTTAGTTTTAGCTATGTTAGGGGGATATCTGTGTGTGCGGGTGACTATTACTGTGCATAATTATTAGGCAACTTAACAAAAAACAAATATATACCCATTTCAATTATTTATTATTACCAGTGAAACCAATATAACATCTCAACATTCACAAATATACATTTCTGACATTCAAAAACAAAACAAAACAAATCAGTGACCAATATAGCCACCTTTCTTTGCAAGGACACTCAAAAAGCCTGCCATCCATGGATTCTGTCAGTGTTTTGATCTGTTCACCATCAACATTGCGTGCAGCAGCAACCACAGCCTCCCAGACACTGTTCAGAGAGGTGTACTGTTTTCCCTCCTTGTAAATCTCACATTTGATGATGGACCACAGGTTCTCAATGGGGTTCAGATCAGGTGAACAAAGAGGCCATGTCATTAGATTTCCTTCTTTTATACCCTTTCTTGCCAGCCACGCTGTGGAGTACTTGGACGCGTGTGATGGAGCATTGTCCTGCATGAAAATGACTTCTTCCTGTACCACTGCTTGAAGAAGGTGTCTTCCAGGAACTGGCAGTAGGACTGGGAGTTGAGCTTGACTCCATCCTCAACCCGAAAAGGCCCCACAAGCTCATCTTTGATGATACCAACCCAAACCAGTACTCCACCTCCATCTTGCTGGCGTCTGAGTCGGACTGGAGCTCTCTGCCATTTACCAATCCAGCCACGGGCCCATCCATCTGGCCCATCAAGACTCACTCTCATTTCATCAGTCCATAAAACCTTAGAAAAATCAGTCTTGAGATATTTCTTGGCCCAGTCTTGGCGTTTCAGCTTGTGTGTCTTGTTCAGTGGTGGTCGTCTTTCAGCCTTTCTTACCTTGGCCATGTCTCTGAGTATTGCACACCTTGTGCTTTTGGGCACTCCAGTGATGTTGCAGCTCTGAAATATGGCCAAACTGGTGGCAAGTGGCATCGTGGCAGCTGCACGCTTGACTTTTCTTAGTTCATGGGCAGTTATTTTGCGCCTTGGTTTTTCCACACGCTTCTTGCGACCCTGTTGACTATTTTGAATGAAACGCTTGATTGTTCGATGATCACGCTTCAGAAGCTTTGCAATTTTAAGAGTGCTGCATCCCTCTGCAAGATATCTCACTATTTTTGACTTTTCTGAGCCTGTCAAGTCCTTCTTTTGACCCATTTTGCCAAAGGAAAGGAAGTTGCCTAATAATTATGCACACCTGATATAGGGTGTTGATGTCATTAGACCACACCCCTTCTCATTACAGAGATGCACATCACCTAATATGCTTAATTGGTAGTAGGCTTTCGAGCCTATACAGCTTGGAGTAAGACAACATGCATAAAGAGGATGATGTGGTCAAAATACTCATTTGCCTAATAATTCTGCACTCCCTGTATAATAAACAGTTCAACCATACATGTTCTTCTACATATCCCATATAGAGAAAAAAAAAGCTGTGTTTCTATATCAAAAATAACAATAACCCACAAGTATGAAAAAAATTGAATATAAAAATATATATGAAGAAACCTAAATTACTTTAGAAAGGTAAATCTTAATCCAGAAAACAAACTAAATCAATACCAATGTTGAGGCCCTTTGGTTCTAGGGTACTCAACTTGTGTATCCAAAAGGTCTCCCTCTGGGATAATTTTTGGATTCTATCACCCCCTCGCCAGAATGGAAAGACTCTTTCAATGCCCATAAAATTGAATTCCCGGAAAGTAAATGATGGACAATTAGAACAGTGGGCCGAGACTGAATGAGTTTGAAGTTTCTTTTTAATATTATTTAGATGTTCAAGTATTCTAACCTTTAAAATCCTCTTTGTACGTCCCACATACTGTTTGCCACACGGACACTGTAGTAAGTAAACAACATAGTCCGTGTGGCAACTGATCTCAGATTTCACCTTAAATGTCTCCCCTGTAATATTACTATGAAAAACCTGTGTTTTAGACGGTGATGTAGTAATACAGGCTTTACAAATTCCACAACCTCTAAAGAAACCAATAGTCGAAGAAAAATGGGTATTAGGATGTTTAATAGTGTAGCTAGGAGCTAGTAAATTCTTTAAATTCTTATTCTTTTTATAGATCACCATAGGGCGATCCGATAGAGATTTTCCCAGAACTGGGTCCTGAAGTAAGATGGGCCAAAATTCCTGCAAACTTTTTTTGATTTTATAATGATCAGTATTATATTGAGTTATAAAAGATGATTTAAAGTTTTGGTTACTTTTATTCACACTACCCTTATCTTCTAACAATGAACTACGCTGTACCGAACTGATGGAACGAATTTCTTTATCCAGAGAATTTTTTTTGTAGCCTCTATCCATAAGCTTTTTCTTGATATATGATGATTGGATCGCGTAGGACCATACCGTTTTCTCTTTTATTATACTTTATATTGATGGTGATTATTCACTTTTTATCAATAAATACATCTTTTTCTACCATTGCCCGTTTGGAGTCCTGAGTATTATTAAGGAAGTCTCAAGGAGCCAAGGGATCACCAACTCCCCACTTCAACCAGGGGAGGCACCTTATGAGCAATAAATTCTACCCAATTCTGTGAGTGCATCTGTATTTAGCGCATAACAATGTGTTAATTGTACTTCACTATTTTGTATATTCTTATGTTCCTTTTAGATAAATTTTCAGCCGTATCCCGAAGTTTTGTGTTGCTTGTATATATCCAAGGGAGCCTTCTCCCCACTTATGTGAGAAGATTTTGGCTTATTATTTTTTCCTATGTCTAGAGCACAGCCTCTTAAAGGGGCAGTTGACATAATGAGCAGAGACTAGGTAACCAATAAAGTGGAAGAGGTGCGAACCTCTCCCCTAAAAACACATCTCACCATGTCCCCAGTAAGACCGTGGATACACATCATAGTGTTTACCACTGTCTCCTTGTTTCTTAATCCATTTTCTTGTTACTCTGTTTATGATCCTGTTCTGCCTGCAATTGGCTTCCCTGACTATGAGTTTGCTAGAACCTATTTGGTACATTTCTGCTACCTGGGCTCCTCCTGTCAAAACTGTAACACATATTTATTACAGCCATACATCCAGTGAGGGCTGAACAGTGGGTGGCCAGGGATAAACTGTTAGAAAATGGTTTCATACTGAAATGAACAGCGCCAGAGGACTCCAGGGACTATAACCAATTCAATAAGATGACATTACAGTGACTATAGTGTGCCCTTAAGCATTGAGGGTTGCTGCGTAATAAGTAGCGGCAAGGTTGGAAACCAGTCGCTAATTTGCTACTGGTGAAATTGTCAAGTGCAAAGGAAGGAGTTTATAACAATGACTGACAGGGAGTCAAGATAGGGCAGGTGAGTTCACAGTAAATACAAATGTGTTTTTTTTATTTCCCCATGTAACGTACATCTATTTTTCAAACATTGCAAACATATTCATAATAAATGAATAATAAACTACAATAAAATACAAATGTTTGCATTTTGTTGCTTTTCTATTTTGTTTCTTCATTTAGCTTTCAGTTCTTTATTAACAATGTGAGAACAATTGTGGCGAAAGCTCAAGTATAGTAGCCAAATTATAATAATCAAATGTAAAAATAAATAAAAATGGTTCACCATCATAATCAAATACACACTTTTAGACACCACCCTCTTAACCACACAGGGGCCCTCATTCACATATACAGCATGCCTCCCAAAAGTCCCAGGTCTGGCAGGACCATCCTGGGCTGGCATCCATGGTGACCCAGAATCACGTGCTATGCTCTAGCACCAATCATACAGCACTACAGAAGCACACTTTGCTCTGAGTAGAACTTGATATGGAGGATTACTCGTTCCCATCCCCTTCCCAGCAAAGGGTGTTGCTTTATGCCACCCACATCTGTCAAGTTTATAGAGACTACTTTGTCTTATGTATTTTTCTTGGCAATCGATGGCGCTTAAGGCAAGCTTCACTCTTTGTTAGCTTGACCAATGAAGTGGAGCTAAGTCCACCATTTTGTCAGGTTTGTCAAGCGTAGAAAAAAAATATATATATAAGACAAAATATCTTATGCTTTAAAGAGAAATAGTTTAGAAATGAAGAAGACCGATTTTGAAATAGTAAGAGAAGAGGTAACAGTAGAATAAAGGTAAGTTTGAGGTGACAGAGACAATAAATAATAATAATAATAATAATAGGCACTGAAACAATTGAATGTCTTTATTGAAAAAATTTTAAAAAAATAACTAACTTCAATAATTATTAATTTTTTTTTTTTAAACTGTATAACTTGCTCACATAACATTGCCTGCCATGTAACACCCAGGAACAAAATGCACAGCACCACCTTTAAATAACCCATATAAGACAACAATAATAAAATGTATGGTCTATTTATCTAAGTAGGCAAATTAAAATGCCAGATAAAGAGGGGGGGGAGGCTACCTAAATTGCACAGTTCAACTTTCATTTTACTTTTTTGGCAGTCCGCAAAGGCAATTACATGCATATTCTCCACTCGTGTTGAACTGCTGTAGCAGTGCATGTGAAGTTGGTTGGCTCATGCTATGCATAGCTCCAACATGACAATGTGGCAAGCTAAAGAAGCAAAATTTGGGGTGAACTATTCCATTCCTTATTGCCACATACAGACAATGGACTAAGTGTCCCTTGTCTGTTTAGGAAATGTGCAGGCACCTATTACTCACACTGAAAATGACAACCTTTCCCTGCATTAAAAGATTAAAATTTCTCTTTTTATCTGCAAGACTAGAAGCAGAGCAATAAACATCAACCTCAAATTTATGGTTGCTCTATTTTTACTGGTATAATAGCGATAATTCAGCCCATAGCAACGGGTACCATTTACACAGAATTCACACATATTACCATCATTCATAAAAGCCATCTCTAATGGATGTTTTGTTGTTTATTGGACTACAAAATATGCTGCTGGAACAATTGGAAAATGATAGATAGTAATTTAGTCTTTCAGAGTTTTCTGAGGCTCTATTTGGAGCTAATGGCCAGACACCACAGGAAGCTAAGGAAAACTTGTGAGAAGGCTTTTCAAGGCACAAACGGAATGTGATGTTTCAGGAAAACAGGTAAGAAGAAGCAGTTAGATTTTGTCATTATGTCTTTGAATGAGAGTGATGGATGATCAAATTGAACTGGAAAGTAAAAAAAAAAAAAAAAATGTTTTTCTAGATGCACGCTGGCAACTCAATTACATGTTACATCTGCCCTATATTTGTGTTTTGAAGGCTACAATTGCAGTATTCTTTGCTATATTGAGGTTTCCATGGATAATGCACTACTTTGTAGGTTCTACTAATATATAGAAAGACTTCTCACATAAACCTCAGAACATCAGGCATTAAGACAAAGTGACAGTAATCCTGTTATTCCCATTCAGCAAGTTTATATATAAATACTATTCAACTCAATGCATATGAGCACAGAGAGTGATATATTTCACTAGAATATAGACCATATCCGAGTGTCATACATCCCTAGATATATAGTGTTCTAGCATGTGCCTCTCACCAGAATATATGCTTTATTATGGTTTCATTCATCCACAGATATAGGGTTATGATTCATGGTTCTTATTTCAAATGACATAAATTGATGCAGACACGGCGGCAAAATACATTTCAATATTTAGCTTACTACTACTAATAATAATAATAATTTATGTTTCTTCACTTATAGAAAACTTCCACATTGTTCTAACATTAGTATACTCGTGTATAACCACACACTGTACCAGGGCAGCTTTCAGCACTCCAGATGTTATGCACTACATCTCCCCTAATGCTTTGCCAGCATTGGCATGCATTATGACTGTAAGACTATGATGGGAGAAGCAGTCCACAACATCTGGCATGACGAAGGTTGCCTACCCTGCTCTATAGAAATATGTCTATTTTGTTCAATGTAGAATGCAATCTATTGCACAACTGATTAGAATGATTGACAAGGGGCAAATATTTAAAATAACTTTCCATTGTATGCAAACATTTAAAACCAACAAAAGTCACGTGTGTAGTATATCAATGCGGCTGAGAATGAGCTTGACTATCCAGGTGTTGGGGAAGTTTCTGGGGTTTGTCTAGCGTCTCCCAAGAGACATTGCACAAAAATGAACACATACACTTCTCACAAGTAGAACACTTCAATCACCACACTGATGGTACATATATATATATATATATATATATATATATATATATATATATATATATATATATATATATATAAAATAAATAAATAATAGCACTCCCAGGACTTAATGAATATAGTGAAAAAAATATACTTAGCTTTTATTAAATGACAGCCACATGAAAAATCAACGTTTCAGTCCCTATGTGGAACTTTCGTGACGAAAGTTCCACATAGGGACTGAAACGTTGATTTTTCATGTGGCTGTCATTTAATAAAAGCTAAGTATATTTTTTTCACTATATTCATTAAGTCCTGGGAGTGCTATTATTTATTTATTTTTTCTATAAATGTTGCTGATAAGCACCGGGCCAAAGTCTGCTCTAATAGGAGTGCAAGCATTTGGATATTATATATATATATCAACGCAATGGAATAACAGATTTATTATTTTTTTTGCATTTCCACACACAGACACATTTTGCTTTCATGAACCATCATATAATACAGACAGATATTTCCGCTGTAACTAATAAACTCTAAAGTTACACACAAATACACTAGTGCATTCACATATTTGCAATACGCAAACAATACAATCCTACATGCACAACATTAACGTGCACTTCGCTTAAATACATCCTTGTGTTCTCACATACTAACACTGCACACAAATACATGCACTGTACATGCAAACACATACATTCACACTAGCATGCAATCACAGAAGGATGCACATTCAGCCTGAAAATGCACATTTGGGTTCACACTCATGCAAACACACTCAAATAGAAACATGTATTCAATCAAATGCATCCACTCTGTACTTTCCCCCAAAATGTATTTAATAATTTCTATGTAAACGTATAACAATGTTTCTCTGTGAATGAATAACATTGTTTGCCAATCATGACTTTATGATATTACACTTCCCAGAAACGTATTCACTTAGCAGGGTTTTTGCGGATGGGACTGAGACTTTGCTGCTCCTCCTTTCCTGCAGGTGTCGCTGTGGTATTGTACAGTGTAGAAGTCAGTCTCTCTCTCTCTCCCGCACTTTGTGCTCCGAATAGCTGTGTGTACTTGGTGTGTTGGTGCAGGTGAGCTGCTGTCTATGGGCCCCTGTGCTAATGTAGGAGCACCCCCGGGGCAGGGGTTAATGTAGCTGGCAGAGTGGCAGGAGACACATGGCATTGTTAATTGGGCTGAGATTCACAGCGAGCACAGTGATTCCCCAGTGGGCAGCGTTTACAGTGTATAGAACTTGCTACAATACACCTAACAGTATGTGATGCTTCTAATAATTCTATTTATATATTAAATTATATCAATGTTCCACGTTCCTTCGGGCAAACTGCCCTCTAGTCTGGCTAGTTGCTGGCAGCCCTGTGTATTGGTAAATGAGTGCCAGAGGTATAAAGTTTGTTATTAGGGGGAGTGGCACTGTCAGTATGTAGCTCATGGCTAAACATAGCAGGACACCAGCCTCTCACTCTGAATTGTGCTGCATAACATATGAGATTAGTCACTGGTACACAGGTCTGAGTTATATTTTTTTCCTAGGAGACTTCCACTTCTGCCGATATGGGGTCCATTCACTTGCCAGTGAACTGGGTTATTCGCTAACTTGTGAAATGCCTGGAATTCAAAGTGAATTTCAAACTTTAGGCCAAAATTATACAAACTGGAAACATACCTACGTTTTTCCATGTTGGCTATTTGGCCCAAAATTTGAAATTCACTTTGAATTCTAAGCAATTTATACTTTAGTGAGTAACCCTGCGTGTCAAAAATGGCACACGTGGGAAAATTCTTCAACCCTGCTGTACCAATAGCTTGGCTATTTTATTAAAATGTTAAAATAATTTCAATTTACTGATCAGTGAATAAACCCCTATATGTGCTTACATGTTTAACATACACTATATGGTCAAAAGAATTGGGACACTTAAACAATTCACCAACAGGGACTTTTTACATAGCATTCTAGATACATAGACATTGAGATGTAGTTGGACTTCCCTTTGCAGCTATCACAGTTTCCACTCTAGTGGAAGGTCTCTGTTCCAGTTCATCCTAAAGGGTTTTTAGTGGAGATGAGGTCAGGGCTCTGTGCGGGCCAGTCAACTTCTTCCACACCAAACTCATCCAACCATGTCTTTATGGACCTTGCTTTGAGCACTAGGCACAGTCATGCTGAATAGAAAAGTTCCTTTCCCAAACTGTTCCCACAAAGTTGGAACCATAACATTGTCCAAAATGTATTGGTACGCTTACGCTGAAGCACTAAAGAGACACTAGTCACCCAGACCACTTCATCTGATTGAAGTGGTCTGGGTGCAGTGTCCCTGTCCCACTTAGTCCTGCAATATAAATCATTGCAGTTTTAGAGAAACTGCAATGATTACCTTGCAGGACTATAACTACCTCCATTGACTGTCAGACAGCTACTAGAGGCACTTACCGCATCCTATGGAGAGGGCCTAATGTACTCGTAGTGTATGTGCATTAGGCTCCCCTGTTGGAGGACGCAGAGTGCTGACCCAGCGTCGAGGGACATTGGTCCTGGAATAGAGTAAGTGACTACATTTTTTTTTTCCCCCTTTCATTTACATGCCAATGGAATACAGATTTGTATTCCCAACATAGAATCCATTTTCAGATTTCCCTTCACTGGTAGTATGAAGCCTAGCCCAACCCCTGAAAGATAGACCCGTAAGATTATCCCACTTCCACCCCACAGTATGTTGCTTGTACGTAGGTGCAAAGGAAGCCCTTCAGAGTTTTCTTAATGAGTGTTCCATTAAGAGATGTGTCCCAATACTTTTCTCCATATAGTGCAACTCCTCAGTCTTTAGGAACCAAATCCCTTTGTCAGTCATCCATGTACCTTATTTCTAAAATATTTGCAAAATGCATGATTACATTGATGCATTTATATTTTTATGTTTAGAGTGTTCCAGAGTATTTCCAGTAGAGTGCTTGTCTAGCTTAGTTTAGACATAAAATTCTGTTTGTGAGTATTGTAGGTATAAGCAAAGGTACTGGTAGTTCTTACTTTGAGCCGGGTCCGTTCTTACAACTTGTTCATAGAATAAATTGGTCGGAAAGTTAGGATGCGCTAGAGAGTAGGTCTGTGTTTGGGGGAAATTCCCTGAACATAAAGTCGAGGGCTTCCCTGCAGTAGTGAGCTTGTCTATGTTCAGGGGAATTACACCGAACAGACCTACTCTCTAGTGCATCCTAACTTTCCAACCAATTTGTTCTATGACCAAGTTGTAAGAACGGAACGCGGTCGGTAAGTGAGGATGATCTGTACTTTAAAACGGACTGATTAGAAGGATATTATAGGTACTGCTAATTAATCAGTTTGTTGTGTATAGATCATGCCTCCGCAGTATTACTGTTCAATTCTCTTCCTCTTAGGAGGAAGTTAACTTACTTTGTCAATGCTGCCCTAGTCACACCTCCCTGCATGTGACTTACGCAGCTTAAGCACTTCCTGTAAAGAGAGATCTAATGTCTAAACTTTCTTTATTGCTCATTTTGTTTAATTTAGAATTTATCTTCTGCTTTGTTAATAGCCTTCTATACCCTGCGGAAGCCCGTGTATAATTAAAGTTCAATTTACAGAGCAGGAGATATAAACTTTTAAAGTAAGTTAAGATCTGACTGAAAATGAAACCATTTTTTCCCCATACTCGTAGTGTATGTGCATTAGGCTCCCCTGTTGGAGGACGCAGAGTGCTGACCCAGCGTCGAGGGACATTGGTCCTGGAATAGAGTAAGTGACTACATTTTTTTTTTCCCCCTTTCATTTACATGCCAATGGAATACAGATTTGTATTCCCAACATAGAATCCATTTTCAGATTTCCCTTCACTGGTAGTATGAAGCCTAGCCCAACCCCTGAAAGATAGACCCGTAAGATTATCCCACTTCCACCCCACAGTATGTTGCTTGTACGTAGGTGCAAAGGAAGCCCTTCAGAGTTTTCTTAATGAGTGTTCCATTAAGAGATGTGTCCCAATACTTTTCTCCATATAGTGCAACTCCTCAGTCTTTAGGAACCAAATCCCTTTGTCAGTCATCCATGTACCTTATTTCTAAAATATTTGCAAAATGCATGATTACATTGATGCATTTATATTTTTATGTTTAGAGTGTTCCAGAGTATTTCCAGTAGAGTGCTTGTCTAGCTTAGTTTAGACATAAAATTCTGTTTGTGAGTATTGTAGGTATAAGCAAAGGTACTGGTAGTTCTTACTTTGAGCCGGGTCCGTTCTTACAACTTGTTCATAGAATAAATTGGTCGGAAAGTTAGGATGCGCTAGAGAGTAGGTCTGTGTTTGGGGGAAATTCCCTGAACATAAAGTCGAGGGCTTCCCTGCAGTAGTGAGCTTGTCTATGTTCAGGGGAATTACACCGAACAGACCTACTCTCTAGTGCATCCTAACTTTCCAACCAATTTGTTCTATGACCAAGTTGTAAGAACGGAACGCGGTCGGTAAGTGAGGATGATCTGTACTTTAAAACGGACTGATTAGAAGGATATTATAGGTACTGCTAATTAATCAGTTTGTTGTGTATAGATCATGCCTCCGCAGTATTACTGTTCAATTCTCTTCCTCTTAGGAGGAAGTTAACTTACTTTGTCAATGCTGCCCTAGTCACACCTCCCTGCATGTGACTTACGCAGCTTAAGCACTTCCTGTAAAGAGAGATCTAATGTCTAAACTTTCTTTATTGCTCATTTTGTTTAATTTAGAATTTATCTTCTGCTTTGTTAATAGCCTTCTATACCCTGCGGAAGCCCGTGTATAATTAAAGTTCAATTTACAGAGCAGGAGATATAAACTTTTAAAGTAAGTTAAGATCTGACTGAAAATGAAACCATTTTTTCCCCATGCAGGCTGTGCCAGTTACAACCAGGGGAGGTGTGGCTAGGACTGCATGGAAAAAAACAAAATTGACTATAAACCAAAACTGCTTCATTAAAAGGACACTATAGGCACCAAAGCAACTTTAGCTTAATGAAGCAGTTTTGGTGTATAGATCATGCCCCTGCAGTCTCACTGGTCACTTATCTGCCATTTTGGAGTTAAATCACTTTGTTTCTGTTTGTGCAACCCTAGTCACACCTTCCCTGGCCATGACTCACAGCCTGCATGGGAACCGTTTCATTTTCAAATCAGATGTTTACTTGATTTATAAGTTCTCTTCTTCACTGTAAATTGAACTTTAATCACATTCCGGAGGCTCTGGCAGGGCACAGAAGGCTGTTAACAGAACAGGAGACTTAAAAAAAAAACAAACAAAACTAAATTAAATAACATTTGCAATAAGTTTAAACATTAGATCTCTTTTTACAGGAAGTGTATTGCAAGTCAGATGCAGGCAGGCGTCTCTAGGGCTGCATACGCAAAGTTATTTAACTCGTAAATGGCAGAGAGATTTCAAGGTCATGATCTATGCACCAATACTGCTCCATTAAGCTAAAGTTGTTATTTGCATAGTTTAAAACACATTTGAAAGCTTGTTATCCATGGGAAATACCAACAGAATGGCTACAGAGTGTAAATTCTTATTTTGTGCTACAGAGCTATTAGAACTGACACTATAGCAGTGGTCTCCAACCCAGTCATCATGGACCACCAACAGTCCAGGTTTTGTCAGTATCTCCATTGGAATAAAACTGGGAAATACATAAATCCTGGACTGTCACTGCCATGAGGACTGGGTTGGAGCAGTGACTCCCAGCTCAGGCTTCTAACACACCTACAGTCCAAGGTTTGGGTATGTTCCTGTGAGAATACTGACAAAACTTGGAGAATAACACAAGATCTGTTTTAGAATACTCTGGTCTCTCCCCCTCCCCTACTCTTTCCTCCAGCTATGCTTCACTCCCACCTTGTTTAATTGCCCCACCTCCTATAGACTGTAAGCTCATTTGAGCAGGGCCCCCTTCAACCTATTGTTCCTGTAAGTTTTTGTAATTGTCTCATTTATTGTTAAATCTCCCCATTTGATAATATTGTAAAGCACTACAGACTATGCTGGCGCTATATATAGATACCAATAATAAATGGAATAAGATAAACCCAATAATTAAAACCCACAAATATAGAGTGGTTGAAGTACTACTCCAGACTATAAAGCTCAGGGAAAATCAGCCAGGGCCGGACTGGCCCACCGGGATACCGGGAAATTTCCCGGTGGGCCGTCGGCACCTGGGGCCGGGCAGACACCTGGGTCTGCTGGCGGCCGCTGGGGACTTGTGCTGGCTGCCGCTGGGGAGGTCTTCTGGCGGCCGCTGGGGGACTTGTCCTGGTGGCCGCTGGGGAGGTCTTCTGGCGGCGCGCAGCTGAATAAGAACGGCGCCGGAATATGACGTCATATTCTGGCGCCGGTCTCATTCAGCAGCGCACGAGGGCGGGAGAGCACAGACAGCGCAAGTCCCCCAGCGGCCACCAGAAGACCTCCCCAGCGGCCTCCAGAAGACCTCCCCCTGGTGGCAGGTACTAGTAATGTGTCTGTCTGTCTGTGTTATGGTGTCTGTCTGTATGGTGAGTGTGTCTGTCTGTCTGTGTCATGGTGTCTGTCTGTATGGTGTGTGTGTGTCTGTCTGTGTCATAGTGTGTCTGTATGGTGTGTGTCTGTCCGTCATGGGGTGTGTATGTGTCTGTCTGTTCGTCATGGGGTGTGTATGTGTCTGTCTGTCCGTCATGGGGGGGGTGTGTGTGTGTGTGTCTGTCTGTCATGGGGTGTGTGTGTGTGTGTCTGTCCGTCATGGGGTGTGTGTGTGTGTGTGTGTGTGTGTGTCTGTCCGGGGTGTGTGTGTGTGTGTCTGTCTGTGGTGTGTGTCTGTCTGTCCGCTATGGGGTGTGTGTGTCTGTCCGGGGGTGTGTGTGTCTGTCTGTCCGTCCGGGTGTGTGTGTGTCTGTCTGTCATGGGGTGTGTGTGTCTGTCTGTCCGTCATGGGGGGTGTGTGTGTCTGTCCGTCAGTCATGGGGTGTGTGTGTGTGTGTGTGTCTGTCTGTCTGTCAGTCATGGGGTGTGTGTATGTGTGTCTGTCCGTCATGGGGGGGGGTGTGTTTGTGTCTGTCCGTCATGGGGTGTGTTTGTGTGTGTCTGTCCGTCATGGGGTGTGTGTCTGTCTGTGTCATGGTCTGTCATGGGGTGTGTATCTGTGTCTGTCATGGTGTAAATGTGTGTTTAAAAATAGGTGTGACTAGGGTGCATAAACAAAGTGATTTAACTCCTTAATGGCAGAGATTTGAGCAGTGAGACCGCAGGGGCATGATCTATACACCATAACTGCTTCATTAAGCTAAAATTGTTTTGCTGACTATAGTGTCCCTTTAAGGCCCTTTAAAGGACCACTGTAGTGCCAGGAAAACATACTCGTTTTCCTGGCACTATAGTGCCCTGAGGGTGCCCCCACCCTCAGGGTCCCCCTCCCACCCGGCTCTGGAAAGGGGAAAAGGTATAAAACGTACTTTTTTCCAGCGCTGGGCGGGGAGCTCCGATCCTCCTCCTCTCCGTCGGTTGAATGCGCACGCGCGGCAAGAGCTGCGCACGCATTCAGCCGTTCGCATAGGAAAGCATTACCAATGCTTTCCTATGGACGCTTGTCAATGAGACAGCCACTAGAGGCTTTGGGGGAAGGATTAACCCATTTATAAACATAGCAGTTTCTCTGAAACTGCTATGTTTATAAAAAAATGGGTTAACCCCAGCTGGACCTGGCACCCAGACCACTTTATTAAGCTGAAGTGGTCTGGGTGCCTAGAGTGGTCTTTTAAGCTGTAAGTGATCTCTTAGGTACCTTCCCAAAGAGAGTATAATATTTGACAACCAAAATACATATACTAAAAATAGTGTATAAGTGCAAAAACCACATATATTCGGAATGGGGGTGGATTGCCTAAATGGTGTATGTATAAGAAGTAAAAAATAGTACTAAAAAAACAGTACAAACAAATATAAGTTGCTGAAAAAGACACTACTAAAAAAGCGAGAACCACAAAAATTGGTAATAAAAAATATCTATATATCTATAAATTTATAAATAAATTAAAAAAAAACAGAGGGCTTCATAAAAAAATAGACAATTCAAAATCTATATTAAGACCAGATGGGATCAGAGTATCAAAATAAAAAAATCTATTTCATCTCCTCCTGTCTGATCTTTCTAATAAAATCTCCTCCCCTCACAATATATATTTGTTTATATTCTATTTTTGTTCCTTTAAAAATAGATTTGAACATGGCTTTGAAGCAGATTTCCAGCAATAAGTGCTTTGATGGGTTCCAGAAAGTGTTTGAACATGACAGGTAAGCAAGTATCACAGAAGGTCTTTTGAAAATATCGATCCCACCTGCTCAAAATATATCATTGAGTAAAAAGATGGGATATAGCAGTGGGAGATGGATTAAAATTGAGAGGCTTAGAAACTGCGATGGTTAATAGGCCAAGGGACAAAATGGTCATATTTTACATGGGCTTTCTGAAAATATTGTTTGAGGTGAAACGATGGCCATTAGACTCAAGGTTGAAAGCCACAGGTCTAGGTCTTATTTTGCATGTGTTGATATGATACACATTTATACTTTTTTCCCTAGACTATTCCTTTGGTTCCTAAATTGTTCTCTTAGAGTAATGTGGGGACTTAACCCTGCAAGGTAATTATTGCAGTTTAAAAAAACTGCAATAATTACACTTGCAGGGTTAAGGGTAATGGGAGTTGGCACCCAGACCACTCCAATGGGCAGAAGTGGTCTGGGTGCCTGGAGTGTCCCTTTTGAGCGATCCTTTTACATAGTTTTTTTCTAAGGCCTCAGTTGTATAATTCTCCTCCAATTAAGCTTGCAAAATGTTAGGTTTGACGCTGCCTGTCAAGGTTCCACTTTATCAGTGGATTTGACATGTATGTACATAATAAAATTATAGGTGAAAATTGGGCAGTGGAGATTGAATATGAACTTCCTATTAACACTAATTTTAAAATATATTGTATTTACCAGAATACAAACTAGTATATTCCGAGTACATTTCAAGATTTATTGTCACCAATACTGTATAATTTCAGATTTTTTAAAAGCAGACAATGGATCACTGTTTCTCTAATGCCGTCAATATATTTTGTTGTGTCTGTTTCTCTGTGTACCTTGTTGTTCTGTAATTTGTTTTCTTTTCATACAGCAGTCATTCATTGCACCATTACTTTGCTATCAAATGTAATAAAGAAGAACATTCACTAAGATTTATTCATCTGTCTCCTCCTCAGATGATGGAACTTGGATTAGTAAAATGTTGTTTTTGTTATGACTGAGAAAATATGTTGTGCTATTATTTGTCCTGCTTGTATTTTTCCAACATAAATGTCATCCAGTTACATCTAGACATTTGGTTTATTATAATACTTGATAGTTGTGCAAACTAGCTTTACAGCCTTGTACTTTCTACCAACCCACATATTAGGATTTTTATGTTGACTTTGAGAATATATGTATAAACTAAAAATCTGTTCAAGGTCATTATATACAGTTTCCCTGTAGATTGTTTAACAATACTCTAAAAAATGTGACTTTTAAATAATTATTTCCTTACGTCTAGTTGATTCTGTCATTTAATTTAATGCATGTTGTATTGAAATCATTCTGCCTATATAATATGCTTAGCTTGATCTCACTCTGCTTATGCAAAAGTATTGTGAGCTGGGATATTCTTCAAAATCTAAAATGTAACACTACATGGCCAAAAGTATGTGGGCACTCTACTTCTAATTGCAGTCAGGTGTTTCGGCCTCATCCATTGCTAAATGTCACGGCTGCTAGTGTGGTCCAACACGCAGAAACTATGTAAACATATACATACAAAAGGAACGGAAATAAAAGGACAGAGCGTAAACCGGACCTTAGAATGGCCGGACTAATACGCTAGAGATAGAGATTTGTCAAAGGGAAAGCCGAGGTCATGGAAGCCAGAAATACTCAGATACCATTTAAACAAGCCAAGTCGGGGGAACCAGAATTCGGAATAACCAGGGAAAAGCCAAGATCAGGATACCAGGAAGTAATATTCACAAAGATAAACGCACTCTAGGGAACCAGTAACAGGAAACCACGACAGGGCAAGTTACTGGGATGAATTAGGGATTTAAATATCCTTCTCTAGGCTCTGATTGGTCAGAGGGTGACCTTTGACCCCAGAACATGTGCGTGCGTTGACGTTGTGACATCACGCGCACGTTCGTATAATTTTGGGGGATGGAGCCATGGATGAATGCGACCTCATGGAGGAACGGTTCCCGGCTCGCCGCTGAGCAGGTAAGCTCAGTGAGTTGGTGCGGTTGTGCCGGTTGGGCACGGATGCACATGGCGGCGAGCCGGGGGCTGTGACAGTACCCCCCACTCGAAGACCGCTCACCGGGCGGGAAAGAGCTGGCTTGCGAGGAAAACGGTTGTGAAATTACCGGACAAGACGGGGAGCATGAGCCTGGTCCGCAAGAACCCAACTACGTTCCTCCGGGCCATATCCCTTCCAGTCAACCAGATAAGACAGAACACCTCTAGAGAACTTGGAGTCTAAAATAGTTTGGACTTCGTACTCCTCTTGATTACCTACTACCAAGGGCGGAGGAGGAACAATAATTTTTGTGTATTGATTGCAAGTGAGGGGTTTAAGCAATGATACATGGAAGGAATTAGCCATTCTCATATAAGCAGGGAGTGCCAACGAATAAGTCACAGGGTTTATACGATGGAGGGCACGAAAGGGACCTATGAATCGAGGAGCTAGTTTCATGGAAGGAACCTTGAGTTTGATATGACGTGTGGACAACCAAACCCTGTCCCCCACTTGATAAACAGGATTGGCACCCGGTTTATTATCAGCTTGAACTTTCATACGTTTAGAGGCATTCTGTAATGCTGAATGAACAGAATCCCAAGTGTCTTGGATAGAAGTCAAACAGGTGTTTAATGCAGGAATATCAGTCCCTTAAAATGCAGAAGGTAAAATAGTTGGGTGATAACCTTGATTTACAAAAAATGGACTCTAACTTGAGGATTCGTGAGTCGCATTATTTCTGGCAAATTCAGCCATGGGTAAGAGTTTGAACCAATTGGACTGATTGGCATCGATAAAGCAACGCAAATAGGATTCTAAAGATTGATTGGCTCTTTCTGTGGCACCATTAGTCTGAGGGTGGTACGAAGAGGAAAATGAAAGTTCTATGCAAAAGGCACGCCAGAACATAGAGATAAATTGGGTTCCTCTGTCAGAAACCATGTTTTTTGGTACTCCGTGTAAGCAAAAGATTTCCTTTATGAAAATTTGGACTAGATCTTGAGCAGATGGCAATTTTTTTTTTTTTTTTTTTTTTTAGTGATTAAAAGCATAAATTTTTTAATTTTAATCCAAGCAATTGACATTTAAGGACAACGGGAAGGAGTTCGCTCGGGTATGAGCCTTAGTAAAGTTATCTAGCTGTTCACAGTCCCTATGACTTGTTCCCTAAGGTAACTCAGGCATATATGGGAGGCCGCGGTCTAAGGGTACAGTGTCAGATATGAAATATGCTGGCATCAGGCTAAGGAGGTGGGTGCATATCGTGCACGATTAACACAAACTAAATCAGAGCTCGTCTTGGGGGGTGTCTGATGTGAAAGTTCCCCATGCAGTCATGGTATCGCAGGCTGTGAGCTCGTAGCTCTTGGGACAAAGGTGGTTATTGAAGCGGGGTCCCAGGAATCTGCTGGTGGCCCTTGCTTATTTTATCCCTATTAGATTAAAAACGCCCAGTATAATTTTACAAAATGTACTACTCATCCCATCTATATTAAATAGTTATGCTGACCCCAGGACATACTGTAAAATTAGAGAATTCTCAATGTATCCTTCCTGCTAACATTTTATAAATAAATAATCTTAAATTCCTTTATGGCTACAATACTCCAACCTAGTGGTAATCCACTGCAATTAACATGATTTCATAGTGAAACACTGCTATCTAGTGGCAATGTCTTCAATTTTTCCATTTAACCCCTTAAGGACACATGACATGTGTGACATGTCATGATTCCCTTTTATTCCAGAAGTTTGGTCCTTAAGGGGTTAAAGGGACACTATAGTCACCAAATCAGCTTTAGCTTAATAAAAGAGTTTTGGTGTATAGATCATGCTCCTGTAGTCTCCGTGCTCAATTATCTGCCATTTAGGAGTTAATTTTGTTTAACTCTAGTCACACCTCCCTGCATGTGACTTGCACAGCCTTCCATAAACACTTCCTGTAAAGAGCCATCTAACATTTATCCTTCCTTTATTGCAAGTTCTGTTTAATTTAGATTGTCTTATCCCCTGCTATGTTTTTTTTTTTTAATTCTTTATTTTTGTAGTGCAAGTGAATACAAAGAAGCGTGCAGTACCATGACCATTTCTGCAGTCCAATCAATCGTTTACAAATATTGACATTGGTATGGCATACTGTATGGTAACTTTGCATAGTTTTTTTTTTTTTTTTTTGGTAAATAAGATTCCTAAGGTACATATGAGGACGAGTTGAGTCAAGCCTGTCTAGCTAGTAAGCATCTGTACATTCCACCCCTTCTGATCCTAGCTGGTTAGGGGTGTGTCAGTGTAGATGGTGAGGGCATGCAATAAAGGGCATGTCATTATATGTCCATCTATTGTGGAACAGGGTGATGATTCGTTGGTGCTCTTAAATAAGGGCTTGTGTGCTAGCTTGGGGGGGTCAAAGAAGTGTGATTCCTAAACCCTGCTGCTGTGATGGTGTGCGGCCTGTGTCTATTAAGCGGCGCTGTGTTTCTTGAGGGTTTGGAGCGTGCTTGGGAGTATAATCAGGCTGGTAAAACCAGTTCTGGCTGATATTAAAGGCATCCCTGCTAGTGAAGAGAGCCCCAGGGGTTTTGTGTGCCTTCACGTGTGGGGTGTTGCTGTGCCTTTTATGTTGAGAGGCCCTCGTACCCAAGTACATCGGTTTCAGGGTCCCTGGCAGTGTGCGGGGGGGTGGCACTAGTACCCTAGTTCAGAGTAGCAGACTAGCAGCTAGACTGTTGTGGATGTCAAGAGTAGGAACTCATCCTATGCGTAAACGCTTGTGCATGATGTCTCAGGCTTTTATAGTGTTCCCCCGTTCCCTGGGGTGGGGGGGAGAGGGAGGTAGAGCGTGTCCTTTGATGTCGAGTAAGTGATAGTGTCAGGAGCATTATATGAAATCTGGGATTTAACCTTCAGTAATAAGAGAAAAAAAAAAAAAAAGTAAATTAAACAAGGCTGCGTGTGAAGCCGTCTAGAGAGCAATACTAAACATAAAGGTAAAACGTGAAACAATATTAACGTTAAACTTGTGGAGGTATGTGTATGCAAGCACATTCAGGTTACGGAGTCCCGTTCCCCTCCAGGAATGAAAGGAGTGATTCGGTCTACATCCCATATTCGTCGTGACGTTGTTGCTGGGTCTGGCGCCGGGAGGCCTAGTGCTTGCAGAAGTTTCAGCCCCTCTGAGGGGTTTGCAGCTTTGTGGGTCTTCCCGTCTTTGGTGCACACCAGCGATCTTGGGTTAGTCCATCTGTAGGGTATGCCGGCTGTCAGTAAGGGTTGCGTGATGGGGCGCATTGATTTGCGCCACATTAGGGTGGCCTTGCTAAGATCTTGGTAAAATGTAAGTGAGTAAGTTTCGAAAAGAAATGGTGTTTTCCCCCGCAGCGCCTGTAGCAGCCTTTGTTTGTCTGCATGGGACCGACAGCAGAGTATGATGTCCCTGGGGACGTTGTTCGGTGTTTGTGAGAAAGTTGGAATGCGGTATAGTCCATCATAGTCAAACTGTTTTGCGTGTTTGGCTGGAAGGAGAGATGCAATAAGTCGCCTGACGAGATGTGGTAATTCGTCCGCGGGGACGGAGTCGTCCACACCCCGGATTTTGACATTCTTTTGTCGGCTCCTATCTTCTAGGGTATCCATTCTGGCAACTAGTAGGGAGTGGGACTCTTGCAGGTTCTGTATTGATTCCCCTTGAGTCGTCATGCTTTGCCTCAGGTCAGCAGTGTCCTCCTCAGATGCTTGGAGGCGTTCTGTGACTGCTTTCAATTCAGTTTTGACCATGTTGATTTCTGCAAAGAACATGTCCTGGAAGTGTGCCAGTAAGTCGTGGATGTCCTGCCTTGTAACAGGTTTGTCTGTCACAGGTTTCTCTGCATCATGTGTTGTTCGGGCTTCGTCTGTGTGTGTTTTCTCTCTTACCGCGCTGGGAGCTGTCTCAGGCTGGCGTTGCAATGGCTCCTGGGTGCGTGGAGTTGATGACAACATCTGTCCAATATCATGATTTGAGGCGGTTGCTGCCGCCGCCTGTTTCTGGGATTTGCGGCCCTTCATGGTTTCCGATGGTTCCCTGGGTGGGCTGGCTATGAGTGGTAGCGGGTCAAAGTCGTCCCTGTCCCAGATTGTAAAGTGCGGCAACCGCAGAGTTCCCGCGCGGTAGGCCCGAGGCGTTTTGCGCCGAGTTTTGGTGCCTCCGGCGAATAAAAACGGCATCCACGGGATCGGTGTGTTCTCCTCTGCACTATTATCGCTGTTAGGGCTCTGGATGTCAGGTGGTTCATGCGTTTGGGGCTGTAGTTTCAGATGGCAATTTTTTAAGAGGTATAAAATGTGCCATCTTGGAAAATCTATCTACAACCATGAGGATGGTGTTATGCCCATTACAACTGTGAAGTTCCACAATGAGATTTATGGATGGAGGTTTATATACTACAGGTGCAGGTATAGGTGGCGGTACTACAGGTGGTACCGGGGGTACCTCCAGATAAGCAGTTCTCTGGAGCAAGGTCTGGAACACTTGGGCAAACTGATCTAACCTGTGGTCCATATCCTCCACCCTGTTCTCACAGGCTATCATATGTTTACATAGTTCCGCAGGAACCATGGCCCTGTCGTAATGTCACGGCTTCTAGTGTGGTCCAACATGCAGAAACTATGTAAACATATACATACAAATGAAACGAAATAAAAGGACAGAGCGTAAACTGGACCTTAGAATGGCCGGACTAATACGCTAGAGATAGAGAATGGTCAAAGGGAAAGCCGAGGTCAAGGAAGCCAGAAATACTCAGATACCGTTTAAACAAGCCAAGTCAGGGGAACCAGAATTCGGAATAACCAGGGAAAAGCCAAGATCAGGGTACCAGGAAGTAATATTCACAAAGATAAACGCACTCTAGGGAACCAGGAACAGGAAACCCACGACAGGGCAAGGTACTGGGGTGAATTAGGGATTTAAATATCCCTCTCTAGGCTCTGATTGGTCAGAGGGTGACCTCTGACCCCAGAACGTGCACGTGCGTTGACATCGTGACGTCATGCGCACGTTCGTATAATTTTGGGGGGTGGAGCCATGGATGGACGCGACCTCATGGTCGGCGCTATCTTGGATTTCCCCGAGCGTCGTGGAGGAACGGTTTCCGGCTCGCCGCTGAGCAGGCAAGCTCAGTGAGTTGGTGCGGTCGGGCACGGACGCACATGGCAACGAGCCGGGGGCCGTGACACTAACAGGTGTTGGTCTATGTAGGTCTATAGCACACAGCTATAGTATCTACATAGACAAACACTGGCAGTGCAATGGGTTCAGTGACTTTAAACGTGGAACTTCTTAAGGTGCCACTTTTGCCAGTCAGTTTGGGAAATTTCTACCCTATTGAATGTGCCCTGTGTACCCAGAGAGTGTGGACTCTGAGTTCTGATGTGTGTTGTGTGTAAAAATCACCTGTCACTCTTTGCATCATTCACTGCAGAGTTCAGAACTGCCCTGTCTCTGGAAGCAACATCTACACAGGAGCAGAGTGTTGGGAGCTTCAAGAAATGGGTTTCCATTGCTGAGCAGCTGTATGTAAGACTCACATCAACATTTGCAATTGCACATATAGGTTTGAGTCGTATAAGGCCCTTTCTAAATAAACTCTGAAGAAGTGGAAGCGTCCTCTGAAGTGGTGGATCATGCTTTACTATCTGGCAGCTTAATGGAAGAATTTGGATGTGGCTGATGCCAGGAGAACACTACCTACTGGATTTCATATTCCTACTGTAAAGTTTGGAGGAGGGATACAAGTTTGATGCAGTTTTCTGTGCGAGGACATGGTCATCTTAAAGCTACAGGATGCATAGACATTTTTAGACAATTTGGTGCTTCCAACTTTTTGCATCAGATTGGGGAAGGCCCTTTCCTGTTCCAGTGTGAATGTGCCTCTGGGCAAAATTTGAGGTCCACTGTTTGATAAGATTGTTCTTGGGGACTCGGGAAAACCATGACATTAACCTCATTGAACACCTTTGTGTAGAAAAGGAACTCCTATTGCGAGTTTTACCTCACAAATCCTGTTTTGGCTGCATGGGCAAAAGGTGTTACATTAAGATGTAAATATTTTGTAGAATGCCTTTCCAGAAGTATAGCGGCTGTTTAGCTGCTTGTCCAAAAAGCTGTTATAGGTGTGATAGTCACGTTCACATACTTTTGGCAATTGAGTGTACCTGTGCATTTCCTAAGACAATGCAGATAGTACATTTTTGCTTTTTTTCCCCCTATCTTTTTCTGATGTGGTAATGGATTTGTAGTCGATTTCTGCTATATCTGTCCTCATTATTCTGAAAATAAAATAAAAAAAAGTCCCTGTAACGGACCGTTTTGCACAAAAGGGGAAAAAACCGCTTAGACGATAATACCCCTTTCAGAGACAGGCACAGCTACTGTATAATCACCAAACGAACCGCCAATAAGTGAATGCTCCAAACTCCCGAACGGCATACAAGGGAATAAGGTAGCACTTCAAATAAACGAACAGGAACCATACGAATAGCTGCTAGCAGGCGAACAGGAAAAGCTTCCAAGCGGCTTACACTCCTGGCAATCAGTCCTTAGCAGCATACAGTAAATCCCCCCAAAGACGAGACAAGGCTCCGTGTTGAGGGTCAAGCAGTGGTCTGTTTAATGAGGGCTACCTGCCCAGTATTTATGCAGGTCTCCCACCTGGTGGACACTCCCCTAGGGGACCAAATGGGAGACTGTGACAAGGGACAGACAAGTGGACAAATAGGACACACAGTCACAATATTTCCCACAATGCATCCTGGCTTCCTCCCCTCTGCCTTGGGAGATAATTGGGAAGTAACTCAATTATCTCCCAAGACAAAGGCAAAACTCCATTACACACGTGGGGACACAAAACCAGCATTATACTTTAAATTACACAAAGTAACATTTACTACATAAAACACAGACATGTAACATATCCCCAGATAGCTCAGGTCTGAGTGCACATTATTAGGTGAATGGCACTCAGACCACACGAATACAGTTTAATCGCCATGGAGCCAAAGTCTTTACACAGTCAGTTTCATACGATGGGCTCCATGGGATTCCTATCTGGGGTATAAGACATTCAAACAAAAATACCGAACACCGGGCCGTTCGTGCACTTTCACCGAACAAGAAGGGAGGTCGGCGGCTTCAGCGGTGTTCGCGCAAAACTGTGTCCGATTTTAGTTCCATAAAAATAGAGGCGAACACCGCTGTTCATTCGTATGGTTTAAAATGGCCGCGACCTCGTGTTCGGGATACGAATGGCGGCCACCCAGCATTCATCAATTAAGCTGCGGTTAACCGCAGCTTCAGGGAGGTTAATTGCCGGCACACTCCAGCTCCCAGGTGGTCCAGTCATTCGTACGGTTGTTCGGTAGATTGAAACTACCGAACAACCGGCAGAAAAGCACGAATACAGCTTTTCTGCATGCAAAAATAAAGTCTTTTAAAAGGGGCCATAGTCCAAAGGCAGCAGGCGAGCAACCAGGCTTCTCCAATGCAATGTGGCGAGATTGGTCTCGTCACATCTCTCCCCTTTTCCAAACAGACTAACAGGGTATCTGACCTCCTGCCGGTCAGTGCCCTTGTTAGTCCAGCAGCCCACCCACAACAAATAATCAACAGCACAGCCCACCCACAATAAATGGTTACTACACCTGGGTAAAGGAGAAGCTTGTCCATGTCCAGGTGCCTCACCACGGCTGTGCTGGGTACGGGTACGCTGACTTGGTGGGTTGCTGCGTGGGCAGAGACCAGCGGCACTCTGCCCTGTTGCCAGCGCTACTGGGAGGGTAGCCTGGTGGAAGCCTGGTTGTTGGAGGGGGAGACCGACTGTCTCCCCTTTAAATACACCGCTCTCTGCTGCTGCTGGAGACTGACTGTCTCCCCTTTAGATGCACAGTCCTGCTGCTGGAGACCGACCGTCTCCCCTTTGGTTACCCATCTCTGCTGCTGGAGGGGGAGACCGACTGTCTCCCCTTTGGCTAAACAGCCCTGTCGCTGGGGGGCAGAACCGACCGTCCCTACCCCCTGTGCTGGCAGTGTAGAGACTACGGTCCCATCTGCACAGTTGTGGGGCTTACTGTCTCCCCCTGATACATTAAGCTGCCGCTGGGGAGAGGGGGTAACATGCTCCTCTCTCATACATACTTCCAGCTGCGGGGAAGGGAGACCGACTGTCTCTGCTCCCAATACAGAGTCCTGCTGCTGGGGAAAGGAGACTGGGCTCTCTATTCCCGGTAGGACACTCTGCCGCTGGGGAATGGAGACGGGGCTCCCAATTCCCAATAATCTGTGCTGCCGCTGGGGAATGGAGACTGGGCTCCCAATTCCCAAAAAATCACGCTGCTGCTGGGGAGGGAGGACACTGCTCTCCTCTCCCTGGCCTTCACACTGCCTTCCCGGCATATCACTCTGCTGCTGGAGGGCAGGAACAACTACCTCTGCCCCCTGTAACTCAGCCTGCCGCTGGGGAGGGAGGATACTGCTCTCCTCTCCCTGCACTTTACACTGCCTTCCCGGCATATCACTCTGCTGCTGGGGGGCAGGAACAACTACCTCTGCCCCCTGTAACTCAGCCTGCCGCTGGGGAGGGAGGACGCTGCTCTCCTCTCCCTGCACTTTACACTGCCTTCCCGGCATATCACTCTGCTGCTGGGGGGCAGGAACAACTACCTCTGCCCCCTGTAACTCAGCCTGCCGCTGGGGAGGGAGGACGCTGCTCTCCTCTCCCTGCACTTTACACTGCCGCTGGGGAATGGAGACTGGGCTCCCAATTCCCTGCAGGACCGGTGGAGAGACCTCGGTCCCATCTCTACCGGCCACCTGGGGTTCTTCCCAGTAAAACTGTACCATCTCGTCCCCTCTGAATGGGTCTGGCTCTGGGTCTGTCATGCTGCTCTCCCGCTGAGCCTTCTCACTGTATTGGAACAGCTGTTGGTAGCCCTGTTCTAGCTCCATCTCCCGGGTCACCAGGTGGACCAGGTCTTGCTCAATTTTGTGAGTGTCGTCCCAGTCATACCTGCTCTCCCTCCACTCCAAGAGATCACTGAACCGGGCTTGTGTAGGGCTCCCAAATTCGAGCTCTGAAAACGACTCCCATAACAAGCCAGGACCATCAAACTCCTCTCCCTCTGGCTTGTCATGCTCGGCTGTCCAGGGTAGGTACTGTGCCCCATACCACCAGAGCGCCTGGTAGGCATCTTCTAGCCACAACTCCTGCCATACTAGGTGTTCCAATTTCCTCACCCATTCCTCCAGGGGCTGCTCTCCCAGGAAGGGCATCCGCAGGGCTACTCGCTTCTGCAACCGCTGGTCTTCCTTGGGGAGTCTCTTGCCCCGCTGGTACTCCACAATACCCAGTGCCTGGTACCAGATGCCTTTACCGACTGCATCTCGGTCATCCATGGCACCCTCGTCATACTCCACTGCTGGTTCCATGCTGGTGCTGTCAGGGTCGCTGTACTGGGACATGCGTTGCCCTCAAATTGTAAAATCCAAAGAAATGGTGTCTCCTGTAGCTGTCCTTCTGGCTGTAGGAACGATCCCGCCGCTTGCCACCAATTGTAACGGACCGTTTTGCACAAAAGGGGAAAAAACCGCTTAGACGATAATCCCCCTTTCAGAGACAGGCACAGCTACTGTATAATCACCAAAACTCACGAACCGCCAATAAGTGAATGCTCCAAACTCCCGAACGGCATACAAGGGAATAAGGTAGCACTTCAAATAAGCGAACAGGAACCATACGAATAGCTGCTAGCAGGCGAACAGGAAAAGCTTCCAAGCGGCTTACACTCCTGGCAATCAGTCCTTAGCAGCATACAGTAAATCCCCCCAAAGACGAGACAAGGCTCCGTGTTGAGGGTCAAGCAGTGGTCTGTTTAATGAGGGCTACCTGCCCAGTATTTATGCAGGTCTCCCACCTGGTGGACACTCCCCTAGGGGACCAAATGGGAGACTGTGACAAGGGACAGACAAGTGGACAAATAGGACACACAGTCACAGTATTTCCCACAATGCATCCTGGCTTCCTCCCCTCTGCCTTGGGAGATAATTGGGAAGTAACTCAATTATCTCCCAAGACAAAGGCAAAACTCCATTACACACGTGGGGACACAAAACCAGCATTATACTTTAAATTACACAAAGTAACATTTACTACATAAAACACAGACATGTAACATATCCCCAGATAGCTCAGGTCTGAGTGCACATTATTAGGTGAATGGCACTCAGACCACACGAATACAGTTTAATCGCCATGGAGCCAAAGTCTTTACACAGTCAGTTTCATACGAATGGGCTCCATGGGATTCCTATCTGGGGTATAAGACATTCAAACAAAAATACCGAACACCGGGCCGTTCGTGCACTTTCACCGAACAAGAAGGGAGGTCGGCGGCTTCAGCGGTGTTCGCGCAAAACTGTGTCCGATTTTAGTTCCATAAAAATAGAGGCGAACACCGCTGTTCATTCGTATAGTTTAAAATGGCCGCGACCTCGTGTTCGGGATACGAATAGCGGCCACCCAGCATTCTTCAATTAAGCTGCGGTTAACCGCAGCTTCAGGGAGGTTAATTGCCGGCACACTCCCGCTCCCAGGTGGTCCAGTCATTCGTACGGTTGTTCGGTAGATTGAAACTACCGAACAACCGGCAGAAAAGCACGAATACAGCTTTTCTGCATGCAAAAATAAAGTCTTTTAAAAGGGGGCCATAGTCCAAAGGCAGGAGGCGAGCAACCAGGCTTCTCCAATGCAATGTGGCGAGATTGGTCTCGTCACAGTCCCCATGTTATTAACGCATGAGGTGCTCTTTGAAGCCTTCCCTAAATGGAAAGTTGGCATAGCTGGGAATTATTTTTCATTACTTGTTCTTATATTTTGTAATTATTATTGTCACTGGTGTGATCAAATGAATACGAATACTCTTGCGTGAAAGTATGACATAATTATAAAAGTTAAAAACATTTTCTTCTCTCCTAGCATGACCTTACTTCAAAGCAGCTATTGTAGAGTTAAAAATCCATAACGCAGCTTGCATCCCCTCCCTCCCTGCTCCCACCCCCCTTCCACTTTGCACGGCACTTTTTTTTTTTTTACATGCGTGCTGCTGTTCCAAAGTCCCTACTGTGAGTTTATTGTTGCTCCTTCTCACATTGGTTACTATACCGCACAGATCCACTGTATAGCACGCATCCACATATACAGTAAAGAATTTTGAAATAGACAGCAACATGTGCAGAAGTGGAAAGGTTGATGTTACATACAAGGCACAGCTCTAGGGAAGGTGATTTCTAAATACAAAAAAACAAGTCCTGCATTCAAACTCTCACTACCCTTGGGTGTCAGCAACGACCATAGTACACATCAGCCCCAATACATACAGTAAAAACCAAAGGAAAAAAGTTACCTGCGTTCTTCTTAAATCCCTATGCATATTTAAACAAATGGAGGTTATTTAGTTACTCCAATGGCCATTGGAGGGAATGCCCACCTGCCACGTCAAGGCAAACCTCTTAGGTGGGTCCTAAACGGACTATTCACCTTGCTTCCTTGAGTTTAGCGTAGGACACACCTGAGAGGTTTGCCTTGACGTGGCAGGTGGGCATTCCCTCCAATGGCCATTGGAGTAACTAAATAACCTCCATTTGTTTAAATATGCATAGGGATTTGGCAGAGAGCGCAGGTAACTTGCATAGCAATGCTCCGGATATTGCGAGAGGAACCCGGCGGTGCTGCAAGATAGAGCTCCTCTGGGTCCTCTCCTGTCTCCCTCCCCAGCCAGCAGCCTCATTACACTGCCTGTGGGCCGGTGAGGGAGATCTTTGATCTCCCCATCGGCCCGTCATGGAATAGAGCGCTCGGATAGCGCAGGCCCTGCATAGACCGGCAGGGGAGATCCTGTGACCCCCCCCCTGCCAGCCTCAGCCCATGGCATTTGCCCGATGGCCAGTCCGGGCCTGTCAGTAACCATACATAATAAACTGCTCTGTGTGCTCTATACTTGTTTCTTTGTTAAATAAGTAGACATGATTGGGGGGAAACTTACCACAGCACCGGAGCTGTACAAGATTGTTTCCAGGGCTCTGGAAAAAGTCCTGCAAAATATGTAAAGCAACACCGGCAGCATTGTAATTTTCTTCATATGTGTGTCATAAGTCATTAAGTATGCTTATAACTAGCTTTCTCTGTGCCATTTTGACAATATATGAGCTAGGCAGTTGGTTTACTACACATAAATCTATTGCTTTATTGCAAGTTACATTATTTTGACACTTCCTTTCAGCTAATGGATTTTTTTTGTGTGTGTTTTGTTTACCTTCCCCCAACAGCCTGGAACTAAAATGTAAAATGAAATTTGCAATTTATTTGCCACCTAAAGCTGAAAATGCAAAGTGTCCAGTAGTGTACTGGCTTTCAGGTTAGTTCTTCATCTTTGCAAATTCCCAAATTGTTTGCAACTCTGTAGTTCTGAACCTTTTTTGGCTCAAGGCACACTTCATTAAGAGAAATGTTTTTAAGGCACACCTACTACTGTGTTTAATTTGTTTTTGTTTTCTATACCTTCATAATTCTTGTATACCCCAATTGTTCAGGATTTAAGGAGACAATCCAAGCACCATAAGTTATTGTAGAAGGGAGAAAACCCCCCATGTTTCAGACTCTTAAGTTGTTATGGTGCTTGGATTGTCTTTTTTTTCCAGCTCTGCTTTATATGGTCTCTTGATAACACCTGAATCTCGGTGTGCATGGGTAGCTCATTGAAGGAATAACTGATCTAAAGAATCCTTAATAGGTGGGAACTAAATAGGTCTGAGAGTGAGACAAAAATGCTATTAACCTTTTACGTTAATAACTAAACACCAAATTGAAGCATTTTGAAAACCAAATTCTAAAATTAAGGCTTAATAGGAAAGTTCTGACTGTAGATGCGTTGGAGACTATTTAAAACGACTGCTATTTTAGCCTGTACTTTTCAATTGTGTATAAGCTTTGAGTACCAGAGGTGTACAAAACATTGTGTTCAATGCTACCATATATAATGTGTATGGATGTTGAGTGAGAAAGTCTATCACATGCATGCACACATCTGAAATTAATTTTGCTCTCCTACTCATACCTATGTTGCTCTATTGACAGTGAACATGGTGAGATGCAGAATTCTCTGATGTCATTTGTGCTAGTGTGGGAGTGTGCGGAGGCAGCTTCTGGTATCCCTTTTCTTAATCACACTTGCACCCTTGAGCTCAGCACTGGAAACTAGCGACAGTTGTTCTCCTATACACAATTTTGACTTACTATGCTGCATCCTCCCAGTGCTTTGAGACCAAGTACCAAAGTAGACACCAGAAGCTGTCTCTGCTATTGCAGCACACAGAGAAAGCCACCACTAATGAGGGATTACCTAATAGACACCATTCCTCTTCTAATCAATAATCAAACACCCTTCCAGGAGTACAGATTATAAATAAAATTTTCACAGAAAAAGGAACCATTAACATGCTGGGATAAGCAAGATGTAGTGGGGTCTTTGGGGATTGTAAATGTAGCATCAGATTTTCAATTTACACTTTTATTTTTGTGTGAAACTACTGGATCTGCACAGTAATATATCTGAAAGCCGTTCTGAGTCATTACAACTACAGTACATGTTTTGCAGCTCTTTAATGTCATGTCTGACAGAATGTTACAGAGTCCGTTTTCTTTTTGTTACAGTGATACTATTGAAATCAGTATTTCTAGTCCTTCTAGTAGTTAACTGATCTGATCCAGGCAATGTTTTTATTTCTCTCCCTTGTACAGGTTTAACATGCACTGAACAAAATTTCATTACAAAAGCAGCATTTCACCAAGCTGCAGCTGAGAATGGACTCATTGTTGTAGCCCCAGATACTAGCCCACGTAAGTTTTGAGATTGACAGAGTAAATGCATTTTGTACATGTTGTGTACATGAATTTAAAGCAGAACTGTTATTTTCAAGTTTTTCAGAAAGAACCTTTCTGTAAAAAAATGTAATCATAAATCCTGTGCTATAATTTGCTTTAAATCAGTATTTTTTTTTATTCCATCATAATTCTTGTATACCCCAATTAGCATAGGGTATGTGCACTCTTATAAGTTCATTCAATTAGTTTTTATACGGCACCACCTCCACCAGATACAGGACGCTTTGGAGGTATGTGACTGGTTTAATGTTTTCTGTCGATAAGATTCTGTAATTAGTCCCATCATAGTTGTCAGCACCAGACTCAATAGGATCTTAGTCTGGATCTGGCACAAATGCTACACCTAGTGAGACTAGGCATAAGGTTCCACTATGCGAGCTACACCAGAGACATTAACCCTTTCAGTGCCAGAGCCAAGAGCAACACAATACAGCTCATTGTTTTATTTAATTTCTTTCTTTTAACAGAGAAAATTTAAAAAAGTTAATTTATTAAACTCTAAAATGAAAGATATTATAAGGTGTGGACTACTTAAATGTGAAAAAGTTCATAGCTAAACATAGGTTTCATGGACACATCCTGCCATTTTCCATCTGTCATCATATGCAATGGTGAATGGGAACAGGTATCTGTATGTGCTATGGGTATATGTGGAAGTTCAATGCATATGGGCAAGGCAAAAGATCCTCAATATTTATACTCCTATGCATGAACAACATATTAACACTGAAGTATTTTTACCTGTCCCTCTTACCTCAGGTGTCACCATGTTGTCTATGCATTATACATAAGTCTACGTGACTTTCAACTATAGTTTTAATTTTCTTCTTCTGAGGCAAACAATTTTCATTTTCTATAGCATTGTATTACCATCCGTACTGTCTGATATGCATTTCTTACATTAGACAATCCAGTTGTCCAATAAATAGATGAAGTGAATACTTTCCATGCTGTCATTTACAGGTGGTTGCAACATTGAGGGAGAAGATGAAAGCTGGGATTTTGGCACAGGGGCTGGCTTCTATGTCAATGCCACGGAAGATCCTTGGAAATCTAACTATAGAATGTACTCGTACGTAGTCGACGAGGTAACTTTCAGTAACGTGGTTATTCTTACAGAGATAGACATTGATCCATTCATAGGCATTTAGAAATGTATTCCTCTGAGATCTTACAAATGAGGACTATTTAAATACAGGGACAATTTTACCTCAGTAAGTAGAGTAATTATCTTTCATACTATTTGTTTGCCTCGGAAAAGCGTACTTGCTACATTTGCTTCACTGCTTTGGTTTGCCTCTATGAAGTTATACAGCCTAAATGCAAGGTTTTTCTCTTATAAAACCATTATCTTTGGAACTCAGCTCTACTGATTCCACTGTTTTACTCTTTCTGATTTGGGTTACCTGGGTGCAGTAAGGCTCTGTGATTGAGCAGCTGTAAGTGGACAGTACTTTGATGTTCCAGCAGTGAATAGATACCTTGGGGGACTGGTGGTGGAGGCAGAGGTTGGGAATGACCATTCAAGTATCATGAGCATTGCTGCCACCACCACACCCTCCAGGTGGTTCTTCTTTACTTAAGTCCTGGCTCTGCAATTTTCATTGTCAAATGTCACTATTGCACATATCTAATTATAAAATAAACGTTAGAGAAAAAGAGGTATTTTTTTCACATTGGCTGGCTGATTTTGGCCTCAGTTCTAATATTGTTGGATAATCTTTCAAACTGATGTAACATTTTGAAACAAAAATATTTTCTATTATGAAAAATATTTTGATAGTTTTGGATTTATAGAACTTTTTTATATATAATTTTTCAACTGATATTTTAATATTTCTAAAATATTAAATATATAAACACGATGAAAGAGAATCTAACACGGAGTGTGTAATGGTTGTGGGGTAATTAGGGCATAACCCAACATAGAAATCAATAAGAAGATTAGTACAGACTAGTAAGAACAAGCCCAATACCAATCCTATTACCCTTTTTAAAGTACTACTCCAACATTGGAATGAGATAACCTTAAAAATGTATAATTCACAACTTTATTAAATCTTTATAAGGATGATTACAAAAACATACACAAAAAAACTGCCAGAAAAATGTGATAAAGTGAAAAAATAGAAAATTTGTAGAAGAACTGATGGATCCTATATAGATAGTCAGAATGATCTCCCAGCTTGGAATTAGATTAGAAAGCAGGTAACCTGATACTATGTTGCAAAAATGCATACAAATTGAAAGCACCACGTATGATTACAACATATGATGCAGGCTGGGATTGGGTTAAACAAGGTATTCTAAAGTTTTGGCCTCCTGTAACTGAAGATATACACCTCAAACAAATTCTGGGCCTCCACATTAACATCACGGCACGTAGAGGTAGAAATCTGAAAGTTCTTCTATCTCCTAGTCATTTCCAACCCCAATATTCCATCAAACAAACTTGGCTTACTAGTCCCCTCACGGGTTCCTTCAGGTGTGGGCGATGTGTGGCATGCAAGTTTATCAAGCGTGATTCTAAGCACATAACTGACAGTGAAGGTAAACAGTCCTTCAAAATTAACACATTCTTTAATTGCAACACCACTGGTCTGGTTTACTTTTTAACCTGCGTATGCAATCTTAAATATGTTGGTAAGACCTTTTGTCCTGTCTACAAATGCTCGCAGTTTAGGGAATAAGATCCATGAACTTGTGGCAATAATGGCAACTGATAGTGTAGATTTAGCTGTTACTGAGACCTGGTATAATGAGAAAAATGACTGGGACATAGCAATACCAGGGTACTCTTTATATAGAAAAGACAGGGAAGGCATGAAAGGGGGAGGGGTAGCCCTGTATGTGAAGGATAGCATAAAAGTTAGTGAGGTTACGTTAGAATTTGGTAATCACACAGTAACTCGTGTAGGTGTGATTTATAGGCCCCCAGGGCAAATAGAAGAGTTAGATAATCTACTGGTTGAAGAAATAGCTAAAATGACAATGAAGGGGGAAGTTATCATCATGGGTGACTTTAATCTTCCTGATGTGAATTGAAAAACCAAAATAGCAGCTTGTACCATGAGCACACACATTCTAAACTCTCTACTGGGATTGTGTCTAAAACAAGTCCAACTCGTAAAGAGGCCATACTGTTTTAGATCAAATCAAGTGTTTGATTATTTGTCTATCTACTCCTTTCTAAATTAATTGTGCGCATGTCTTCTAGAAGTAAATCACACCGGACACATTGCAGGTTTATGAAGAACTCCAGAGTGGACTTTATTCCAAGGGGTGGGTAGCCCCTTTTAAAGCAGAAATACGTCATGTACAGAGTCACAGTTAACATAAAGTATACATTCAACAATTGGTTAACAGTCCAAGGGGTCTTGTCTAAACCCACCCTACGGGAAGTAATGTCATCATTACAAAGTTCTCCCACCCACATTCCAGCTCCATCTTGGTTACACGATAGTAGTTACTGAACAGAGAGGGGCTGAAGGGGAAACAGTTACTTTAACAGCGATTCTCCATTTTGTTACACGTGGCACATAGCTGTTAGTTGCACAAAGGACGTGGGGGAGGAGTTAGTAAAGGAAGCTGTTCTTTTAACACAGGAATTTGTTACACGAGGCTTGCTCGATGGGGGGTAGCCGGATGGGAGGAATTTACAGAGGAAATAGTTACTGTGCATACAGAGTAAAAAATACATTTTATCCATTCAAGTATTTTGTCCATAACAATACTACATTTAGTGTGAACAAATAGAGATTTGGTATCAGATATTGCTGTAGGTGAAAGTTTAGGATCCAGTGATCATCAGTCAGTGTGGTTTAAGATAAGAACAGTAACTGAGTCACACCACACAAAAACAAAAGTTTTAGACTTTAGAAAAATAGACTTTTCTAAAATTAGAATTTGTGTAAAGGAGTCATTATCAGACTGGAGCAATTTAAATGGAGTCCAAGAGAAATGGGATTATTTAAAAGTTGCACTGCTGAAGACAACAGAAAATTGTCAGTAAAAGCAAGGCTTGTCAGTAAAAGCAAAAAATTCAAGAAACCACTGTGGTACTCCGCAAATGAGGCCAAAATAGTAAAAAACAAATAGTTGGCATTTAGTAATTATAAAAAAAAAAAAACAGAGTCAGGAAGACAAAATGATCTATAAGATTAGGCAGAAAGAGGCTAAGCGAGTTATAAGAGCTTCCAAATCACACACAGAAGAGAAAATAGCATGGTCAGTAAAAAAAAAAAAAGGGGACAAAACTTTTTTACATACATAAGTGAGAAAAGGAAAGTAAAACAAGGCTTAGATTAAAAACAAAAGAAGGAAGATATGTAGACGAGGATAAAGGTCTAGCTGACTGCCTCAATTAATATTTTTGTTCAGTATTTACAGATGAAAATGAAGGAAAGGGGCCTCAGTTAGGAAAAAGGACAAAGTCAATTGTTACATGTAATTTTACAGAGGAAGAGGTTCTATTTCAACTGTCAAAAGTAAAGACGTAAGTTAATGGGACCTGATGGAATACACCCAAAGTTATTAAAATAGCTTCCTGGTGTACTAGCAAAACCATTAACAGATTTATTTAACAAATCATTAACAGGAGTAGTCCCAGAAGATTGGAAGTCCGCGAATGTTGTGCCCGTTCACAAAAAAGGTAGCAGGGAGGAGTCGGGCAACTATAGGCTAGTTAGCGTTACTTCAGTAGTGGGGAAAGTAATGGAAACCATGTCAAAGGATAGGATTGTTGAACATCTAAAATCACATGGATTTCAAGATCAGAGACAACATGGGTTTACTTCAGGGAGATCATGCCAAACTAATCTAATTGATTTTTTTGATCGGGTAACTAAAATAATCAGGGTTGTGCAATAGACATTGCTTACCTAGATTTCAGTAAGGCTTTTGACACTGTTGCACATAGAAGGCTTATCAATAAATTGCAATCTTTACGTTTGGATTCCAATATTGTTGAATGGGTAAGGCAGTGGCTGAGTGACAGGCAACAGAAGGTTGTAGTCAATGGAGAATATTTGAAGCATGGCTTGTCACCAGTGGGGTACCTCAGGGATCTGTACTTGGACCCATTCTTGTTAATATTTTTATTAGTGATATTGCAGAAGGTCTTGATGGTAAGGTATGCCTTTTTTGCTGATGATACTAAGATATGTAACAGGGTTGATGTTCCAGGAGGGATAAGCCAAATGGCAAATGATTTAGGTAAACTAGAAAAATGGTCAGCGTTGTGGCAACTGACATTTAATGTGGAAAAGTGCGAGATAATGCATCTTGGGTGTAAAAACCCTAGGGCAGAGTACAGAATATTAGACAGAGTCCTATCCACAACATCTGAGGAAAGGGATTTAGGGGTGATTATTTCTGATGACTTAAAGATAGGCAGACAATGTAATAGAGCAGCAGGAATGCTAGTGCTTGGTTGTATAGGAAGAGGACTTAGCAGTAGAAAGAGAGATGTGCTCATGCCATTGTACAGAACACTGGTGAGACCTCACTTGGAGTATTGTACGCAGTACTGGAGACCGTATCTCCAGAAGGATATTGATACTTTAGAGAGAGTTCAGAGAAGGGCTACTAAACTGGTTCATGGATTGTAGGATAAAACTTACAAGGAAAGGTTAAAGGAACTTAACATTTAGAGCTTGGAGCAAAGACTAAACAGGGGGGATATGATAGAAACATTTAAATACATAAAGGGAATCAACACCGTAAAGGAGGAGACTATATTTAAAAGAAAAACTACCACAACAAGAGGACATAGTCTTAAATTAGAGGGGCAGAGGCTTAAAAATAATATCCTGAAATATTGCATTACTGAGAGGGTAGTGGATGCATGGAATAGCCTTCCAGCTGAAGTGGTAGAGGTTAACAAAGTAAAGAAATATAAGCATGCGTGGGATAGGCATAAGGCTATCCTAACTATAAGAAAAGGCCAGGGACTAATGGAAGTATTTAGAAAAATATGTCCTTTCAAAGAAAGGATTAAGGAACATGTAAGGTCTCCCAAGTTAAGCATAGAGACCCCCATTGCCCATCACCTTAAAGAATTCCACTCAGGAGATTCCCAAAGACTTTGTTACTGTGGGTTGGAACTGGTTAAATGCAACCAAAGAAGGGGTGATTATGACAGGTTCCTGAGACAATGTGAGAGCTTCTGGATTTATCGCCTGAAGACTCTTCAACCTAAAGGGTTAAATGAGGGCTTCTCTTTTGCACAATTTATTTAGTTGGCAATACATTTATAAATATGTTTTATTATTGGATTCTCTTCTATCCAACATTGACATTAATTTTGTTCCAGTCACTTGTCACATTTGTATATGCAGCTCAGACAGGATACATAGATATGTACATTAATATCTTATTTTTATGTCTAACACTTCTATATTTCATCTGATGCTTACACCGCACATCCAATTTTGAAAGAGGTTCTTAATATCTTTCCTCTCCTTATTAGGGATATATACTTTAAGATTGACTGAATTCTTTACATGTTTTCTGGCATTTGAGGAGTTATTTTTTTGCTTTCACGACCCTCTGGCATTGGAGGGGTCAATTTGTTGGTTCTAATGACCCTCCTCCTCTTTCTCTGCCTAATTGGATATGCAGCTGTCACTGACATCACAAAAAAAGGCGGCTCCATTTTCCCTTAAAAAGAGGCAAGATTTTAGTCTGATCTTAGCTCTTGACAAAGGCGCATATAAGTGCCAAAACGCACATCAAGCAGATGCACCACTGGTCATTTTTAAAACTTGGACAGCTTTTGCATACCTTAGCAACTTGCTATTACTATAAATCTTAACGATCTTCCTGGGCAAATAGGCAGTTTCTATTTTTAGGCAGTAGTAGATGAGTTATGTGCCTCACCCTTCTGTCAGTCCCTACATTGGCTTCCTATAAGATCAATTTAAAATTCTGGTTCTTGCTTTCAAATCTCTACATAATGCTGCTCCCACCTATCTATCCCCCCTATACACAAGTATGCCCGTCTAGGCCCTTACAATCTGCTGAAGACTTACGTCTATCTTCTGTCCGTACCATTCCTGTGGAACTCTCTTCCCTCCTCCGTTAGATGCTCACCCAGTCTCCACTCCTTCAAAAAATCGTTAAAAACCCACTTCTTCATAAAAGCGTATCAACTGAACTGTTAATAGCTCCCGACTGATTCCTCTTCTGCAACTGTCACTAGTCTAATACTATCCTTACCTTTTTGTGTCATTTTACCCCACTCCCTCTAGCATGTAAGCTCATTGAGCAGGGCCCTCAACCCCTCTGTTCCTGTGTGTCCAACTTGTCTGGTTACAACTACCGTACATGTCTGTTCGTCCACCCATTGTAAAGCGCTGCGGAATTTGATGGCGCTATACAAATAACATAATAATAATAACTGCCTTTTGTCACTGGCTTTTTTTGTGACCAACTGCCATTTGCCCCTGGCTTTTGGAGGAGCCTGATTGCCAGCCTCCTGCCTTATTACTAGGGCCCTGGGGTGAATGGCCCTTTAAAAACATTATTTGGGCATATTGGATTGTAACACACTTTTTCTGCCCTTTAATTTCATGAGAAAATGTGCCTCTAACCCTCCCCCCTCTTCCTGTCTCTTGTTTCTCCAGCAGGGTGTTGTCCCAGGGACACTGCCAGACCAGTTTAAACTGGCTGCTTTGTCCTTCCTCAGTCTCTCATCAGCCCTTGCTAAACTTTAACCCCATGGCAATTTTATTCTGTTCGTGGGATCTGAGCGCTGTTCAGATATATTGAGCGCTCAGATCCAAGCTATCTGGGCATAGGTTGAATGTGGAAGGTTCTGTTCAGTATAATAGGAATTATGTATTTTTATGTATTTTTACTGTTGTTGTAAATGGAGATATTCCCTGTAGCTGGAAGTAATTGTTACCACACCCACTTAAGCCAACTATCTCCAGGATAGAGGAGAAGATAGACCGGCTGCACAGCCTAAATCTGTGGAACTGTTTTGGGCATGAAAGCCATGATTGCAGTTGGTCGGTTAGGACTTCCACCTAACTTTTGAACCACTGGACCAATTTGTATTATTTTGACATATGTTTGTATACTGATTATGCTGGTTCAGAATATGTGAATTGCTATAAATATTGTGTAAATCTGTATATTTTCTTCCTGTGGTAATTAAGTTAACCCATTGTGTTCAGGAATTATATCACAGGCAGAAGGGAGGGTTTGTGTGCCTTGGCTGGGAGTGTCTGACTGTACTGTAATGTTTTGATTAGCTATTGTAACTGCATGTCCTGTATCCCACAAGGTCCACGTGGGTGGTAACCTTGTGGGAAAACTTGTATATAAGTGCCAATAAACCCTCAGACTGCTGAGTTCCTGTTTGACCCTCAACATAGAGCCTGGTCTCATGTGTGGGGGAAAAGGCTGCATCTACACTGGGGGATTGCTATACTCTGTATACTCCCCTGGCCATAATCACTAAGCTCTTTTAAGAGCTTGTTCCTGCTTCGCTCTCTGAAGGAAGAGAGTTTAACCCACTTGACAAATAAAAACAACAATAGAAAAGTCTGCGCCACATTAAATAATAAAAACAGAATAAAAATAAGCAAAGTCCAAATAAAAAGAAGTCCAACTTATATGTCCTTACGAATGGTCTTTAAGGAAGTTGGTGCAATGGTAGGGTCTTCAGATATAGTAGTGGTTCCACTTATATGGAAGATAAAAGAGAGGGATAACCAATAGTGCAATATGTATAGCTCAGATATGGACGTAATAGAAAATAATGGTAGAGAACTCACATTTGCAAGAGCTTATATCCAGCTCTGGGGTAAAGTGCGTACAGCGGTATAGTCCCCGCTTATGGGATATGTAGTGGGTACCTCTCCGTCACTGGTGTCCAATTCTCAGGAAAAAAGGAGACAGCCAATAGTGCTCACTGTATAACAGTGTCAGTATAAATTAATTAAAAACGTACTTACAAATAAAGACCGACTGCTCTGTGATATCAGCATAGGTGGATTAATCCCCACCTAGGATTTCTTGGGGTGCGGGAAACTTCCAAACGGTTATAAAACTTTCTTTCGGCAGGAATCATTCAGTCGCAAATCCCGATGATTTTTATTCTGTTTTTATTATTTAATGTGACGCAAGCCTTTTCTATTGTTTTTATTTGTCTTGTTTTAAAGAGTTTTGAGGGATTCCCCTTTAAGGGTTGCTGCCTATTAGTTGACCAGCGCTGTCTCATCCATGTACCATTAACCCAGCCTTGTCGTAGGTCCAGGGTGGGTAGGAGCCCTCGGGAAGCACTAGGAGCATCCATCAACGGAGGTACCCAGTCGGGGTGCCAGGTGATCCGTTACAAGTTAGTATCGGCTATTTTAGGTAGATGGGCTGCCTTAAAGGACCACTCTAGGAACCCAGACCACTTCAGCTTAATGAAGTGGTCTGGGTGCCAGGTCCAGCTAGGGTTAACCCATTTTTTCATAAACATAGCAGTTTCAGAGAAACTGAGGCGCTTGCGTGCTTCTCACTGTGATTTTCACAGTGAGAGCACGCCAGCGTCCATAGGAAAGCATTATGAATGCTTTCCTATGAGACAGGCTGAATGCGCGCGCAGCTCTTGCCACGCGTGCGCATTCAGCCGAAGAGGAGGATCGGAGGAGGAGAGCTCTCCACCCAGCACTGGAAAAAGGTAAGTTTTTACCCCTTTCCCCTTTCCAGAGCCGGACGGGAGGGGGTCCCTGAGGGTGGAGGCACCCTCAGGGCACTATAGTGCCAGGAAAACGAGTATGTTTTCCTGGCACTATAGTGGTCCTTTAAAGCAGCAGTGTTAGACTTTTCTAAAATTAGAATATGGGTAGAGGAGTCATTATCAGACTGGAGCAATTTAAATGGAGTCCAAGAAAAATGGGATTATTTAAAAATTGCACTATTGAAGGCAACAGAAAATTGCATTAGGCTTGTCAGTAAAAGCAAAAAATTCAAGAAACCACTGTGGTACTCCGCAGATGTGGCCAAAATAGTTAAAAACAAAAAGTTAGCATTTAGGAATTATTAAAAAACCCAGAGTGAGGGAGACAAAATGATCTATAAGATTAGGCAGAAAGAGGCTAAGCAAGTTATAAGAGCTTCCAAATCACACACAGAAGAGAAAATAGCACAGTCAGTAAAAAAGGGGGATAAAACATTTTTAGATACATAAATGAGAAAAGAAAAGTAAAACAAGGATTAGTTAGATTAAAAACAAAAGAAGGAAGGTATGTAGAAGAGGATAAAGGTCAGGCTGACTGCCTCAATGAATATTTTTGTTCTGTATTTACAGAAGAAAATGAAGGAAAGGGACCTCAGTTGAGAAAAAGGATAAATGAGTCATTTATTACACGTGAGTTTACAGAGGAAGAGGTTCTATATCAACTGTCAAAAGTAAAGACAAATAAGTCAATGGGACCTGATGGAATACACCCAAAGCTATTAAAAGAGCTTAGTGGTGTACTAGCAAAACCATTAACAGATTTATTTAACCAATCATTGTTAACAGGAGTAGTCCCAGAAGATTGGAAGTTAGCAAATGTTGTGCCCATTTACAAGAAAGGTAATAGGGAGGAGTCGGGCAACTATAGGCCAGTAAGCCTTACTTCAGTAGTGGGGAAAGTGATGGAAACCATGTTAAAGGATAGGATTGATGAACATCTAAAAACACATGGATTTCAAGATCAGAGACAACATGGGTTTACTTCAGGGAGATCATGCCAAACTAATCTTATTGATTTTTTTGATTGGGTAACTAAAATTATAGATCAGGGTGGTGCAGTAGACATTGCTTACCTAGATTTCAGTAAGGCTTTTGACACTGTTGCACATAGAAGGCTTATCAATAAACTGCAATCTTTAAGTTTGGATTCAAATATTGTTGAATGGGTAAGGCAGTGGCTGAGTGACAGGCAACAGAGGGTGGTAGTTAATGGAATATATTCGAAGCTTGGACTTGTCACCAGTGGGGTACCTCAGGGATCTGTACTTGGACCCATTCTCTTTAATATTTTTATTAGTGATATTGCAGAAGGTCTTGATGGTAAGGTATGTCTTTTTGCTGATGATACTAAGATATGTAACAGGGTTGATGTTCCAGGAGGGATAAGCCAAATGACAAATGATTTAGGTAAACTAGAAAAATGGTCAGAATTGTGGCAACTGACATTTAATGTGGATAAGTGCAAGATAATGCATCTTGGACGTAAAAACCCAAGGGCAGAGTACAGAATATTTGATAGAGTCCTAACCTCAACATATGAGGAAAGGGATTTAGGGGTGATTATTTCTGATGACTTAAAGGTAGGCAGACAATGTAATAGAGCAGCAGGAAATGCTAGCAGAATGCTTGGTTGTATAGGGAGAGGTATTAGCAGTAGAAAGAGGGAAGTGCTCATGCCATTGTACAGAACACTGGTGAGACCTCACTTGGAGTATTGTACACAGTACTGGAGACCGTATCTTCAGAAGGATATTGATACCTTAGAGAGGGTTCAGAGAAGGGCTACTAAACTGGTTCATGGATTGCGGGATAAAACTTACCAGGAAAGGTTAAAGGATCTTAACATGTATAGCTTGGAGGAAAGACGAGACAGGGGGGATATGATAGAAACATTTAAATATATAAAGGGAATCAACACAGTAAAGGAGGAGACTATATTTAAAAGAAGAAAAACTACCACAACAAGAGGACATAGTCTTAAATTAGAGGGACAAAGGTTTAAAAATAATATCAGGAAGTATTACTTTACTGAGAGGGTAGTGGATGCATGGAATAGCCTTCCAGCTGAAGTGGTAGAGGTTAACACAGTAAAGGAGTTTAAGCATGCGTGGGATAGGCATAAGGCTATCCTAACTATAAGATAAGGCTAGGGACTAATGAAAGTATTTAGAAAATTGGGCAGACTAGATGGGCCGAATGGTTCTTATCTGCCGTCACATTCTATGTTTCTATGTGTTTAGCTTATTTCACACTGGCTATATCTAGTTTATGAGGGGTTATTTACAGTTTTTTTAGCTATCTTTTCTATACTATTGGCTAATCTCTGTATCTTCAGGGTGTATCTTATATGGGACTACTTGTTCCTTCACTTATGAGCGGACCAATTTAGGTCTGCATACTTGTCTATCATCTATATATTATTAATTTGGCTCTCAGCACTTGACCATACGGGATATTATACTAAGGGCAATTTCATATTCAATTGTTGTTTTCCCGGCTGTCCTAGTTTCTCAGGCTGGGGTTTACTGCTTTGGATTACCCCATATATTCCAATTTCCTTTTCTTTCTATGGTTTCTTAAGGATTAGTTAAGCTGATTAATAAGAGAGTCACTGGTTAACACCACAGAGCCTTCTTTATGCTACGATTTCTGCCTATGATCCATTACACTGCCTTAGGATCAGTCTGCTATTCTTTATCTACATTTGTTATCTATTAGGTATTATATCACTTTCCTAGCCCCCAGCAGCTCAGAAGACTTAGTCGGGTGCTTTCAATTTGTATGCAATTTTGCAACATAGTATCAGGTTAAGTTCACCTGCTTTCTAGTCTATTCCCAAACTTGGAGATCATTCTGACTATCTGTATAGGATCCATCTGCTTGTCCAATTTTATTTATTTTCTATTTTTTTACTTTATCACATTTTTCTGGCAGTTTTTTTTGTGTGTGTTTTTGTATCATCCTTATAGGGATAGTTGTGAATTATACATTTTTAAGGTTTTCCCATTCCAATGTTGGACTAGTACTTTAACCCCTTAAGGACCAAACGTCTGGAATAAAAGGAAATCATGACATGTCACTCATGTCATGTGTCCTTAAGGGGTTAATAAGGGTAATAGGATTGGTATTTGGCTTGTTTCTTACTAGTCTGTATCAATCTTCTTATTGATAAAACATTAAATAATTTAAAAGCTTAAACAGCATTCAAATCAAGGCCTTAGTGAGAGAATCCATTATATGTATGTATGTATGTAGTGGCAAAAGTACCCTTGCCATGGGCTCTTGGAGGGGCCTGCTGTCCAGCTTCTTGCCAAAAGGCTATGGGCCCTTTAAAAACGTATGTGATTTATGTACTATTGTACTCCAGAAAGAGAGACCGACCGTTAGCACTAATTCCCTGGAACTGTTTTGGGCATAGGACCATGTGCACAGTCGGCCAAAACTATGACTTCCATGGAAATTCCAAACCGATCTGGGTGATTTTTGGCTATGTTGGTCCCCCAGATCAGGGCTATCAGGGGATGTGACTTTAGTGGGGTTTCCATGTGTTTTGGGGGTACTTTCTGGAGGTTGTTAAAATGTGTTTTCTGTGCCTGGAGATAATTGACTTTAGTATAGTTCCTGACTCCATTATCTCTCAGGCACAGGGGAGGGATTATCTTGTTTTGTGTGGGTGTCCTGGACCTGAGAGCCAATGTAATCATGTGTATGTTTTTGCCTTTAGCCTACTCTCAGGTCCTGTGGGGAATGCCCCTGGAATATGTAACCGTAAACCACTTGCATGGTGACTTTCATATAAGCCAGTTGTGGCTGCCATTAAGAGTTCCTGCTTACCCTGAACATATAGTCTCATGTGTGGGGGAGGGAAACAGATGTATCTGCTCAGGGGATTGCTATATCACTATACTCCCCTGGGTTATAATCGCTTGCTCTTGTAAGAGCATCTTGTTTACTCTCTGGACTAGGAGAGGTCCACCCACTGGAAGCTAGATCCTGGTCTTGGGTCCAGGGTGGATGGAGGACAGCGAGACCCCAACCAAGCTGTAATGCTGGCTGTGGGGTTAATGGTGTCCGGTGCGGTGCTTATGGTACTCAAGGATTACTAGGAAGCAGCGATTGGCGGAGGCCACCAGGTGGTCCACCATATATAATATTTTATATATATATATATATAATCTCCTGCACTCCACCAAAACCACTTTATTGCCTGGTGCTGTCCAGACAAAATACAAAAATATAAAAAAAAGGATAGCACTCCAGGGACTTGAAATAAGACTTAACTTTTATTACCTTATTTTATGTTACATGATTCCCTCAAGCTTTCATCAGGACAAATTTATATTTATTATAAAACTTGCTTTGATGATTCCTTATCATACTTGAATATCTCTGATAATTTCGTGAGCAATGGTTTACATTGCTTCTCTTTTGTGGTACCAATATGGTCTTGCTGTTTATCTGGCTGATCAAAAAAAAAAAACACTGGTTAGTCGTCTTCTGTATATGTCAGAGCTTTATACCAACCATAGACAGCTCTCTCGATTTAACAATGGTAATTTGTATGGTTAACTCATGCCCTAGAAAAAACCTACAGGCTGATTGATATTAGGATATTATGCATGAATGTGTGTCCTACTGCCTTTGGTCATATATGTAATATAATAACGTATGATTATTTTATTCACTGAAGGGAAAATAACAAATGGGACTGAAAATCTAATGCAGTGTGTGAAGAGTGATTTTTATCTAATGTATTTCAGCTGCCTCACCTTATCAATGGAAATTTCCCTGCGGACCCAGATAGAATTTCCATTATGGGGCACTCCATGGGCGGGCATGGTGCTTTAATTTGTGCCCTGAAGAATCCTGGGAAATACAAGGTAATGCTGTCATCCAAGGGGAAATGTGTGTAAATAACTACTGAACCAGACGATCATGCAGAATCTATGCTATTGAGCACAAGCACATTAACCCCTCTGTGATAAAAATCCAAACACTAAACGTATTACTCTATAGCGTTTGGCAGCAGTTGTTGGGGTTGTTTTTTTTTTTTTTTAAATAATTTCTGGATTCCTGTATTGATTTATTAGGCATTACATTAGTCGGGGACATAACTCCTCATGAAGTTGTATAAGTAAACACAATCAAATGGTTAGCAACATTCTACACCAGTGATTTATTTCCCACTAGGTTAAATGGACCTTTACTAGGACTCTGAAATTGAAGTGAGTGGCTTAATTTTTTTAAATTTGTTTTACTATTATTATTTAACGGCCTCTCCTGCCTCCAGATGTAGTTTCCAGATGCTTAAAAGGTCTTTGGGATTGGGTGTCTGTATTAGGAAATAGCATAACAAATTGTCTGTGTATAACGTACAGGGGAGGACAACTCATTAGAGGTTGTGCTTCTCTGATGGATGGGGGCAGCGGAGGAATAAAATACAAAATAATGCTCAACTGGATCAGGATTCACCAGTCCTGGTTAAAAGAGCAAAAGTAAAAAAGACTATAAGTGTAGTATTCAGGAGCTAATATTTAGAGTATAAAAGAGACAAATAATAAAAAGTGTCAGGGCTGTAAAATGGAATAGATAAAATGAGATTGATAAAATGATTGAGAGAACAAAATTATGAATTCTCTGCATCACAGGCACAACCTCCTTACCTACTACTTCTGTCGCAATAAATAATCAAACACAATTTCACCTTTATTTTTTTTGTTGTTATTAATTTAATATAAAATGTAGAAATTAACCGATGATTTGAGGGGTCTATACTCTAAATGTGTAAAAAAAAAAAAAAAATCCAAACTATTAAATCCTGGGTTTTCTCCTTTGTGCCTCCCAATTTCTCTTCTTCCCCCCCTCCCCCCCTTTGAATTAAAGTTTCTTATCTATATTACCCATAGTAAAATAAGAAATAAAACTTGTGCTCATGAAAATGTTAATTGCGATTATCTAGTATTTCAACCAAAAAACAAACAAGAGTCCTGTGCATCCAGTATAGGTGTGCACACCCAGGGGCTACCACAATTTATTTGAGGACAAAGTTAAAACAGCAAACGTTTCGAGCAGCAGCCCTTTCTCAATGCTAATGACATTAGCATTGAGAAAGGGCTGCTGGACATTAGCATTGAGAAAGGGCTGCTGCTCAAAACGTTTGCTGTTTTAACTTTGTCCTCAAATAAATTGTGGTAGCGCCTGCGTGTGCACACCTATACTGGATGCGCAGGAATCTTGTTTGTTTTTTGGTTGTATATACACTGTTGGGACTTCAGTGTGGAGTATCTGCAGCACAGGTCTAACTTGTTCTTTGTTTATATTTTGAATTTTGTAGGCATTTTTTGCCTCTACCTCACCCTATATATCTAGTATTTCATCATCATTTTATCTCTGCATAAGGGTTGCGTATCTCTTTGCAGTGTAGCTTGACATTTCTGCAGGATCTTAGAGATGAAGTGGTTAAACTGCAATGGCCAGGTCTATATCATGTATCTTGTTTTTGAAGAATATCTTGGTTATTTGTGCCCATAAGTATTTTAAGATTAGTATATTCCTGTAATTAGGTCATCTGGAGTATCTTTTCTTTTCAAGATGACTCAGTCTTTTCATTTAAAACTCCCACTGCTCATGTTGAATCCTCTGATGTATGTTTTGTGTTTCACTAATTAAGAAAGGATAAGGATAGAGAAAACAAGATATGAATAATGGAGCTTAAGTACGCCACACCGATTATTTTTATTGCAAGGAGAGATGATGCAGTATAGATTTTGAGACGTTTGATTCCATATTTTATTGCTTATATCTATATATTTATTATGTTGCCCCTTTATTTCAATAGAACTCTTCTTTGTCTACTCAAACATACTTATGTTCACCTTCTACATATCATAAGCTAGATGTTTTGAAAAAAATAATTCTGCTAGCAGTGACTTTGAAAGATCACTTTTTCATAACACTCACAGAATGCCTTGTAGAATATATTCAAGTGACCACATCTACTATTTTCACGCTTTAGCTATCCTTAGCCGTGTTCTGTTGTATTTAACATAGCGTTTGGAGCAAAACATGGATTAGGATCCAAATTAATTGTAAGGCCTAGTCACAGACTGCAATTAAACTTACTGGGTGTCCTAAATGTGGCATTGGCATGCCATTAGACCATAAATGGAATACATTTGTTGTAATGAAAACAGTGGTAGAAGTCTTGAAGAATAAAGTGGGTTTTTTTGTTTTGTTTTTTTATAAATCTGCACATTTTTATTCTGGATTTCCAAATGGATTATCTCTGGAGTTTTCATTTTTATAATGTTGCTTGTTGTTCTAAATAATTACTAGAACATCTAGTATTTAATTTTTTCTTCAGTTTTTTTGAAATGGCACTTTTCCGCAGAAACACATCCAGCAAAGAAGACTTGATTTCTTGGTGTGCCCTTTGGAAATTAATGTATTCTATTGTTGAAAGAAGTAATGAACTTTTTAATTTATTTATTTTCTTCAAAAATGTAACTTATTTATTTAGAAATGAATATGCCAGGAAGAATCCATTGTGATTTATCTTGTTTTAAAGTATGTCATTTACGAACAAATATTGCAATGTAGGAACAAGTTACACATTTAACATTACACTCTTAACCTATCACTGGCACCCAAGTCAATCCTTTAGAAGTATGGCGGCTGTCAGATTGGAACCTCATGCCTCCATAAATATAGCAAAATCTTGCTGTATTCAAGCCAGAAGCTGTAGATCTGCATGCTGTTTGCCTAAAAAACAAACAAAAAAAAACTGTCCGCTGACATCATCAGAAGTGGTAGCCTGATCCAATCACAGTGCTTCTCCATAGGATTGGCTGAGACTGACAAGGAGGCAGATCAGGGGGAGAGCCAGCATGATTCAAACACAGTCCTGGCCAATCAGCATCTCCTCATAGAGATGAATTGAATCAATGAATCTCTATGAGGAAAGTTCAGTGTCTGCATGCAGAGGGTGGAGACACTGAATGTTTGGATGCATTTTAGGCAGCCATGACCCAGGAAGGATCTCTAACAGCCATCCGAGGAGTGGCCAGTGAAGTTATCACTAGGCTGTAATGTAAACACTGCATTTTCTCTGAAAAGACACTGCTTACAGCAAAAAGCCTGAAGGTAATGATTCTACTCACCAGAACAAATTCAATAAGCTGTAGTTGTTCTGGTGATTATAGTGTCCCTTTAACCCCCTAAGGACCAAACCTCTGGAATAAAAGGGAATCGTGACATGTCACACATGTCATGTGTCCTTAAGGGGTTAAAGTTCAATTTGCAGAGCAGGATATAACGGTTAAAGTAAAATACATCTGATTGAAAATTTTTATTTCATTCAGGCTGTGTCGTTTACAGCCGGGAGAGGTGTGGCTAGGACTGCATATATAGAAACAAAATTGATTTAACTCCTAAATGGCAGAGAATTGAGCAGTGAGACTGCAGGGACATGATCTACCCACAAAAACAGCTTCATAAAGTTAAAGTTGTTTTGGTGACTATTGTGTCTCTTTAATTTTATTTATTTTTAATTTCTTACTTCCAAATGCAGGAGTTACAAAAATCTGTGTTTTCTTCTTTGAGACACCCTGTTTGCTATTATTAATTGTTACTGTTATATCTCAGTTTGGTTGTCATATGTATTCCTTATTTATGCAGTACATAAACCTAATCTTAAAATGTACCATATTAAACCAAGAAAAGAGACCAGGTAAGATGACAATTGTTTCAGGGCAAGGCGCTACATTTTGGAAATAAAGAGGCTCCTTCACCCCAAACTTGTCTTTTCCTCATCATTTCGTTTTCTCTTTTTCGTTCATAATTTGTTCTTCTTTTATTCCTTTCTCATACAAAGCTCTTTTGTATTTTCTATGCTTGACAATCAAGACAAAGGATGGAGTTTAAATCCAGTCCCACTTGCTTGGTCAAGAAAGCCTTTCTAAAATACTCACATTTCCATCCAGTTCCTCCTCGTATCCGTTCTACATCAACTGACCTGCATCAAGCACATGAGGGAATTAGATCCCGTTGCATACCCTGAGCAGACTTTTTTATAATTATTATACTGGGACTATTAGGAGTTGTATAGCGGGGGCAGCTAAAAAAAAAAAATGGTTTTGGCTGTGACAGGGTTTTAAGACCAGGTTTTTGGCTTCTGTCCCTTCCTGTGATGGTGTCTTTCCCTCTCATAATTTCAATACAATCCCTTCCATTGAAAGGAAGAATGTAATTTATCCTTCTATTGTCTAGGTAAATAGGATATTAAGGGTCTCTATTTGTTAAAGAATTTTCTAGTAGTATTATCTTTGTGCTAAGATTTTTCTGACTAGTTAAAATTGAAAATGGTAATAACTGTGGTACAGGATTGAGTGAAAGTAGGGGTGGAAGAAGGTATCCATTTGGAAAAGATGACTCACCACTGCTAGATGGTGTAGTAATGTCTTTGGATGAAAAGTAGGTATCCCTGTAATTTTCAATTAACTGAATATAGCTCATTGTGGGGCGAGTCAGTCTTGAAGAGATTGTATTAAATTTTTAGCTACCCCTCTGGATATTTGTACTATTTCGATCCCTATCCAGCCTTTGAGGAATGAAGATATAAAGGGCACCTCATAAATGTTATTGTTTGAGGTGCATTTTATACCGACAGACAGGGCTGTCACCTGTGTGTTATTAGTAAAAGTCACAGATTGTGGTTTGAATTGTAGCTAGATTAGAAGGAAATACTCAAAAATAAAACTTCAAATACACCTTGGTTTTGCAATGTGTTAGAATAATTGTAATCGTATTTATTGAGAATTTTCAGCAGTATAAAATTACAAACAATGTCACCAAGAGCCACTACAGCTGGTTGAGATATTTTATATCTATATTTTGTATTTCTTATTAGACTGTTTCCGCATTTGCTCCCATCTGTAATCCCCTACAATGTCCATGGGGGCAGAAAGCATTTACTGGATACTTGGGCTCTGACATCAAGAAATGGGAGGTGAGTTTGTAACACACCAAACACCTTTATTGCACACTAGTTGGAATTATTGTTGTTGGTTTTTAACCATATACAGGGCCGTCTTTAACACGGGGCAGCTGCCCGGGCTCAATTACTCCTGGGGGGCCAGAAGCAGCTGCACTGTGGGCCCCGCTGGCCTAAACCACCCCTCACCCCCTCCCCCCAGCCGGTAATCCACACAATAAGGAGGCCCACCAGGTGGCCCATGCACAAAGGGCCACCCGGTGGACTTCTGTCAGCAGGGGCCCGGTCGCACGCTGAGGTGCTTTAACAGCGCGACCGTGCCCTTTGCTTTTCAGCAGCCAGATGGGAGGAAGTGACGGCCACACGTCACTTCCTCCCACAAAGAGAGGAGCGCGCGGGAAAGAAGAGTAGGCAGAGTGGAGGGGGGCTGGCCGCACACCTTCAGCCACCAGCAGGGAAGCCAGCCTCCAAACTGGAGGGTGGGTTTAAAACTGTAAATTGTGTGAATGTCAGTATGTCTGTATGTGTCAGTGTGTGTGTCAGTATGTCTGTGTGTGTGTGCCAGTTTGTCTGTCTCTATATGTGCCAGTATATCTGTGTGTGAATCTGTATGTTGTCTTTGTGTGTTTCGGTGTATCTGTGTGTGTGTCTGTGTATTTGCATGTGTGTCAGGTTGTGTATCTGTGTGTGTATATGTGTCTGTATATCTACATGTGTGTGTCTGTGTATATCTGTGTGTATGCATGTGTTTCAGTGTGTATATATCTGTGTGTGTGTATATGTGCATACATCTCATCATTCACACACTAACAATACACAAAAATACACCCCTGCATTCAAAAACCAACACTACACATAAATACATGCTTGCAGTCACGCCAACACCACATACATATTCCATACAAAAACCTGTTTACATTCAAACACACAAAAACTGCTTAGTGCTAAATACAGACCTGCAAACATGAGTAAATGGTGGAGCCCCAGCTGTCAATGAATTTCTGGAGTTGCACGACAGATGGGGATCTACCTTTTAATCACCCGTGCGATAGAGAGGCACAAAAAAATGATTGCACCTCTCTACTTTAGGTCCGCCACTGCGTTGGGTTGCACGCCTGGGGAGGGGGACAGGGTCCAAGGGGCTACTTTGCCCTGGGTCCAGTCAGTATTAAAGATGGCCCTGACCATATACAGTATGCCTATATATCATATATACCAGTGGTTTCCAAACCTTTTAGGTTCAAGGCGCCCTTAATATTTCAATATTTTTCCAAGGCACCCCAAGTCAAAATTTCTAGGTTGTAAATCCGTATAGCGCTGCCGCATTTACTGGCGCTATAGTGTAATGTACAGTGTTGGTGTTTGAAGGGGTGTTGTATACATTTATTGTGTTTTAATTCAGGGGTGTGTTTGTATGTGATGTTTACGTTTGATTGCAAGGGTGTGTCTGAATATAATGTTCACATTTAAAATGTGGCTGTACATTTGTATGACGTTTTTGTGTTTGGGTGTGTTTGTATATTTTTTTTAAATGCAGGGGTGTGTTTGTATGTAATATTTGTGTTAGATTGCAGAAGTGTGCATGTATGTTGTGCCGGTGTTTGACTGCTTGGATGTATGCACATATATTCATGCACATTAACACATAGATGCATATAAATACACTGATACATACACAAAAATTCATATAGGCACCGACACATACACACACATAGATATGCACTCTGACACACTCAAACATTAATACATGCCCACACTATGAAACAGATACACACTGACATAAAAACACACACCCTGACACACAGATGCACATACACAGACACAGAAGCCCTGCAGGATGCCGGGAGGAAGTGACAGGCTGTCACTTCCTCCCAGCCGGCTTACATTACGGGGGTCCTGTCGCGGTCTTAAAGGACGGCGGCACTCGACCGGATCCCTGTTGAGCAGTAATGTTTCCCCGGTGCTATAATCATAGCACTGGGGAAATATTCCGCGGCACACAGTTTGGGAACCGCTGATATATACAATGAAAAACAAGGTCTTTGATGTTTAATTCCCTTTAATTTATATTTATATTGCAAATAAAACATTTTTTTAATGTAGTGATGTAATTTTGAAAGCCTTGGCTTCCCTTTGTGCGTTTTTCTCCAGTGTGGCTATTACAGCTGTGTATTTTACTTTTTTTTTTTCTTCTTCCTGAAGGCGTACGATGCAACACATCTAGTGAAGACTTACTCAGGCTCCCAACTAGATATACTAATTGATCAAGGTAAAGATGATCAATTTCTTGCAGCAGGGCAGCTTCTGCCAGACAACTTTATTGCTGCCTGCACTGAACGTAAAATACCAGTTGTGTTTAGATTGCAAGAGGTAAGTTGTATGAACTGATATCAGCAAAACTGTAACATCAAAGTGTACCCCATTTTATCTGTTAAAAGAAATGCCCTAACAATAACTGGAAATGGTTTTAGCACACCCAATTTTCTGTGTATATTGGGGGGAAACCACTTTGTGCTTGGCTGCTAGACTTTTCTTTTCTTTTTCACACGGCAAGAGGGATGGTGGACTTTTGCAGCCCTATCTACTAGTGCAAGTTACATAGATTTAATTTCCTGAATGCTGCAAATCTACCATAAATAAACCAAATGTTCATCATATAATGTGTACAAATATCAATTCCAAGTAGGATGAAACATTTGACATATCTCAGTAAAAAAGATTTGGTATACTATATTACTTTGTGATTGGTTAATAGATAAGTCACCTATTTTCTTGTGTTTTTGGTTAGATATAATAAACATAATAAAATTGCACAAACCATTGCCCACTAGTGTAAGCTGCTGTTTTCCTGCGGGCTTTCATTTACAAGCCTATGAGCGAGCTTCAGGGTCACCGCAGTAGTTGAAAATGATCTCCAAGTCTTCCACAGTTTTTTGTAGATTTTTTTTTAATTCTTCTACTTTCCCATTGTTTACTTAGAAATCATACTGCAAGGAAATTAGCTGAATTGTTTGTTGATATGGAGGAAAAACACAATGTCCTAAAGAACACAATTTGATATGTAGACTGCATGAAACTATTCGATAATTTATTTTCACATCAAGCGCTTTTGTGGAAAATATTTTAACCCATGTCCTTGATTTGTTAGGAGTAAGAATGCAGTGTTTGTGCTAAATGTGCTGGAGAGTGTCTTTGTTTCTTGCACAGTTTATATGTATCTCTCCATTAGGGGATTTACTTTGTATAACAACCCTTTGAATCAATGTTTATTGATTTAGTACTTAAAGGAATACTTGTGGCTGGAATAGCTAATGATTTGTTATTGCAACTCCTAGAATATAGGCTATTGATAATATGACGTTTTGTATATGTAGAACCAGAATGAACAGAGATGCAGATAGTAGTAGATGCATATTTGTTGATATAGTAATTAAAAACAGTGGAATTTTGTGTTTGATATTTGATGTGAAAAATAAAGCAAATGAGATCTAAAAGACAAGGTTTTGTTTTTAGAGCTTCCAATAAAATGATTTACTTATTTAGAAATGCATTTAAAAAGTGCACAGTATGCTTAAAATACAGTCCAAAAATCTATTTGTATAAAAAAAAAAAAAAAAAATGGAATCCTAATCGGTTAGCTATATATTATAGACACCAAACAACTTTAGTTTAAAGGGATCCTGTAGTGCCAGGAAAATAACCCTGTTTGCCTGACACTCTAGTCTCCTGTAGAGCCCCCCCACCCCCCCCCTCCTTCAGGCCTGAAGAAGTTAAAACCCCTTCAGCCATAACAGTGTGCCAGAAAAGTTGCCCTAGTCTGCCTGTTATTTAAATCCATCATATAATTCTAAATAAACTGTCTTTTGTTTTTTTTGTTTTTAGAGTAATCAATGTGCATTTAAATGTTTGTGTTTGAAATTTTGTCTTTGAGATCACTGGTAAAATGCATCTCTTTACTTTCTTGTTTCAGGGATATGATCACAGCTATTTTTTCATTACTTCTTTTATAAACGATCACATGAAGCACCATGCAAAGTACCTTCACGCGTGACATTTTCAGCGGAAAGCATTGCACTATTTTACCTAAAATGGAGATTAGCAACAACGGTCTTAAGTAGTGCATTGATTTGCATTTATAATCTGCTAAATCTGTCAATCAATTAAATTTGCCATTGGGATGAAGTTGTGTTGTGGTTTGAATTATTATTATTAGACTATGGAGACGTGATGTTTAAAGAAGTTGCTCCTGGCAAAATTTCCACAACTCTGGAACTTGAAGACTGTAAGCTTACTTAAAATTCTGTCATTTCAGTATGATTTACAAAAATGCAGAATTCACCAAAAAAAGTAGTTTATCTCCCAAAAGACCATTAATTAAAATGGAAGTGTTTCATATTTTTGTCTGTTACATAAATATGAGTAAAAGGTAATTGATAATAGAAACCAGGGCACTAAGCTGCTAAAATGGTTGATTCAATAAACTGGGAATTGAGAGTATTTTTTGTAGTTGTCTCTTTTGGTCTAAAAGTTGCATTTCTGCTAGTGACATACAGATCCCATGCTGTGATCAAAGCTAGTAGAGTACAAACAGAGTGAGACAGGCAAGATTAGAAACACTTTCACAGGAATGCCCGCTGTGCAGAAATTTGGCTCTGGGTCCCTTAATATGCATATTCTCCCCTAAGGCACAGAATGCTATTAGTGCACCCTGTTATGCATACTGGAGATATAACAATTGTAAAAAAAAAATTGAAAAATAAACAGGACCAGAAGATAATATAGAAGAAAGGAAGATAACATTAAAAGGAAAATGGCATATGCAGATAAAAGGTTGCATTTTCAGTATAAGTATTTGGTATATCACATACATTTTAGTCTAATGTTTCACATTTGGAGTTTGTGTTCCATATTCAAAACATCAAATGTCATCCACAACTGAATTTAGAATGAAATCTTTGCTTATAGTAACCCTACTGCCATGATACATCTGGTATGTTTTGCATATGCCACCTGTTCTGGAATTATGACTGTAATTTTTTAGCATTTTAAACATTTTTGTAGCATTTTGTTTCAAAGGTTTATAAACGTTTAGTGTTCTATATTTTCATGGTTAAATTTTTTTTTTTTATGGGATATTACACTGATCAGTCACATCATTAAAAACACATGCCTAATATGTGGATTTCCCTGGTGCTGCCAAAATAAGTCTGTGTTGAGGCGTGGACTCCACAAGACCACTGAACGTGCCCTGGGGTATCTGGCACCAAGACATTAGCAGCAGATCCTGCAAATTGCAAAGTGGGGCCATCATGGATTGGATTTGTTATTCCAGCACATCCCATAGATGCTTAATCTGAGATATGGGGAATTTGGAGGCCAAGACAATACCCTGAACTCTTTGTCATGTTCCTCAAACCATTCCTGAAAATGTTTGCAGTGTGACAGTATGTGTTATCCTGCTTAAAGAGCAACCATTGTTATTAAGGGGGGTATGTGGTACATGTAAAAGTAACTTCCATATGATTGCCAGGACCCAAGGTTTCCCAGCAGAACACTGCCTCCGCTGGCACTTCTTTCCATATGCATCCTGCTTCCAGCTCTTCCCCAGGAAAAACCAAACCACATGCACTCGCCATCCACCTGATCTAAAAGAAAATCTGATTCATCCGAACAGGGAACTCTTTTTCATTGCTCCATGGTTCACTTCTAAAACTCATGTCCCCCATTGAAGGCACTTTTAGTGGTTGACATGCGTTATCATGGGCACTTTGACTGGTCTGCAACTACGCAGCAAACTGATGCACTGTGTGTTCTGACACCTTTGTATCATGGCCAGCATTAAGTTTTTCAGCAATTTCAGCTACATTAGCCGTAATCTGAACAGACAATCTAGACATCGCTCCCAACATGCGTCAATGAGCCTTGGGTATCCCTGATTCGAACACCTGTTGTTCTTCCCTCCACTACTTTTGGTAGATATTAAGCAATGCCTACCAGGAACACCCCACAAGCCCTTATCAAAGTCACTCAGATATCTTCACTTAATTGACTGTTCACTTGATGTTTAATATATCCCACCCATTGACAAGGTGCCATTGTAACGATATAATAAATATTTACTTCAACTGTCAGTGGTTTTAGTGTTGTGGCTGATCAGTGTATTTTGACTGTTCTCGGCGGAGATGTTTTTATATGTAAGGCAAACAGAACTTGATATCTCTTTATGTATATATGCATAACTTTTTTTTATTATAAGATTAACTTCTTAAAGGACAACTCTATGCACCATAACTAGTGATGTGGATGTATTTAATTTTTAGGCTGTTAATTCCTAACAGGCATGTCAGTGCAATCCCACCACCCCATTCTTGACCGGCTAGTTCAGTTTGCTTACACACACTTTTCTGCAGCCATCTTTAATCTTGCATACACATAAGTCACTGCCACAAATGTATATATCCAAACAAGCAAACAGCCAAACTTATTTATTCACTCTCTACCTCCCCACCTTACCCGTGTTTGGACCAAGTAGACAGGCATGCATTTCTGCTTACGTCACCAGGAATGATTGACATACAACCGATACACTTTGCGGTTTTAGTTATGGTGAGAGGTGTCTGAGTTCTGTACCCTAATATTTTATATATTTTTTTGTCAAGCCTTTGAGCTTCACTTTCACATTATTCAACCAACCTTGGAGAGTACTGTTAAATGGAGAGTACTGTAAGTGGCTAAACATAGTATTAACAGTCTGGTTTTGCAGTCCATGGCTGAATGGATAATGCAATTGTAAAACTTAATAGGTGTTTAATTTAAAAGAAAAAAAGGGTTAGGCATCCAAAGCCTACCTGTACCGTAACAACTACAATAATCAGTAATAGTTTTGATGCTTGTTAGTTTCCCTTTAATATTGTGACTGTCCTTTACCTAGTCTCTTATAGTTGGGTATTAAGCCCTTCCTAACTGGAAATACAAAATACAACCACCCCAGACTTGGTCCACACTTCTCCCTCACCACTTCCTGGAATCCTAATATATATATCTCACAAATATAATTACAGGTGCATGGCTGTTCCTATAGACCAACTTAAAGTCCATTTATTCTTTATTTTTTTTATTAATATTGAGGCCTTTAAAATGAGCATTCCAAGAACCGTAACAGCACACTGTAGAGGTTATGGTACAAAGAATGCCCTGGCACTCCTCCATTGTTTTAGAACAGTTTGAATTCTTACATGGGATCTTCTAGGGTACGCTTCATTCACCCAGCAGCCATTGGCGAGTGTGCCATGGACCCTCCAGTCTTCTAGTGGCAAGAAACTTTTAGGCCTGCCTAGTGGTGTAGTTCTTCAAATCATGAGCCCTGATATATGATGCATAGTACAAGAATCCACACATCAGCATTTTAAAGCAATTTTTATTTTACAGCGTAAAGTATTGCAGGATAAACATTTTAAGACATGAGCAATATTTGTGTTCTCTGGAACGATCATTACAAAGCCATTGTCCTATATATACATGTAAAAAAATAACTTTGATAACTGTACTTTTCCTTTTATTACAGCCATCATTTTGTCTACTCTTACATTCAATCTCTGTAATTTATCATTCTGAAGTTTTCCGAACATTTCTTTTTATTGATCGCGCTGCTCCTGTGATATGCACAATCATACAATAATCAGTGTAACCCACAGAAAATTCGAGTCAAATTCTACTTTTTTTTTTTTTTGTAGATGTCTGACCTGCATATGTATCTTTTGATTACACTCATACATAAAAATGTAGAACCATTGCTGCATACATAGAGCAGCCCATTTAGAATGGCACTATGAACAAACGCTTACCTTAAATAAACACTATAGTGTTAGGAATACAAAACGGTCTCTGGCATCAGCCACCAGAGGTTGCCTTAACCCTGCACTATAAACATTGTAGTTTCTCTGAAACTGTAATGTTTTGTATTGCAGAGCTAAAGGGACAGGGACACAGCACCCAGACCACCTCAATGAGATGAAATGTTCTGCGTGCCTTTAGTGTCCCTCTAACATTAGTGATTCTTATTTGTTTGATTTTTTACCATTCGACTTACCTCCTTTGAGACTACAAGGTGATCTTAAGGTTTAATCGGAATTGTAGTCCACTTATAGCTGATTGGCTGCCACAGGTTCTCTGCCAGATTTGTTAACATGTATTAAAGGGCCAATGTATGCACCCATTGTAGTGGTCTGGGTGCAAACTCCCATCACCCTTAACCCTAGAGTGGTAATTATTGAAGTTTTTATAAATTGCGATAGTTACCTTCTAGGGTTAACTCCTCCTCTAGTGGTTGTCTACTTCTGGGCTTGAAGGAGACTTTTGGTCGCCTAAACGACACTGGATGTCCTCACACTCTGCATGAGGACTTCCAGCATCACCGGAATCCCCATGAAAAGCATTGAATAATTATTTCAATAGGGAAATCCTAATGCGAGTGCAGCCATTATCGTTCATGCGCATTAGGTCTCCCTTGCCTGCTGACGAGGGGGAGGAGCGTGGGTAGAGCTGAGCCAGTGCCAAGGGACATAGTTGCTGGACCAAGGTAAGTTACAGAAAGGTGGGCCTTGACAGAGGGGGAAGCTATAGTGCCAGGAAAACGTGTTTGTTTTCCTGGCACTATAGTTTCCCTTTAACCATGGACATTTAGTAGTTGTGCAAGACACTAAAATGGTGCATGCAACAGAAAGAAGTTATTGTTTCTCAATTATCTGGGTGATATTTTCCAGAGCAAATTATCTCAATATAAAAAACAAACCGTTCTGAGGCAAACATCTATAAATGGATCCATTGCTGTGGAAAAAAAACTCCCCTGTTGATTGTGCCCCATTTCGAACTTGGCCTACAACTGCTCTTCATAAATTACCCCCCCAACCCCAAGTATATCTTATAATCAAAATCTGATTTCCTTGACATTATAGTCCACACAAAATGTACATTTTATGCTATACATACTGGTATTCTTGGTCTTCGAGCACCAAAGACCTCCACACCTGCACCAGATCCTAAAGCTGAGCTGCAAGCAAAGCCACTGCAGGCAAATGCACTTGCGGCCCCCATCAAATATCAAATGCACCTCAACCACTGCAGCAGTCATTTTAGAGGAGACAGAAGTGATCTTCATCTGAGTGTACATTTTAATCTATACCTATTGTGTAGTTTGTTTTTATAGCTTGATGTATAGATTAAGTTTGTATACCTACACAAAGTTAGTTGGCTCCTCCAAGTTTTATAGATAAAGTCTGTTTAATGAGTCTGGGTTCATAAATTTGCATGTCTCTCTCATGATTACAATTCCTATATTCACAAAATCATCAACATTTTCCTTTACATTTCTCCAACATTCATTATTCCTGTGCTTCTATACGTCACTTTATTCACATGGAAACTGTGGTTGCCTCTAACTACATACCACATTGTGCTTTAGAAAACTTCTAGTTAAAATCATACAAAAATTGTTTTTTAGTATAAGGGTATCAATCAGCTAGTTGAATTTGGAACTTGAAAGCATATTTAAATAAAACTATGAATCTATGAAAATCACATTTCTTGGATTTTTCATTTTGTCATACAGTTTAAAAATTCCTTTGTCTGCAAAAGCAAATAAAGGAAGTGTGCAAGGTACCCTGTGATGTAATTGGCATGCAAGTTAATATCCTATGTTATTCCCATGGTACCCACCGATCATGCAACATTATCTGGTATGACATCAAGCATTGTTATACAAATATTCCAGGGGATAAGTTTGGCAGGTTGTTTAAATAATGATGCTTTATCTTTCAGTGAACTAGTGTACTGTCAAATGGTAGATGGATATTTAGATAACAAATCTATATGTAGCTCAGTCTTAGTCTATTAACCTACATACTGCAGCTCATATGATTAGAAAGAAAAGCTTTTTTTTTGTTGTTGTTGTTTTTTAATAACCAATGCATTAAATGCGTTGGAAGCTAGATTATTTTACTGCAAACCAGAGGTAACGAGTTTGGCAGAGTAATACCACAATATTTTTAAAGCTTGCTTAAGTGCTTGTGTGGTTTTTTTTCCCCCCTTTTTTTATCACCATGTTACAAAAAGTGCAGATTTCAATAGAAATTGTCACATTTATAAATCGTGTTACAAACCCTGGCTTTCCGACATCTGGTCCAGCCACTTCCTGGCTTGGTTAGCTCAGTGGAGCTAAACTCCAGAGGCAGCAATTGCACAGAGCACCTGCCTTGCAAAGACTTCTCATTGAGCTGCATTGCCAGTCTGGGATTGGACAGTCACACAAAGTCTGGCCACGTTTAGAAGGGGAGGGCTTGTAAAGGCTTCAGAGAAGAGATCTGCAGGTTTTGTAAGCGGTTTTTAAATATACCCCCAAATTTTTAAAATCCATAATTAAGTGCATGCATGTTTTCATTGGGAAAATATCTACTAAATAGTGTGTTTTTCTTTGGGCAGTGGAATGTCCCTTTAAGATTCCTGGCCAGATGACCGTTAGATTTAAAAAAAGTTTTTAAAAAATGTACTTTTCATTTAACGCTGCTTCTAATTTAGCTGTCTGAGTAAATCCTCTGACTCCAAAGGGTAAAGAGAGGACTAGGAAGAAGCAGTTATGCAAATCCTATAAAGGGTATTTAATAGGGCTGCTTCAAATGACATAAAAGTAAAGTGAAATTTGCAAGATATACATTCTTTTAGGATATATATTTTATGTTACAGAATTGTTCAATCAGATGTCAGATATAAAGTAGAAACAATCAGTATAGATCAGTGGCGTACCTACCATGGTCGCAGGGGTCACAGCGGCAACCAGGCCCGTTACTGCAGGTGGGCCAGTCGGGAGGCACAGCCACTTCACTTATAAGTGGCCCCAGCCACCTGAGGGCCCCGCAATAAGCACACAGACCCGGTCAAAGAGATCTTTTGATCTCCCTCCCCGGGTCTTCGCAGATTTTGCGCAGCAGGAAGGGGAGGAGGCTCTCTGCCTTCAACTCCAGGCTGAGTCCAGGCTTTCCAGGCGTTGCCGTGGTAACCACTGCCACGCTCGATTCCACGTGGTGCCGGGACTCGTGGGAAGAGCCTTAACCCGGCAGAGATCCTCTGCAGCACCACCAGGGAATATGCTGCCTCCGCCCTGGATACTGATAGGACACAGGGAGGGGGAAATATATTAAACAATTTTTTTTTTTTTTATTACAGTAAAATAAATATTAACAAAAAGATGCTCCCTTTTCAGCCCCCACAGCCCCTATCCTACCCAGCAAACACTCTCACATACAATGCATCTCTACACACACACGCGCGCGCACACACAATATGATTCCCTACATACACACACGCACACACAATATATCCATTACACACACAGAAACAAACACTACTTACTTTACAGTAGTGGGGAGAGAATTACATATATGGACGGAGGGAATGACACACATGGGGGGGAGCTGGGACGGAGGCAATGACACACTTGGAGGGGCTGAGGGGATGAGATGCAAGGAGTGGCTGGAGGCGATGAGATGTATGGAGGAGCTTGGGGGTATTAGACGCATGGGGGAACTGGGTGGATGAGATGCATGGAGGGTGGTGGGTGGGTGGCCAGGGCAATTTTTGCACTAGGGCCAAGTGATTTCTAATTATGCCTCTGATGTAGATGTCACACATTTCCAGGTTCATTAATAATATTGATCAGGAAATGTGTGACATCTATACTGATTATTTCTATTTAATATATGACATCTGATTTAGCAATGCTGTAACATAAAATATAATGCTCATTTAAACAAAATATTTCTATAACCAGGTCTCCAATTTATCTCAAATTCTGCGGGGAATGTAAGACACATTGTCTGTTTTAAATGCTAATAAAATCAAAGATTGGGTTGCTGCATGCACGTGACTTATTACAATTAGGAGATTAAAAAAAAAGTGCAAATTATACTTCTCCCAGTCTCAGTGATAACTTTTATCAAACAGGGAGCAGTGAGTATACAGCGGGACATGCAGGCCAACATGGGCTTAAAATAAACCAATACAGAAAATGAACGTCTCAATAATTTGCACTGAATCGTACTATTTTATTGTAATGTAATCAGTGATTTCTATCAGGGAAGGTGCAAACCTGGCTTGATGGGATTAGCATAAATGGTTTGTGGTGTATTTAGTTAACAATCTAACTACTAAATCTTTAAAATATATATAAAGTTTAATTTTGATTGGAGTGGATTATTTCCAACTTCAAGAAAGGCATTCACCAATGGATTATCAATGGTACCTGAGAGTTCTCATGTCACTATGTAGTAGTCCCTCATATGATATTATAATAATATTCATGTCATAGTATAGTTTAAATTATATTACAATATAATTTTAAAATATTCAATTTGAACTGGTTCACAATGAGAAAGTACTATTGTGCTAAAGTTTACAGTTAATTTTTGTTTTGTTTAATATTATAGTTCCAGGATGTACATGGAATAAAGTATCTTTTTGTTTTTGTTTATATTTACTAAAGGGACACTATAGTCACCAAAACATATTTAGCTTAATTAAGTTGTTTTGGTGTATATATCATGTCCTTGCAGTCTCATTGCTCAATTCACTGCCATTTAGGAGTTAAATCACTTTGTTTATGCAGTCCTAGTCACACCTCCCTGCATGTGACTTACACAGTCTTCCTAAACACTTCCTGTAAAGAGTCATGTAATGTTTACACTTCCTTTATTGCAAATTCTGTTTAATTTAGAATGTTTTATCTCTTGCTCTGTTAATAGCTTGATAGATAATGCAGGAGCCTCTTGTATGTGTTTAAAGTTTTACAGAGCAGAAGATAAAAACCTATAAAATAAGTTTGCATGTGATTCAAAATGAAATCATTTTGTTTTCATACAGGCTGTGTGAGCCACAGCCAGGGGAGGTGTGGCTAGGGCTGCATAAACAGAAGCAATAGTAATTTAACTCTTAAATGGCAGAAAAGTGAGCAGCGAGGCTACAGGTGTATAATTTATACACCAAAACTGCTTCATTCAGCTAAAGTTGTTTTGATGACTCTAGAGTCCCTTTAAAGGAACACTTCAGGCTCCAAAATAACAACCATGTGTTTAATGCCTCTGCCTTTAGAGGTCATAGACATTATTAAAAATAACTTTGTTTGTTTTAAATGATTGTATAACAAATCTACCTTTGTCATTACAAATTATCATATCATGAAGACTTTGAACATGTGCGGCAGTATTCAGTGTACGAGCCTCATGCACAGCTGTACTACAGCAACATTTGAATGACCGTGATAGGACACTGTGCTAACCTGCCCGTGGAGCTCACAGCCTAACACTGCCGCTGCCGTCTCTACATTATTTTGAAATTGGCAGAGTGGGTGTTGGCTTTGGATACCATGAATGTCCTGATAAACTGTTCAAACTATATGACAAAAAGTAGAGGGATTGCACCTATAATCTGTATTCACCATAAGTACTACAAAAAAACTATAAAGGTTATGGTGTTTAGAGTGTGCCTTTAATATAATACCTCTACAGCCAAACCATTGCACTCCACATCTAAGCTATATTCACGGGGAGGGGAGGGGGTTAATAATTGATTATGTTTTGTAAAATTATTTCCAAAATTAATTATAAATATTTAAGTACAAATTGATAGGCAGATTGGTACAGGCAAGTGATCATTAAAAGTTCCCCAAAATCTCTGTATTTTTGCCTAAATACATATAGATCAGGGATTGTGGAGCAGTTTATGCTTTAAAGTCCTGTAGTTAATAATTTTCATGGACTATCTTAAAAACGAAGTTACAGTATCTTATAAATGCAGACATGTATTTAAAATTATTGAAGAGATTCTTGGTGGGTGAAAATTTGGATGCTATGCACGCTAGTCTTTTACGCTACGTTGATAAGGCCGAATTGGGAAATCTTGTCATTTTTTCCCCCCACGCTGCTGTTTTTGCATAAAAAGTATATTTTGCTTCTATTACATTCCCAGTTTAATAAATTAAGCCCTACACATTGTATGCTTTTATACTACTAGATCTCTATGTTAACATCTTCCTGTGTTGGTAAACATTGGAAACTAAAAACTAAAGTCTGCCTCTTAGTCTGTCAAATAAATTTTACTTCACCAGTGAAGATATGAATTCTTTAAAAACAAACACAATTTAGACATTTGTGAGTTTCCTGAGTAGTTCAGGCTAACTTTGCACTGTAGACATTTGTGGACTACATTTCCCATGATACTTTGGGAGCCCAAAGGAAAGGAATCGTTATATTGTTTCATTTAGTGCATAAAAAAAAGAGCCATACATTGCAAAACCAGAAATTTGTCGTCAAGAGTCACAAAATTCAGCTAAATATAAAATGTCAGTCGAAGAGGACTGTTTTTCAATAGCATTTTACCCAATAGGTATACAGTAACAAAACAATGCTAGCATAAAACAATAGAACAGGTACGACATAAAAACAAAATCTGCGAAAAGAACTTAAGTGACCACAAAAAAGCAGTAATAACGGACAGTTCATATTTTACAGTTTGCACCCAAAAGGATGAATACATTCTAATAAATATTACTCATACAGTATTAATACTGAATGTCTAAACAGATTTCTTTTTTTAAGAAAAGCCCAGGTCAGAAAGAATCAGTGGAAGCAAACTGTGTAGAGACTATTTTTACACAAGCCAAAAAAATAAAAATAATTGACTCTCCATTCCACAATCCCCCTACTTTGATTAGGCTGCAGAATGTAAAGCAGTTTTCTATTAATCTATACATCTGTACAGTTTAGTTACAGTATTAGTATTTATATCTTGAGGGAAATTGTATGTTCACACAATATTGCCTTAAGCGGCAATGGCTTACTTAAATCTGGGTGGAAATGGCCAAATATTGAGTACAATAATTGCTAGAGGGACTCAATTTGTACCTTAGTGTACACTCCAACCAAACACAAGCAGCCTAGCAGCACTAAAACACAAAGTGAACCATATATTCCAGATGTGTGATAAGTAGATTTTAATATACTGAAAATTAATTTGGGAATTGCTTAGAAGCAGAAGCTCAACAAGTAAATAGTAAGAAGGTATGGAAATGTTGGAGTGGAACGAGACAGAAAACTGGACCATTGCTATGAGCCATTTAAGGCTATCAAACAAAGATTAGCTATTTAAAAGGTTATGTGTAGCTTAAATGTTCTCTCCAGTACATTTAGTTCTTGCAAACCATCGCAAAAGGTCTTTTATTTAGAGTATTAAAACTTTTCAATGTTCTAGAGTATGAAGGCACTTTTTAATTTGCTTTGGATCAGGGGTGAAATCCTTTTCACGTCACTTGTTGCAGGACTATATATCCCAAAAATCCCTACCAGCAATTGGACAATTCTGGACACCCCTGTTGTAGATGGACTTTATAATAAAAACATTTCAGAATATTTTGTATCCAACATAATAAACAGAAAAGTCCTAAACCAAGAGGTTTATTTCTGGTCTCCCCACTTCTCCCCTATATAGGGGGCTGGAGAACACCACACGTGTGTGCGGCTGCATGTTACAGCAAAAAGAGAGGAAGCCCAGGACGTACCTTGCGCTTCACTCGAGATCAAGATACTTACAAATAGTTAAATGTCAATAAGTATGACATAATAATCATAAATGTTGAACTTGTATATTTTTTTTATTTCTCATCACTGCTTCAAAGTGCCCTATTAATAAATGTTGAATTGGCAGGATCCTCTTTAATTTACATTGTGCTATTTCCCATTCAATTTCCTAGTGCCGCTAGCTGCTGCAACAGAGTGACAGAGTTACAAAGAAGAATCCCAGATTGGCACAAAATATGCAATATTGGTTCCCACAAAAAACATAGTGGGGAACTCCAGTTATCCTTTAATACTCAGTAAAGGGCCTTGTAAAATATCTTCCATTTCTTCCCCCAAAAAAGAAACTGAATTGATGCCCCCTAGGCGTCAATTAACTGAGGGTATGACAAATAGTCACAGTGACCTTAAAAGAATACTATCCTGTCAGGAATACAAACATATTCATATCTCTCTAGTGTTAAACTATTTAGCTCCCCAGCCCCCTCAGATCGCTTTGAAAAGGTTTTAACATCTTCCTGTCTTGGTTTTCTCCCACACCACACCAGTCTTGCAGCAGCTGGCCCTGCCTCCATGGCTGAGGTCATCAATCTTGATGATCTCTGCCAATCTAATGCTTTCCCATAGGAAAGCATTGGGAGGTAGTTGTGTATGCCTCTCTATGGGGCATGTTCAGCGTCTCCATGCAGAGTGTGAAGACGCTGAACGTAGGTTCTGCAAACTGCACAGCACTGATCCAGGAAGCACCTCTAATGGCCGTTTGAGTGACTACACCTAGAGATGTTACTGTCAGCAATGTAAAACTGCCTTTTTTTACATTTAAAAGCCTGCAGTGAAGGCTATAGACACCAGAACAACTACATTAAGCTGTAGCAGTTATGGTGACTATAGTGTCCCTTTAAGTTTAATGATATACTATTTATATTTTTTAATAACAAATGTTTCCTTGACCCTCTTCATCCACAAGGCACCATGCACTACCAAATACAGGACCAGGGTATGCTTACTATAAATGTTTAACCCAGGCAGGAGAGCCAGTTAGTGTTTAGTTTCCAATTACCTTTCACATGTTGAGACTAAGGATTATAAGTTCTGGAGTAGTAAGCAAAAAATATTACATTTAAAAGCTCGTCATTCCCATCACAATTGCTCTGATTAAGTGAAAACATCTCTCCATTCTTGAACTATGCCATGAGTGAAACGCCAAGATAGTGTCCAGGATTGATTATCTAAGCATACTGGCAGAGTACAAGGAGAGGGTTTTAAAATGATGGTTGTTTTCTTGTTTAGAGAGAAATAACCACGGCAGATGTGAACATTGTGTGTAGTGAGGTTCCAAGAACCGTGTTTTGACTTTCTTCAGTCCCTTTAACATTCCCTCTGTGGAGAAAAACTAACAGGGGAGATGTACAAATAAACTATTTGTTAAGGCTTCATTGATTCAGAATTTCTTTTAGATTATAATCTTTTGAAGTAACAGCTGACATTGTATATAAACATTTACTATTTTGTGCAAAAACGTGTTTCGATCTTTCCCTGTGGAATATCATATTCTGCTTTAGATCACGGTTCTTACAAGCTTCTCCTCCTTCAATCCTTTCCCTCCTTATTCCATTGAGACGGTCTGTGAAGCATGGTGCTACAGTCAAATTAAACAGGATGCAGTAGTTTCATATAAATAAGGCCTGCTTGGTAGTGGTAACGTCTACTAGTGCTTGCACGGTGATGCTCACTTTTACCAAGCCCTTTTCTTCTAAGATGTGATGGGGTAAACACAGTTTCTCCTACAAAAAATAAATAAATAATATTAATGAATAATTACATTAAAATATATTATTGCCAAGACACTACAAGCTTTCCATTATATTTATATTAAATCAGTGTTTCATTTAGAAGATTCTATTGCAAATATAAAAGGATGTGTTTGATCCCACACAAAGTAATCTCTGCAGAACAGTCTTTCTTTGGGATTGTGTTTAAGGATCTTCCTTCAATCACTGACTCCATCCACTCTATGGTGGGAACTACTACTTGTTACACCTCATCCTCTATCCACATTAAAACAGAAAACCACCTCTTCACCGAGGGACAGATATCCAGTTTAGCACAACATTTAAGGAACACTGTGAACACAACTTATTCATGCTTTCAATTTTTTGAACATATACGTTTCATTTTTTTTTTAACATGCTCTTGTCTAAATTTTTCCTATTGTGTATTCCACAATTGGTATTTCTATATTTTAGATTAAGGTAGGACTGAGCTGTACTATTTGCAGCTACAGCATCTTGGATAATGAATTTTATGGCAACTAGTTTAACAATATTACTAGTTGGAAGATAAATTATATTTTAAAAATGCTCAATATTGGGATATATTTAAAGGGACACACCAGACCCCTAAGGTTTTTATGTGTGAAGAGTGTGTCCTCTTTTCCATTTTACAAAAAGATTTCTATACAAAACAGCACTTTTCTAAAGTAACCGTGTTACATCCCTTTGCTGTCAATCAGACACTGGTCCTGTTACTTCCTGCTTTAAGTGGAGCTAAACTTAAGCGGCATCAATTGCTCAGGAAACCTGCCATTCAAAAACTTTGAATTGAGATGCATTGGGAAGTCAGTAATACATACATGGACTCAGCTTCATCCAACCGATTATGTGTATGGAGAGGAGGTTAATAAGTATATGCTTATGCTAAGTACAGTTTTTTCCTTTAAAGTTAATAATTGTATCTAATATCTTACATCAATGAAATACAACGTTAAGATGTAGTGTGACAATCAACAAGTTTGTTGTAGCCATCATGAATAAAACTGCATATGCTTCCTATTAAAACCAAATTTTGTTACATCCTCAAATAAAGCAGAAATTGGGCTGAAAATATTGTTAGAGAATCCCAGTTTGAATATATATATGTATATTGCACTAGTATACTAAACTATCAACCTAAGAGACGAAATATAAAATAGCTGTGTAATTACAAGGATGTTGGTCATTCTTGGGTCTTAATATTTGGTCATGGTTGGCCTGGAGGAGATATGTCTTAGTTGATAATATCCTTGAGTGGTCACCTGTTTAAACTCTAGTCCAACTTGCTAGAGGACTTTGGTGGGTTCTTTTAGGAACCTACAATCTTAGCAGGTCAAATAGCAAGTTAACTGGACTACATAACCTGTTAAATAATGGGGAATCTTGCTTCCATTTGAATTATTCCACATGGAGTTAAAGGCAACACCATGGACAGCAAACATTACAGCCAGATTCAGCTATCATACTAGGAGGGGATAGTACACCCCCACCTGTTGTAATGCTGGCTAATGATCATGAGAATATTGCAGGAGATTGGGGGGTCCTACTTTTTAAGTAATAATATTTGTATATAAATCGCTGCATCAATTGCAAATTTAAAAAGTTTTAATTACATAAACAATTCTAACAGCCATTAAATATACTTTGAATATACTGTTGCATTGATAACTAAGCTAAGAACATTTTAACTGGTCTTTTTATTGATGAATATTCTCTTTAAATAGCCATGGAAACTCTCCAATTAACGTCTTGCTGTCAGTCTGCTTTGTTATGAATACCTCCTTTGTGATTTGAGGCATTTATGGAAGGAATACATTTGCTTTCCAAGTGCAGACATCTGGTGAACAGAAGTCTCACAAGGAAAGACATTTTTTGTAATATTTTATTCAGTTACTAAGCTTCACCACTATTATCTTACTAGCAGTATAAATGCATGGGCTCTCCTTCTGTAATTCCAGGCAAATAATGGCTCAGGACACTCCCCAATACAGACTGACAATCGTTTTTTTTGGAAAAGAGACAGGAAAATTCCCATTCAAAAGTTAGTACTAGATTTAAGGTCTACTGCATCATCGTAGTAGTGCTGAGAACCCTCCTTTGGTGACCACTGTAGTAGACAATCATGTTAATGTATAAAGAGTAGCTCTGAAGTTCCTAAATTGGAGCAATCACCATAAAAGCCAACATAATGTTCCTGTTGATTGCTTCACTTTCGGAATTTGTCCAGAGCTGCCCTTACCTACAACCTCAACTGTGTGGATAACTGACCTAAAATGATGTCATGAGAAGGAGGATTATTTAGCATTTGTAAGAAATGTGTGTTCCACTTTTTTACTCGAAGAAATATTAAGGTTCTAGAAATGAAGGATTAATCTATCTGCACATATATGTTTTTGAACAATGCAAAGAAAATTTCAAGTTAATGGATTACCAATTCGTGTTCTATGAAGGGGTTTCAGTGTTTCATGCTGCAATGAATTGTTTTGTGTTTTGGACCACTTTAGAGCCAACATTAGGCAAACACGTGGTGATTGTGACATTCCAGAATCGGCACTGGTTCTGAATCAGTTCATTCTATGCCATTTCTTTCTTTAAAGAGGAACAGTGTCTCATTCCCTGATTCCAGTAAATGCTATTGAAGTGCAAGACCAGGAATGCAGCAGAGTTAAGTAAAAACCACACATCTGGCTGTGCCAGTTCGGCCTGGCATATGCTTTAACGGTCCCATTAACAACAATGTGAGGCACAATTATATCAAGCAAGAAGTTACGCTGTTCTCCAACACATTATCCCATCTACTACACCACATTCACTGCTGCTAGGGGCACTGGATAGAGCCATGTGGATTTGACCCTCAACTACCATCCTTTAGCAAACACTCTCTGATCAAGATTATTTGGGAAACAGCCTAAGTTAATGGTGCAGTGCTATAAAACCAACTCGTGTAAAGCTAGTTTTATGGGATATGTTACACTTCATGTAGCTTTTACAGTTACAAAGCTGATAACTCTTCCATGAAGCTTTGGGTTTTGACATGCACACATCAGTAGATCTGTGTAAGAAATAAGTGCTATCATCAGGCAAACACAAAATGCGGACCAACCGATCTCTTAATCAACACTGCTCACCATGGCAAATTATGGCTCATTAAAAACACCTAATGGTCGCTGACATTTTCATTCATACAAAACTCACAGGAGTGAAAAAAATAAAGCACAAAACAGTTAGTGTGCAGCATCATGCGTTAGAGTTGCTAGAACCCTTGGAAACTAGATAAGGTCTGATCTGAACTTTTTTCTTCAGGCAGATCCATGTGAGGTATGGGGACTGCCTGATAATGTGCTCCTGACGTGTCCTGTCCAAAACATGAAACTTGGACAATGAGAATTGGTAGATTGTTTACTTCTTCATGAAGGCCTCAATTTATTAAGCTTTTCAAATGTTTCAGACTGCATTTTGAGATTAAGAGCTAATAAGAATCTTCTATGTTAACAATAAACGTATTGCTGGTTTTAGAAGTGGGAACCTCAATATTGTTGTTGGAGTTCTGGCCATGAGAAGGGATGTGGCTAGTTAAAGTGCAGCTTCTCACAAAAAGAGTATGTCTCCTATTCACAACTCGTGGACTACGCAAGAGATGAGATTTGGCATGTCAAGCAGATAGTATATGGAAGGTTATTTCTATATTCATTGAGACTAGTATGTTTTTTTTACAAGTTGTACAAAATGTTGCATTTTATTTAACTAAACAATTTTACCAACTATATTTACTAGAGAAAAGCAGGACCAGAATGTATATCACAGATAATGTGTTGACTATGTAGTTCATATGTGACAAATGAAACAATGAAATTAGATTTACACGGTATTTCCATTCACAGCATCAAATGCAAAACGGTCCCCCTTCTCTACTATACTCACTAAACCATCAGATATATTAACTATAATTTATTATATCAGTGAATAAAGGATAGTGCAACCTATAGCAACTAAATTTGCATGTTAATTCCATTTTATCTCTTGTCACCTTCAGTGTAAAGGACTTTTGTAGGCAAATTCAAATTTTTAGAATATTTTGATTGTCTTGATAAATGGCTTATCTCCTCTGAAACCTAATAAGCTGAGCCATGCACTTATTTCATCAACAGGATAAAGACACAAATATACTTGGTAGCTGTATAAATTCTACCACAATAGTGAAACATGATAGAATAAGTAGATAGAAGAAGACAAGTCTTCTTAAAAGGACCCCATCAAGATTACACAATCATAACTTTATCATACATTGAATTTGGGAAGTATGGAGCGAGGACAATGGGATACCCAGGGGGCAGCTCAGGAGAGTGTTAGTCACAGGAATAACATGACTGACATGCCTTCACATGAACATGTCCCTTCCCGTCCCCACTGCAGCAACTATATAATGTGTATAATATTTTATATTGTTCATTGTTCTATGTGCAATTGGTATTATTTCAGACTAAATTGCAAGGCTAAGATGGCACAGGTCTCAAGACATGTTCTTGCCAATACAGGAGACCAAAAAGAGGGACTGATCTGGCAATAATTATACAGTTTTTATGTATTGTGTTAGCTACATACATATCCCCTAGCATCCTTTGCAATCAGAGTAAAGAGCAAAGCATTATGGGACAAAATACACATAATTCCTGACGAGGTCCAGTGCGCCTAGAACTTCCAGTATGGAATCAGACACGGGGTAACAACTTCAATGTGTAAATTATCTGCTACGTTATACATATGCTACAAATTAGGGTAGCATTACACATAGAAGATACAATTATTAGAAGATTACAAGACATATATTATGCATGACAGAGTCTCTTTAAAGCTCTACTACATGGGGATATCTATGATCTCCCAACACAGATGATCCATATTCAGTACTCGGAGTCGGAATGTTTATGTAAATGAGAACACATACACAGGCAGCATGCTTTCAAGGTTGGTATTCATACAATTGTCATAACAGGAAGGCAATACATGCTATACTTAAATTCAATTATTATTTTTAAGCAGAAATGAAAGCTTATGTTTTGCATCCATACCAGCCCAGTTTTTTTTTCTTTTTGATTCAGCCCCCTTCACCTCTGAAATATGTAGATATTTTTTTTTCAAGATATAATTCAATGGAAAAAAAAGTTGTAAAGTGAAATATCTTATGCTATAATATTTAAACCTATTTAAAAGCCTAAAATGAGGTTCCATAGATGAATGCTGGAACTTCTGACTCCTAGCCAGCCCGTATCAGATCTCTTGGAACACGTGTACCAAGTGAAAATAATATGTGTTTTATATCGATTTTATTACATCTGCATCAAGTATGTTTTAGGTTTTCTACATGGTTGAATAAGAAAGCAATAGCAATTAGCATCCAGTTACTTAAATACTATGCTATGCCACCAATGTAGTAAAAAAAAACTAGCTTATATTAGGAGCCTTACAGCAACAGAATCCAGTGGTGAAAGGAGCAATGGGAATTTATTTCTGAATGTCAGATAGCAGCCAAAAGGGATGATTAAATTAAGTACCTTCATAACTCCAGGAATAAAGATGCAATTGCGTGCATGCAAATAGGTTAAGCCGATAGTGCATTCCAATGAAAACTTAAATACATTAATACGAAAAGTAGTATATGTAAAAGGCAAACGCCTATCAGATCCCAGGAGTATAAGAAAGTGGCGGGTTGTGGGATTTTCTCTCCCAGAGCCAGAAGAGCATCAACAGTCTGTTGAATGTGGCGAATATTCAATTGAAGGATGTCATTTGGAGAGCAGAGGTCAGCCTATCCGAAGGGCAGCCATCAGAACAGAAAGAAACATTGCACAGCATTAAAAAGACAACACAGATAGAGAATTGAATAAAGTAAATCAATGGCCTAGGGGCTAAGATTATGGAAGGTTTCCTACATGTGTTTTCCACAACAGCGGAAAGCTCAAAGCCACTAAATTACTAGAGCACAAATGATTACATCGGTGCCCAAAGGCAACGCTATAGACAATTTCTATGTCTACACCAACTGTTGAAGTAAATATAAAAGATGAATGAGTTTTGGGGAATCTATGAATTCAGGTGACAAGTCTATCTTTTTACAGCAAGTATTGAGGCAAAGAATGGAATATAACGGAAAGGGGGAAACATAAATATCATGAAATGCGAGGCTGGACCCAATGATAGCAGATAATACACCTAAAATGTTAACTAATATCTGCAATTTCTCACCTTAATGTATGTGCTTCAGGCAAAAGAAAGCAATGGATGCATGTATTTCTCTAATGGAATGACGGCAAAAGAACACAAAGCTATATTATATATATATATACACAGATGGATTCAGCGTGGAATTGGAAAACTTTATGCGTAGCTGTGAAACTAGTGTGAATATCTGCAACTAATATGGCATCGAAAGACAATACATAGAAAGTTTGTCTTGGCTCAGATTAAGCGTTAGCAATTGCTCAAATTGTGACAGATACATGTGCATGTTATGTATCATGAATTAATTAGTCTTTAATAAAATAAAATACATTTTAAAAAAACTAAAAAAGTGGGCAGCAAATTTATACATGTAATAGAAAATAGAACTTTTGGTTCTATTCAATAATAATTGTATCTATCATGTTACAGTTCTCACTCACTCTGTCAAAATACCCTTTGAGAATATATACCCTGTAATTTGTAAGGAGATGCATCAACTCTCCTCCACGGGTGGATCCAGAGCCTTATCTCGGGAGGGGCACTCATAAATAATTTAAAGAAACAATCCAGGCACAATTACCATTACAGCTCTCTGTAGTGGTTATGGTGCCAGGAGTGCCGTGGTGCCTTCCCAGAGTAAATAGTCAAACCGTTTAAGAACAGTTTGACAATTTACCTGGGGTCTGCCAGGATAGGGGCTGTAGTATGGGGATAGGGCCTCAAGGTAGGTAGGTGTGTGTGTATGTGAGACAATGTGTTTAGGAGGGGCAATATGTGTTTGTGTGAGTGGTGTAGTGTGTGCATGGGAGTGCAGTGTATATATGGGGTGCAGTGAGAACACTATGTATGGGGCCAGTGTGTGTATGAAGGTGTAGTGGGGGCAGTAGGTGTATAGAAGTGCAGTGTGTGTGTGTGAGTTTAGTGGGGGAGTGTGTGTATGAGGGGCACAGTGTGTGTATGGGGGTACATTGGGGCAGTGTGTGTATGGGGGGTGCATTTTGGTCAGTGTGTGTATGGGAGTACAGTGGGGCAGTGTGTGTATGGGGGAGCAGTGGGGGTAGTGTGTGTATGGGAGTACAGTGGGGGCAGTGTGTGTATGGGGGTGCAGTTTGAGCAGTGTGTGTATGGAGGAGAAGTGTGTGTATGGGGGTACAGTGGGGGCATTGTGTGTATGGGGGTAGTGTGTGTATGGGTGTACAGTGGGAGCAGTGTGTGTACGGGGTCGCAGTTTTAACAGTGTGTGTATGGGGGTACAGTGGGGGCAGTGTGTGTGTGTAGTTGGGGGAGGGGGCTGATTAAATAAATATATATATATATATATATATGTATGCTTTATATCCGCCCTCCCTTCTTACCTTTGCCCAGGGAGGGGAGGATATAAAGCATATTTTTTTTTAATTTTTAAAAATAAAACATTTGAAATACCTCTTATAAAAAGTATCCCACCTCCCTTTTAAAAAAAAAAAAAAAATTCTTTATTTATATTGTGCACATAATAACAAACCAGGTCGGTATTCCACAATAGCTATACCAAGCATAATATAAACAATCAAAAGTAAACAATGATATGGCATGCATATGAACAGCACATTTTTAATTTTTGTTTAATGTCGTTTAGGTGCATTAGCGTTTGTATCAGGCTATGTGTAGAGTTGGATCCACATCTAGTTGCCTGCCTCCGGGTGCTATTGGGTGTTTCTGATGTGCTTGGACCAGGGTCTTACAATAGTGTGCCAGTGTATCTCATTGCATTGTGATACATGTCCCTGGTAGTGTTTGTTCCGGAGTGGGTTAGTACTTATCTAATGCGTGCCTTCAGGTACGTTTTGTGTGTTATTCAAGTACGTTTTGTGTGCTCGCTGGTCCCAGAAGGCGTGTGGGGGGTTTATAGTTCGTTCATAGTGGTCAGTTGAGCGGGGTGTGAGCTTTGAATATGTGAGCTCATGTGTGTTGTGTGCTAGTTGAGACAAAAACTTATAAAAATGTAACAAAGATGTTAACCAAAAAAAAAAACCCAAACAAACAAACAAACAAAAAAGTAATTAGCAGTGTTAACTTTACTACCGCAGGTAGTATCTGAGGGCTATGCTCCTCAGGTTGTGACCGCTGCGTTTCCACCCTTGTTTAGCCATCGGGGGGAGAATGGGATCACTGTCTCTGGGTTCCATAGTTGCTGTGTGCGGGCTGCCACCTCGTCTCCGTTTGGTGTCAGGGCGTCCAGAGGTAAGTTGAGGATGGGCAATATGGCTGCAGCTTCCGCAAGGTTGTGTATCTGGTGCTTGGTTCCATCTTGTTGGATCGTTAGGGTGCGAGACTGCCGCCACTGGTATAGTATTCGCTGTTGCCTGAGCAGAGAGGTAAATGGCCGGAGCGATCTTCTCCATGCTAGTGTGCTCCCTTACAGATCTGGGAAGAAAGTGAGGGACATGTATGGCGCGAGGGCTCTGACTGCCGCCAGCACCGCTGTCTTCTCTTTCCTGCTCGTCAGCTGTTGGACCAGATCCCTTAGTACTTTGTCTGGCGCTCGGGGAGACTTCGGTACTCTGAAGAATCCGTCGATACTTACCATTTTACCATGTCTTGGCATGAGTATACTGCCAATTAGGCGCCTCAGGAAATGTGGTATCTCTGCCATTGGTACCTCTTCCGAGATGCCACGAATTTTGATATTGTTCTTTCGCCGCCAGTCTTATATAGCGGTGAAGCAACGCTCAGCCTGCTCATTGTGTCGCTGGAGCCCCCTGACAGCCTCCTGTAGTGTGGCTATTTGTTGGGCTTGGTCGCTGGTCGCTAGTCTGCCTGTGAGGCCTTGCAGGTCAGTGTGGAGAAGTGCTACATCCATCTGGATGCTCTTCTGGAGGTCTGCCAGGAGCGCTTTCAGTACTGTGGCAGTCACTGGTGCGTTGTCTTGTTCCGTGTGCCTTTGTGCCGGTTTTGGATTTGCGTGTCCTCGTCCGGGGACATGTCATCTGAGAGGTCAGAGAGCATTTCATGGTATTCAGCCATCTTGGGCCTTACCGCTCCATGTGCCTGCCGCAGCAAGTCTCTGATATCTAAGCCCGCCCGTGGCTTTTCGGGTTTTATTTCCTTGGATTTGCGTCCCATGATGTTGCCCCTGTCTCGTGGGGGGTTCCCAGATGATGAATTTCTCGGTTTTAGGGTTTTTTTGATGTATTTTTATAAGTTCTATGGTCAGAGCTCAGGATCTGTGCGGCCATTCAGCTCGGCTGCTTGGCTCCACCCCCCCCTCCCTTCTTACCTTTGCCCAGGGATGGGGGATATCCATTCTGTGAAGCCTTGGTGGTCCTAGTGGATAATCCCTGGTGGTTCTAGTGGGGGAGTAAACTTTAGCCTGCACCTCCAGGGCTAGAATTCACTCTCGCGAGAACGGAGCATTGCCATGGTAACCGCGGAAACATGATCGCGAGAGGAGACCCAGCGGAGCTGCAGGTAAAAGCTTGCGGGTTTCCTCTCCCTCCTCTATCCATACCGGCCATCCAGCTATGTGCCTGTGGATCGGTGAGGGAGATCTCTGATCTCCCCTCCGGTCCGTGAAGGCACTTAGCAGGGCCGGCGCTTGGATAGCACCGGCCCTGCAGGAGAGAGCATTGGATCTCCTCTCAAAAAAGAGTCCGCAATCCTCAAGCAAACAACATAATGAGAGATTGACAGATACCAACATATATAGAGACTATACTGCACTAGGTAAATGAAGGTACCCAGGGCTCGAGTCCTGCAGGAACGCATGGGAACGGCGTTCCTGCACTTTTTCCATAGCAGGAACGCCGTTCCCGTTACCTGTCCTGCAGGACCGGCCCTGCTACCTGCACAGAGGGGCCAGCACACGCTGTGTTCCCTCTCCAGCTATAACTCTCGCGAGACCCGCGGCTGTTACCATGGCAACGCTCCGCACAGGCGAGTCTCGCGAGAGTTAGAGCTGGAGAGGGAACACAGCGTGTGATGGCCCCTCTGTGCAGCGGCTGGTTCCCTCCAGCATACCACCGGACCACCAGGCGATCTCCCCCCTCCCTGACAAGGTAAATAGCAGGGAGGGGGGAGTAAAATAAAATAAATATACATAGCAAAAATGCTCCCCCCACACATCATCCAGCACACACACACCCATCATCCAGCACACACACACAC
>OW240912.1:324776591-324791833 GCA_933207985.1 Pelobates cultripes | reverse complement strand
CACTCACACACCCATCATCCAGCACTCACACACCCACATCATCCAGCACTCACACACCCACATCATCCAGCACACACACACCCACATCATCCAGCACACACACACCCACATCATCCAGCACACACACACACACATCATCCAGCACACACACACACATCATCCAGCACACACACACACACATCATCCAGCACACACACACACAGATCATCCAGCACACACACACACTGCATTCATTATACACACTCTTCACTCACTACAAACACACTACATTCACTATACACCCTCTGCATTCACTATACACCCTTTGCATTCACTATACACCCTTTGCATTCACTATACACACTCTGCATTCACTATGCACATTCTGCACTAACTACACACTACATTCACTATACACACTCTACATTCACTACAAACACACTACATACACTGCATTCATTGTACACACTCTGCACTCACTACAAACACACTAAATTCATTATACACACTCTGCACTCACTACACAAACACTACATTCACTATACACACTGCACTCACTACAAATACACTACATTTATTATACACACTGCACTCCCTACAAATACACTACATTCATTATACACACTCTGCACTCACTAAAAACACACTGCATTCATTATACACACTCTGCACTCACTACAAATACACTACAATTATTATTCACACTGCATTCACTACAAACACACTACATTCATTATACACGCACTGCACTGCATAGGAGTGTAATTTTTTTTTTAATTTTTTTTTAATGGGGGGGAGGGGGGGGAGACGGGTATCTTGGGTGAGTTCCCACACTTTTTTCCCCAGGACTTGACCCCTGAAGGTACCTCTATGTTGAGTTCTATGACGTTGTACACAAGGCAATTTGTGCCTTTGCACCAGTAATATAAATAAAACCTCTCATTCCTCACAGAATTGTACTGTCCATGTGAAATGTATATGTATATACATTATTCATGACATCATGGGGTGAATTATAATATGGTAGGGCATATGTTATCATGAGGTTAAATTTGAAATAATATGAAATATGTTAATGTGGTGTGAAATGTTATATGGTATATGTTATCATGGGGTTTAATATGAAATAATATGGCATATATTAATATGGTGTTACATATGATATGGCATATGTTTTCATATGGTGAAATTAACTTATAAATAACTTCTGAGACTTTGGTTCCTCCCCCAGACAAAACACATGGGAGGAGATAGAGCAAATAGCAAAGGAGAGGTGCAGAATTATATATTATGGTGCACAAATATAGATAGTTTTTTCCTGTTGGATAAATGGCTCACATAACAAATCAGAATTTATGTAAACAGTAATGCTCTAGGACAGGGATAGGCAACCTTCGGCACTGCAGATGTTGTGGACTACATCCCCCATAATGCTGGCAAAGAATCATGGGAGGTGTAGTCCAAAACATCTGGAGTGCCGAAGGTTGCCTATGCCTGCTCTATGAAAATAGGATTTGTGAAATTCCATTGGATGTTTCCATTGGATTGAGACATTCCCAACTGCTCTGTGATTGGCTTATTTAGCTATAGTGAGCACTGTGTGATACAGCAGAGATCTATTAACCAAATCCTGGTCTAGTGGAATTACAGAGTATGAGCCTCTGGCTTCCATTCACTTGCTCGGCTAGTTTCCATTCATTCTATTTTTTTATTTTTGAATTAGTTGCTCTGTCAGATGCACGGCTTTTGCTTCAGTGCCTGGAGGGTTCCTTTAAGTAGTATTGAGGCACTGGCCTACAAAGCGATTAGTGAGAATGTTGCTCTAATATTAAAGGGATTTGTCAATCAACCAACTTCGAATTCGGGGGTCAACACAATTCTGCTTTAGTTCAACTAAAAAATAAATGGGCAAAACTCATTTTTAAAAAGGTCAAATCCAACATGTAAAGGGCATTTTTAAATTGGGCACCATGTGTAAACTGCATCTTGTATAATAAGAGACCTATGAGAATGAATGACTTAATTTCTAGTGAAATCACATGAACGCATTTTAATCCCAAACCCTGTAATACAGGTGGATGATGTTTGCTACCTGCTCCCAACTCTGTCTATTCACTAGGCTGCTTTCATTTTACTCTGCAAAGCAAATAGTAAGAAAATAAAGGACACTTATCAGCCCTACAAATCTCATCCACCAGAACAGACATTAATTTATTCATACTTGCTACAACTGGTTCTTCTGTCTCATACAGGGGTCTATCACTGCAGGTATCTGCATTCCAAAACGTAACTCCTGACAGGAAATGTATTTGAACATTTATATAAATATTACACAAGATGTTTGTCCTAAAAGTTATTTTAATGCAGCTAACATACATAGTTTTTGTTAAGGATCATTATTAAAGGAGGACTGGAATCACCCTTCATTTGAGGGCCCTATTTAACCATGCCCTGCCGAGAGTCTCATGAGGAAGGATTTCCCAAGTAAGTGGATTAATCTCATAAGAGTTGGCATTAGGCTGCTAGAGGGGTACACTGGAAATGTGGCAGGCTTATGCAATGTATTATCATATACTGTAATTAACCCCCCAATATTTTTGCTTAAGTCAGGTGTTTTTCAAAGCCCATTCCAGTTTGTGAGCATTGAAGTTGGTGTTTAGTGAATGAATGAGTGCGCAGGATCTTGGAAATACATATTTAATTATTTTATTTTTTTCGTTTCCAATATACTGACCTACTATGTCTTAGGTCGTCCTGCCCTCTAGTGGAAGTAATCAAGTATACACTTCCTAAATTCCAACCAACCTCTGCGTGAAATTAAACACTGTGATCAAGGATTGCAATGATAATGCACCCCTTACAATATTTAACTAATACTTTAACTATTTAAACTGTGTAACAGTGTATAGTATTTAAATGTATCCCTAACAGGAAAAATCTTAACATAGCAAAACACATCATGGTGAATAATAAAAGTTTTATTATTCATTAATGAAGTAAAAAAATCTTATGAATTAAAATTGTAAATTAAGCAGTCAAAGTGCTTTAATCTTAAAGTGAATTTTTATCACTCCCTTTAGGACCTAATTGTAAGCTTGGATATGTAGGAGTCAGGAAAAGGAAGACAAGTTAGGTTTAATGTTCACATTGCATTTATTGTGCATTTTATACCATATAGCTATTGTATGAGAGTGTAAGGCTTCGTCTGTGTGTGTGGGGGGACAACGTATTACAGGGGAACCAGTCATTCCTTAGAAATTATGTTTTTTTTTAGTTTTTGTTTTTAATAAAACACTAAAAATCACATTAGAAAAGTATTACTATAAGAAAACCATTTCCATTAGATGTCCCATTTCCTTTTAAATATATATAAAAAAAGATTTGGCAATTTACATCACAATCCGTTCAGTCCAGGCAAAGTCAGGGGACCCATTACATAAAGGTAGGAGAAGAAGAAACATTGTTTAAGTTCCATTCTCGTTTGTGTGCTGTCTCTACTGATGTGGTAAGGACAGAGCTTATAGCAATGACTGATGTGGAGGTGGATACAGTCACTACTTGCAGGATAACAGTTGTAGATGTCTATTGTACATTTTATTTTTCATATGTCATAAATATACTCTTGCTAAATATCGGGAATAAATAAAGATGTTAAAATATTGGACAGTTTTCCCCGTCATCACCCTAATCCTTGAGAAAGGCAGAATTCTTATTTTAAGATAATTCTAATCTGTACCCAAAGGCTGTTGGACCTCAGTTGTGTGTTAAAAGTCAAATCTATCTTTAATATTACTGCCTGCTACCTAATCTAATTATAGGAGTAATCATCAACTCAGTAAGATTTAGCTCTTCACTAGCTCAGCAACTTAAAACTCCAAAATATGTTTGAGAAGTGGTGAGCAAGCAAGATTGAATAGTAGCAAAATTCACTATGACTGTGCTTTGGTAATGTGGGCATGAAGGAGATTGATGAGGAATATTCTACACTAATCAAGGTATGTGTATGAACAAGCCTTTAAAAAATGATTGAAATATAATGCCACCGCAATGTTTTTCTGTGGGTAGGGTATTACTGACCTGAAGGGAGAATGACAAAAGTAGCTTAGAAGATGAAAGAGCTCAGCTTTGAAATGACTACATTTCAAGAAATGCAAAGTCAACCATATACAGACAGTGGACAGGAACAGTGGTATAATGTAAGAGACAGATTATGGAACAAAAGATACATGAGAGCGCTATCAGCATAGAGATGGTATAGGAGTTTTGACTAAAGGATTACAAGGTAGCAATGAAAAACGTATAGTCAATCTGCAAAGGGTTTGTAGAACTGGGTGGTTCACAGCATCAGAAGCAGCAGTAAGGTCAAGCAGAATTTGTAGAGAGTAATGACCTTTGAATTTAGTAGATATTAAATCATTGGTCACTTTGTTTTAATTTTTTTCCAATTTTGACACCCTTGTGGGTTGCACTAACCAGAGTGAAGTGAACTGACTTTGCAGTTGGAATAAAGAAGGTTAGTCAACTGAATATATACAAGCTCCTATGGGAGGCAGGAGACAGCAAGGTTACAAGATGACATCGAGACAAAGAAGATACATTGATAGATGGTTTTTAAGACGAGATTAATAATTCTGTGTCAAGATAGCGAAAGAAGCTAGTTAGATGTCAGGAGAGAGATGAAATTCAAATAAAAAGAGTGGAGGAAAGTGATTAAAGTGGCTGTGTCACAGGGAATTGGCGCTATATGGGGAAAAAAATGATTATCCCCCTTGAATAGATTTGTCTTCCTATCCCTTTTTTTTTTTTTTTTAACATTTTTGGCACAGGTCTCCTGATTTACTTCTACAAAGCCATTTGATTTTTTTAAACTTTTTTTTATTTTAAAACAACAAGTATTTTTCTTGGGAGGGAGGCGAGAGGTATAGTTTCCCTTGCAGGCTCTGTCCATTGTCAGCTATGAACACTGATAACAGACAATATTATGCACAGAATCGACATTGGGTATCCCAGTTCCTGGCTGCCTAAGTCACGTATGCTAGGAGTGTAACACGGCCCCGGCACATAATTACAGATTACTCTGTATGTCCACTGTTTAAACTGGAACACTGCACATACATATTCACCTCAGCAAGTAGTCATGGTGCTTAGAGTAGCCCTTTGACACCAGTAAGAGGTAACAAGTACATAATGGGTCTAAAATTCCACGAGTAGTGTAATATTTCATTTATGTAAGCTACAGCAGGAACAGATGTAGTTAAAATCTAGTCAAGAACAATATTGTATTACAAGATATACAGAGAATGTCCTCACTTGACATAGCACGTATACAAACATTATTATTAGAATAGCATTGTACAATTATAAAAAAAGGGGTTATTTAGAGGTGAAGTTTACAATGTATGAGGATTGTGAGGTAGGTGAATGTAAATCATTATGTGTGACTGGGATTCGAACCTGGGAATCCAAATTCAATTACATTAATGTTACCACTGCTCTAACCAACCAATATGAAATGTTCTATTACACCACGATTTGTGTCCATGTGTATGTGATCATCAATTATAACATTATCAGCCCATTATTTTTCAAGAAAAAAAAAAAATCACAAATACTATGTAGCTCAGCATTAACTCACACACCAATTATTTTGCATTTTTCACTCTCCCTACCTCTCTTCAATATATTCAGAATTTCATCTCTGTTCTGAATGTTCACTGTTTGATAAAAGCCCTGTGTTCTCTGGACTGAAAGATTGACCCTTGCATTATCAACGCAATTCTGTCTTGCTTTATTACAAACAGTGGAATAGGCCTATTTTAAGACCCGTGAGTGCCCTTTTATATAGATACTATTGTCATGGTCAGAGTCTGTGCGCAGGCAACTTATTGACCTGAATTTCTGAAAAAGACAATCAATCTCTCTCTCTCTCTTTTCTGAGTAGTTCCTTGTACATCACGAGAAATTGAAAGTGGTATAAAACCTTGTAAGATTTTAATCAAGACATTTACAGCCACAATTTTATTCTCAAGAAACTTTAGAAAGTGGAAATAAATGCAAAAATCAGAAGCAGAAGCCATGATTATGACCGTGTGTTTGAATGAGACAAAAAAAAAAAAAAAAAAGCAATAGCCAATTTTTATTGACATTTTTTTTGGGAAGGAGTTTCTATAAATTTAACATTGTCCTACACGTCTCAGTTCTGCTCTACTGTAGCATTTATTTAGCATATAGTGCTTCGTCGTCAGACAAAGGCTTGTTAAACCCTCCCTGAGCTACATATTTATTTGTGATACTGCCAGCAGAAAGTTCAGTATTTCTTTATGCACTAACTTTGAAATGTAAATGACAGTGTCTCTCTATATTTCACTGAAAGTATAAAACGCAAATCCTTACCTCAGGTACTCCCATTTTTCTACATGCTTCCAGGAAGTTTTCAACATTCCTTCTGCATTTAGCCATGCTAAGTTTTGGCTGCAAGACAAAGACAATACAAAATCAAATCAGATGAGTATCTTATTTACGGTAATGCAGTTATTTCAGCAGAAACTCACTATAATATACCACCAGCATGTATTTATTTTCCAGCGAAATGATAATGTATCCCAATACGGGTGAGTGATTGTTTAACTTAGGGAAACAGTTTAACTTTAGAAACAAACGAGCCAATATATATTCTGATATGAATATCTGAGAAAAGTTTAGTAGTTGGTTTTATGCTATTTTTATTGTGACCGTAAGAATTCTATTTTTTTTTTCTTTTTGCTGCATTTTCCAATACCCATAGTAATCTAATAAGATCACGGACTCTTATGAACAGGGGAAGAAGCATGGTGGGTGTTATTGTAGCCTACCATGTGCACAGGACCATCAGGACTATGTGGCTCAACGTTTCAACAGTTTTCCAGCATTATTTACCAAGATTATGGGACCTGAAAAGATTTACATTTTCTTTGGCGACACGTGGGCTAGATATTTATAAACTAAACACCTGCTGTATTAACCCTGCATCATCATCATTAACCCCAAACCAAGTTATAAACCCGGAGCCAATGAACGTAAGTCCTGCACCAACATCTATACCCCCACACTGCGCCATAGAATGAACTTCAAACACAGCAAATGCAAGTGGCACGGTCATAAAGTGTATTCATTTCTCATTATAACAGGGGACTCTGTGCATTTCATGACACCTCGCAGGACTCCAGCCTATTGGCCTCCCAGCAACGACCCTGGAAACTCCCACTAACCTTAGGCAGCACTGGGACCTCTTAACCCCTTCACCACCCAAACACAATAAACTAAACAACACTACACTATTACTAAACATGAATCTTTACAGTAACACTAAGCCTCTGTAGATGTATTCTTCTGCTTTATACTTTTATATTTATAGTTTGACATTACAGCTATAATTGTACTGCTATATCGGCGTGTATTAACACATTGCATATACTTTTAGTATCACTTTTTTGCCAATTATAAGAATTAAGCAGTATTAACGCCTCCTAAATCCCTCGAAAATAAGATTAATATTTCCTTTTTCTGTCTTTTGCTCTGTGTTGGCATTCTGTACATTTTCATTATACTGCAACACACACCTCCCACATTAGCAACCATACCTCCTTTCCATGTTCCTTGGCCACGGAGTTATACTTAATATCACTTTCTAGTATCAGACTTAGCAACTCATTAAACTCAGCATCTTTACAGAACATTGGCGTGAAATGTAAAGATCTCTTGAAAATCCATATCGTTACAGTAATGTTCTCTAACTATATTTTATCAAAGAGAAGAACACATCAGTATATCAGGTCTCCCGATTTTGACAGTGATCTCCAATATAATAGAATGAATATAATGCCCAGCAAATGGCACCATCAATCCAACCCATCTCTCATACTTAATATAAAAATAACAGGAGAAAAAAAAATGAGCAGGAAAAAAAAAAAAGTAATTATAAGGAAAGCGTAAGAAAAAAAGAGTAAAGGAAAAGGAAGACCCACCTCCCAATATAAGCCTAACATTTCATGAAGTGCACATTTATTTCACAGAAATAATTTGATCTTCCTATACTGGGGATGGATCTGATATTGATTTGCTTCTTAGATAGACTATACAAGCCTAATGTTTATATGTGGTTAATCCTGTGTGTGTGCCAATTCCACATCCCTATTATTCATACATATTTTATGGTGTCCAGATGTGATAACAAGCATGAGCTCCATTTAACTTACAACAGCAGGAGAAGGCACGTGGATGCTCCCTACTGACCGAGGTCGGATTTGATTGACTAAATGGCAAAGAACAACTCCATCCATTAATGCAGATCCTAGATCTTCAGGGAGGCAAACCTTTAACCGTATTTCAATATTCTGAAATTAAATAAGAGAAAGAATGATTCTGTTACTTTTTATTGATGACTTTTTCACTTGAACAGATATATTCGTTATTAAAACCAACTTCAGTAAATTGTACTTTTTTATAGTATAAGTCATCGATTTCTTCTCCGCATACGGACGTAACCTTTCCTTTCTGACCTCAACGGCTTTTGCATCTTCCTCTTCATTACTTCCAAAGAGGTCGATATCATTATCTTCCTCTTTCTTTTTTGGGGCTTCAGCAACAGTGTCAACTTAGACCTCTACTTGGGCAGGGAGCTTGCAGACAAAAGTTGCAGGTCTGGGCTGATCTGAGGTAGCACACTTCTCCAGTGTATTGACCTGGCTCTCCAACTTAGAGATAGCTAACAGCAGATCTTTCACCACTTTATGGAGGTTCTGATTCTCGTGTTCCAAGGTAGAAACCCGAGACAGGAGTTCATGGTTGTCTCCACCGCTTGCGAGCACTGCAGCCGTGCTTCCGGACAGCAATTTTTAGATATTCTCCCTGGCACTGGCAATGTCACGAAGGATTTGCTCACTCCCACCTCCTGTTTCTGATTTAGAGTGTTTTCTGCCAGTTTCTTGCTTAGATTTTCATAATACTGTTCTCGGCATCTTATATATGTCCTCTCCTGCAACTGTCATCAAAACAAAACTCTAAGCCCTCAGTGAATACTATCCTAGAAACCTACTTTTCTACCTTACCCTTACCTTTTGTGTCACTGTACCCCACTCCCTCTAGCATGTAAGCTCCAACTCGTCTGGTTACAAACATGTGTCTGTTAGTCCACCCATTGTACAGTGCTGCGGAATGTGTTGGGGCTTTATAAATAGAAACATAGAATGTGACGGCAGATAAGAACCATTCGGCCCATCTAGTCTGCCCAATTTTCTAAATCCTTTCATTAGTCCCTGGCCTTATCTTATAGTTAGGATAGCCTTATATAATAATAATGTACCCTTCACTCATTCTCGTCTCTAAAAGTGGTTATTAGGGACTGCCTGATTTAATTTAGTCATTGCTGTATGCGGCTAGTGTACGCTACATTCACAACTTTTCTGATCTTTTTCAAAGTGTAAGTGATAAAGGAGCCACAGCTGCGTGCATACTTGGTTGGTGGCTCTGCTACTCACTGCAACTGTGATACCAGTTTTGTTTAAATTAATAGCATCTGCAGTATGGCTGCTATCTGCTAATACATACTATTTGATGTGTGGAACTGCCGCTAAGGGCTAAGCCATTTATCCCCTATAAACCTCCTGGACACAGAATTACGGGACAAGATCAGTCCCCACAGACTGGTATAAGAGGATCTTGACCGATGAAGCCTCTTCATGTTGAGGAATGGGGTCTGTCTTCTACTGAGGGCTGCTGCAGAAGTGTAATAAGGCTCTTATTGTGTATTAAAACATGAGGGGATCGTTTTTAAATACTCGGCTCCTTTAACCATCACACAAGAGAACCAGGGATTTTGGCACTTAATAAAATTACACATTTTAAGATCTAGAGGAATAAACAGTACTCGATCGTTGACCTTTTAAAGTATAGTAGAGAATAACTTGAGAGGAAAATGGAGCATCCAGACTCCAGAGAAATTTGCTGCCAACTTGGTTGCAAGGAGTACAGTTTCAGACACAAAATAATTTTCATTTTTAAAACTTTTTTCCATTTTAAAATCAGTCTAAACGATTAGTAGAATATTTGGGGGAGATTTATCCTTTTACAACTGGATTTTTGGAGAGTTTGGGGGCAATTTATTAAAATTGTCAATTTTTTTTTTCATCTGTTGCTTTTTTGTGCTATAACCATTTTTTTTTTTTTTAAATATATACCGTTTTTTTCAATGACGCAACAGATTAATTCATCCTTCTGCCACTTTTTAAAACAGATATTGAGAAGCGTGAGGGAGGTGGGATAAGGGGGAGCGATAGTGCCAGGAATACAGCTTTGCATTCCTGGCACTATAGTATCCCTTTAATAAATACAATGAAAATAATGACAGAGTTTAGCCAAGACCAATCCTGTGTCTCTTGGTTTGCAGTTTAATGAAACCATTACGGGTTCCCCTGCTATTATAATTTATCATAAATGGTATAAGGCGAACATTACCTCTCGAAGACTGTCTGTGAGTTCTTTTTCTTCTCTCATTTGTTCCATTTTCCTTCTAATTGTGAACTGAGGATCAACTGCTTCCAAATTCCTCTGCGGCCTCATGAACACTAAAGAAGAATGCAAGAAACACATTTATATATACAGTTATATGTGTGGCACAATAACAACTGAAAATCAGTAAAAATAAATAAATAAAAAAAGCAAAAACAGAATTAAATGCTGGTTTGCCAAAAAAAAAAATAATAAAAAAACTTGCAATACATTCATGAACATGTAGTGATGAAAGCAAACCGTGATGCAGATTTGAGTAGCACATACATCAGTGTTGATGTGTGATTACAAGCCCTTAACTAGTTATGGAATCATTAAATTATTTTTAAAATTGCGATGTCTGTGTCACCAAAAACAAGTTAACAGCCATGTCTTCAGAAGATAATTTTTTCTGAAAAATGAGTACCAGGGGTCAAACAAATTGTGATGGGATATTGGAAACCATTGCATCATGATGTTTTCAGGCAGGTACACTTTTGCAACATAGAAAAGGTGTTTCTTTCTATAATATTTATTATACAGATGAAAAACTAATTTCAATTTAAATAAATTATGCAAGATAAAAATGTATGTTTGAATTGCTCAGCTGTATTAATGGACAATGAAAGTCTCCCTTGGGTCAAGAATAGAAGCCCCAGAGACAAGATCCGTGTTTATTCTCAAGAAATTAATTTGAAAGAAAATACATGTAAACATTCACCTTGGACTATACGTTCAATAACACCCAGCTCAGAGCAAATAGAACAATCATCAGCCACGTCAGTTCAAATGTGCCTATCACTGGCAAACAGACACTTATGTGATTATATTAGGTCACTAATTGTAATGTAACACGTAATAAATAGACAGATAATCCTGTGCTTGTGTCTTTTAAACTCAACTGTGCCCGAGAAATTCTGTTTAAGACCTTTAACCCCTTAAGGACACATGACATGTGTGACATGTCATGATTCCCTTTTATTCCAGAAGTTTGGTCCTTAAGGGGTTAAGCAAAGTTTGAGAAAAGCAGAAATTCACTATAGATGGAATTTTCACACATTCTGGTGACTGAAAAATTGTTCTTAAGTTCTCTAGATGCAGACATTTCAATGGTGCAATGCATTAAAAAAGACTAGACAAATATTTTATTCATATTTGTTAACTAGTAATTTCCCTTATTATTTATACACATATCATAGATAAGGACACTGCAGACTTTACTGCATATGTATACATAACTAGTCATAAGATAAGGATGAAATGTAAAACAAAAAGAATAAAAGGGGGAGTAAGTGGAAGGGGGGGGCGGGGTCCATAATCATTTCTACTAATTTCTACTCCTTGTATAATTAGTGCATGATGCACTGATCCACAATAGACCTTCAAGGCACTGTTATGTATGATGTACTTGCTTGTTAGGTAACAAATTCCCCTGATCTCATTATTGCTAGGAACAAAGCCCTACCCCAAATCCACGAGGAGACATATCTAGACCTTGTACCCAAGCTAACAATATATTAGACCTTCAAACAACATAGAAGAATAACAATAGGTTGTGGAGACATTCAATACAGCACAGGCAAGACCAATGCTGAATGTGTACACCCTATTTCCATAAATATTCATATTAAATCATACAGGGTAATATTAAATATGTTTTTTTGTATCCAAGATAAAGATTCAAGGTGTGGTGAATACCTTCCCAACAGATACCTGAAAAACAGAGAATACAGACACTCACTTACCAACCGGGTTCCGCTCCTACGAATTGGTCGGTAAGTGAGGAGTTAAGGGATTCCCTGCTCTGGTGCGTTTGGCTATGTTCGGGGAAACTTCCCCAAACATAGACGAACGCACCAGAGCAGGGAACCCGTCTAATCTATGTTCGGGGAAATTTCTTTCCGCATTCCTTAGCTGGCAGGACCCATGGTCGCAGTGGTCCAGAGGGCGGCCGGGCTCCCTGGAGTGATGGGCCCAGTCGCAGCTGGGACCCCTGCGACTGCGGTAGTTCCACCACTGCCTAGTTATATTCCACCCCTAAATGCAAAGTAATATAATTACTGACCTTTACTCCATCAGCAATGTTTTATATTACAGGGTTAAAACTAAAGGGCTACTTCACCCAGACCACGTCATTAAGCTGAAGTGCTCCTTTAAGAACTTTGATTTTCAAAAGACTTTACATTTTGCAATATTACGCAATATCATGCTTCTTATCTCAAGTATTGGATTCAATATATGGATAAATATATTAAAAAAAATTAAAAGTCATTGAGTTCCTTTAATTGATATCTATAACTGGTGCTCTATGACAGCTGCAATAAATGCAAGAATGTAAAATGTGAGTATTTCTATTATTTTTAAAGTTAGTTAATTTTTTTTAATGCATTATTTTTATTATTTTTAAAGGTAGTTAATTTTTTTTAATGCATTATGTATTGTTTATTTAAGTACAGAGAGCAATAAACAATGTATCAAAATTATCACTACATTATCTTTTAAATGCAGCAAAAATTTAGTTTATCCACATGGGGGAAGTATAACCCTTTCAATGGCAACAAATCAGCTTGTGATTTTATGAAGGCCACTAGTTTTATATACAATGACTTCATAGTAATGATTACATGTCATGCATTTATCCAAATAGATTTTAATCACTTCATTTGCAATATCTTAAGCTCTATCAGGCAAAATGGTCATATAAAGGAACACAAATATACAGAGAATGTCATGACCAGAGGCCTAACTACAAACCATGGGGCACCGGTGTGAAAATTGCCCTGGCCCCCCCCATAGGTCTACCCCCACCTCATACATCGACTCCCCCCCCATATGTCCACCCCCTCCCCACATACACATGCAGACAAACAGATACACATGCAGACATACATACAGACACACACACACATATATATACACACAGAGTAACATACATACAGACCCACATACACTAAAACACACACATGCAAGATGTTTAAGTCACTTTCCTGTTTCCTAACTTTTAGATGCAGGAGTGTGACTTTCCCTGGGGTTCAGTGGTGGCAGATTAGGCTGATGGGAGGCAGAGTTCCCACTCTGACTCCCTCTCCTTTCTCCTGCGTGGCTGTCACTTCCTCCCAGCGACTGACGTCATCACAGGGACCCAGTCGAGCTGTTAAAGCGCCGCAGCGGTGACCGGTGCCCCCTGGATATTCATGGTCATTGGGGGGCCCTAACAGCATGGGCCACCCGATGAACACCTTCAACGTGGCCCCGGTGGTTAGACTGCACGGGCCAGGGCCGCAGCACATGGCAGCGGGCACCCAGTCGCATTGGTCCACAGTGCGGTCGGGTCCCCTGGAGTGACGGGCCTGGTCGCAACTGCGATAGTTACGCCAGTGGTCCCTACCCATCCAGCACACATATACACTGGATACATAAGATATATGGATGGGTAGGGTCATCCTGTATAATATAAATCCTACTTACATGGACAGGGAAATGTAAGAGGAAAACAATCCCTATGCCCATGTACATTTAGGAGTATTAAAAAGGGGGAAATATGGTATTTTTTTCCTTTCTTACGCCCCATGGTAATGGAGTTTGGCCCATAGAAATAGTATGCATAGGGTGTCCTGTTAGTTCTCACATTAAAATGACAACGCTAAATATTATAACCACTGCAGCTAGAGGCGTAACTAGAAACCATGGGGCCCGGTGTGAAAACTGCCATGGGGCCCCCCCACATATGTCTACTCCCCTGCCACATTCCCCACCCATACGTTGCCCCCCCCACACATGCTGACAAACAGATACACATGCAGACACACAGACAAACACACATACAAACACAACACACACACTCAGAAACATACAGACACACATACAAACAAACACACATATATACAAAATGTTTCAGTCACCCTCTTGTTTCCTACATTTTAGGTGCAGGAGGGTGACTTTCCCTGGGGTCCAGTGGTGGCTCAGCCTGATGGGAGTCAGTGTTTCCACTCTGACCTCCTCCACTTACTCCTGCGCGGCTCCCGGTGTAAGCTGGGAGGAGTGACCGGGGCAGTCACTTCCTCCCAGCCTTTGATGTCATCTGAGGGGGACCGGTCGTGCTGTTAAAGCACAACAGCGCTGACCGGCCCCCTTGAAATTAATTTCCATAGGGTGGCCTTAAGAGCAAGGGCCACCCGATGGGCCCCTTCAATGCGGCCCCGGCGGAAATACCGCGTGGGCCGAAACACATGGAGGCGGGCACCGCGGTTATTCCACCACTGACTGCAGCTCATTTAACTTAAAGATACACTGCAGACCTTTAAATTACATCAGCTTGCTGAAGTGCTTTATGCGTGAAGAGTGTGTTCTCTTTTTTTCAGTTTACAAAAAGTGCAGATATCAAATTGGCATGTTTATAAAGTAATCTGGTTACAGCTACCTAGCTGTGAATCAAACAGGGCCGCCATCAGGGCATGACAACCGCAACGGTTGTCATGGGCCCGGCGGTCCTGGGGGGCCCGGACTGCTAAGGTCGTCCGGGCCCCACATTCAGTGGGTACATACCTGCGACCCCGTTATGTACCCACAGGGCCAGCCTCTTCTCCTGGGGGCCCAGCAGCCGGTCACCTCAGGGCCCCCAGAGGCTGGCCCTGACAGCCGGCCGGCGCGCGAGGGAGCACTCTCCTCTGAGTGCTTCCTCTTCAGCTCCCTCGCGCACCGTACTGATGCCGGAGCCGGAAGATGACGTCATCTTCCGG
>OW240912.1:324724069-324776491 GCA_933207985.1 Pelobates cultripes | reverse complement strand
CAAACACACACACAGTCAGACACAAACACACACACACATTAACTTTTTTTTTATTTAAATCCCCCCCCAACCTCCTTACCTTTGGGAGTGCTGGGGGGGGGTCTCTCTCCCTGGTGGTCCAGTGGCTGCAGGGCGGGCGGCGCTGGCAGGGCGGGCGGCCGGCGAGGGAGCACTTCCCATGAGCTGACTGCTCAGCCCCCTCGCGCGTCGGCTGCAGAGTGAGGCTGGGAACCGGAAGATGACGTCATCTTCCGGCTCCCAGCCTCACTTTGCGGTGCGCGAGGGAGCTGAGCAGTCAGCTCATGGGAAGTGCTCCCTCGCCGGCCGCCCGGGATGTCAGTTATCCGCAAGGCTAACAAGGCATCTGCCCTGGGCATTTGGGGGGCGGCGTTTTTTGCCGCCCCCTGAAAAATGCCGCCCAAGGCAAATGCCTTGTTTGCCTCGCGGCTAATACGTCCCTGCATACATATAGGCATACAGAGACATACATACAAAGACATATAGGCAAACAGACACATACATACATACACACAGAGACAGACAGACACATACATGCATGCATACTGAGGCATACCGTCATACAGACACATACATACATACAAAGACATATAGGCATACAGAGACATACATACATACATACATACATAGTACATACAGAGACATCCAGGCATCCAAAAACATACATACAGAGACATACAGAAATATACATACATACATACATACATACATACATAGACATGCAGGCATATATAGACATACAGAGACATACAGGCATACAGAGACATAAAGGCATGCAGTTACATACATGCATACAGAGTTACATACATGCATGCAGAGGCATGCAGTTACATACATGCATACAGAGACATACATACAGAGATATACAGGCATATATAGACATACAGAGACATACATACAGAAACATACATAAAGGCAGGGCCAGATTAAGAGCCCAGTGGGCCTGGTGCTGACAATTATGACGGGCCTAATTACAGAATCATATCGACCAAAAACAGTAAAACACTCCCAAGCATCATGTATCTGATGGAGATGGTGCTGGAGAGAAAGAAAACAGCAGCTATAAGAAAACACATACCCTAGGCTAATCTATCACTAATTTATGTTTTCATATTTCAAGTAAATCCATAACCCCTAACAGCAGTGTCCAGTAAGCAGGAAGTCAATGGGCACGGTAAAAGGGTGTGCCACTGACACAAATCACGTAACCTGCCAAAAGGGCGAACATGCCCAAAGAATTAGAAGGCCAGCCTGGTATGAATGCATGTCAGGCTGCCTGCCAATCATGCAGCTGGCCAACTAAGGGTATCAGGGGCGGACTGAGAGCCTTTGGGGCCCCCGGGCAAAATTAGATCCCAGGCCCTTTGAAGGCCAAATATATGTGCATTAAATAAATGTTAAATATAACTCATAATACAGCATTCCTTTGGATGTGTATATTGTGAAGACCTGTGTATCAATGCATGTTTGTATTTGAGTCTGTGTGAATGCACTTGTGCATGTCGGGATGACTACATGTGCTTTTTTTTGTATATAGTGTCTGTGTGAATGCATATGTGACAGGTGACAGTGTGTGAGGGAGAAGGTGACAGGTGGAAGAGTGTGGGAGGTTGTGACAGGTGGCAGAGTGAGGGGGTACCTGGTGGCAGAGTGAGGGAGGGGGGGGTTGAGTGGTGGCAGAGTGAGGGGGAGACACAGTAAGTGGGGGTGACTAGTGACATAGGGAGGGAGAGGGGGTGACTAGTGACAGAGTTAGGGAATGGGTGACTAGTGGCAGAGTGAGGGAGGGAAGGGGTGACTGGTGACAGAGTGAGGGGATGACTGGTGACAGAGGGAGGGAGTGACTAGTGACAGAGGGAGGGAGTGACTAGTGACAGAGGGAGGGAGGGGGTGACTGTCACTAGTCACTCCCTCCCTAACTCTGTCACTGTGTCACCCCCTCCCTCACTCTGTCACTAATCACCCCCTCTGACAATAGTCACCCTCTTCCACACTCTGTCACTAGTCACCCCATCCCTCTCTCTGTCACTAGTCACTCCCTCCCTAACTCTGTCACTGTGAAGGAAGGAAGGGGTGACTGGTGATAGAGTGAGGGGATGGCTGGTGACAGAGTGAGGGAAGGGATGACTAGTGGCAGAGTGAGGGAAGGAAGGGATGACTGGTGACAGAGTGAGGGAATGACTGGTGACAGAGTGAGAGAGGGGGTGACTAGTGACCGAGTGAGGGAGGGAGTGGGTGACTAGTGACATAGTGAGGAAGGGGGTGACACAGTGATAGTCACCCCATTCCTCCCTCTGTCACTAATCACCACCTCCCTCACTCTCACTAGTCACACCCTCCCTCTCTCTGTCACTAGTCACACCCTTACTCACTGTCACTAGTCACACCCTTACTCACTGTCACTAGTCACACCCTCCCTCTCCCTGTCACTAGAGTGAGGGGGTGACTAGTGACAGAGTGAGGGGGGTGACAGGTGACAGAGTGAGGGAGTGAGGGAAGGGGTGACTAGTGGCAGAGTGAGGGAGGGGTGACTAGTGACAGAGTAAGGGGATGACTGGTGACAGTGTGAGGGAGGGGGTGACACAGTGACGGAGGGAGGTGGTGACTAGTGACAGAGTGAGGGAGGTGGTGACTGTCACTAGTCACCACCTCCCTCACTCTGTCCCTAGTCACCCCTCCCTCTGTCACTAGTCACCCCTTCCCTGCCTAACTGTCACTAGTCACACCCTCACTCACTCTGTCACTAGAGTGATGGGGTGACTAGTGGCAGAGTGAGGGAAGGAAGGCGTGACTAGTGACAGAGTGAGGGGATGACTGGTGACAGAGTGAGGGAGGTGGTGACTAGTGACTAGTGGCAGAGTGAGGGAAGGGGTGACTAGTGGCAGAGTGAGGGAAGGAAGGGGTGACTAGTGACAGAGTGAGGGAGGGGGTGACTGTCACTAGTCACACCCTCCCTCTCTCTGTCACTAGTCACACCCTCCCTCACTCTGTCATTTGAGTGAGGGGGTGACTAGTGACAGAGTGAGGGAAGGGGTGACTAGTGGCAGAGTGAGGGAAGGAAGGGGTGACTAGTGACAGAGTAAGGGGATGACTGGTGACAGAGGGAGGGAGGTGGTGACTAGTGACAGAGGTGATGACTGTCACTAGTCACTAGTCACCATCTCCCTCACTCTGTCCCTAGTCACCCCTCCCTCTGTCACTAGTTACCCCTTCCCTCCCTAACTCTGTCACTAGTCACACCCTCCCTCACTCTCTCACTAGTCACACCCTCCCTCACTCTGTCACTAGAGTGAGGGAAGGGGTGACTAGTGACAGAGTGAGGGAAGGGGTGACTTGTGGCAGAGTGAGGGAAGGAAGGCGTGACTAGTAACAGAGTGAGGGAGGTGGTGACTGTCACTAGTCACCAGCTCCCTCACTCTGTCACTAGTCACCACCTCCCTCTGTCACTACTCCCTCCCTCCTTCTGTCACTAGTCACCCCCTCCGTCCCTTACTCTGTCACCAGTCATCCCCTCCCTCTGTCACTAGTCACCCCCTCACTCTAGTGACAGAGTGAGGGAGGGTGTGACTAGTGACAGAGAGAGGGAGTGTGTGACTAGTGACAGTAAGGAAGGTGATGACTAGTGACAGAGTGAGAGAGGGGGTGACTAGTGACAGAGTGAGGGAGGGAGTGGGTGACTAGTGACAGAGTGAGGGGATGACAGGTGACAGAGTGAGGGAGGTGGTGACTGTCACAGGTCACTAGTCACCACCTCCCTCACTCTGTCCCTAGTCACCCCTCCCTCTGTCACTGGTCACCCCCTTCCTCACTCTATCACTAGAGTGAGGGGGTGAACAGTGACAGAGTGAGGGAAGGGGTGACTAGTGGCAGAGTGAGGGAGGTGGTGACTGTCCCTAGTCACCACCTCCCTCACTCTGTCACTAGTCACCACCTCCTTCTGTCACTAGCCACCCCCTCCGTCCCTTACCCTGTCACTAGTCACCCCCTAACTCACTCTGTCACTAGTCGTTCCCCTCTCTCACTCTGTCACCAATCATTTGCTCACTCTATCACCAGTCACCCCTTCCTTCCCTCACTCTGCCACTAGTCACCCCTTCCCTCACTCTGTCACCAGTCATCCCCTCACTCTAGTGACAGAGTGAGGGAGGGTGTGACTAGTGACAGAGTGAGGGAGGGTGTGACTAGTGAGGGAGGGGGTGACTAGTGACAGAGTGAGGGAGGGTGTGACTAGTGAGGGAGGGGGTGACTAGTGACAGAGTTAGGGAGGGAAGGGGTAACTAGTGACAGAGGGAGGGGTGACTAGGGACAGAGTGAGGGAGATGGTGACTAGTGACTAGTGACAGTCACCACCTCTGTCACTAGTCACCACCTCCCTCCCTCTGTCACTGGTCACCCACTCCCTCCCTCACTCTGTCACCAGTCATCCCCTCACTCTAGTGACAGAGTGAGGGAGGGTGTGACTAGTGACAGAATGAGGGAGGGGGTGACTAGTGACAGAATGAGGGAGGGGGTGACTAGTGACAGAGGGAGATGGTGATTAGTGACAGAGTGAGGGAGGTGGTGACTGTCACTAGTCAACCCATCCTTCCCTCTGTCACTAGTCACCCACTCCCGCACTCTCACTAGTCACTCCATCCCTCTGTCACTGTGTCACCCCATCCCTCCCTCTGTCACTGTGTCACCCCATCCCTCCCTCTGTCACTAGTCACCCCATCCCTCCCTCTGTCAATAGTCACCCCATCCCTCCCTCTGTCACTAGAGTAAGTGGGTGACTAGTGACAGAGTGAGGGAGGGGGTGACTAGTGACAGAGTAAGGGAGGGAAGGGGTGACAGAGTGAGTGAGGGAGGGGGTGACTAGTGACAGAGTAAGGGAGGGAAGGGGTGACAGAGTGAGTGAGGGAAGGGGTGACTAGTGACAGAGTGAGGGAGGGGGTTACTAGTGACTCAGTGGGGGGGTGACTAGTGACAGTAGGGGGGTGACTAGTGACAGTGACGGGGGTGACTAGTGACACAGTGAGGGGGTGACTAGTAACACAGTAGGTGGGTGACTAGTGACAGTGAGGGGGGGTGACTAGTGACTGTGAGGGAGGGTGACTAGTGACTGTGAGGGGGTGACTAGTGACAGTGACTAGTGACTGTGAGGGGGGGTGACTAGTGACAGTGAGGGGGTGACTCAGTGACAGGGGTGACTAGTGACGGTGGGGGCTGACTAGTGACGGGTGACTAGTAACGGGGGTGACTAGTGACAGTGGGGGGTGACTAGTGACAGGGGGGTGATTAGGACGGGGGAGGGGGGTGATTAGAGCCTACCTGTGCTTCCTCTGCTCTCCCTGGCTGCTGCTCCTTCCCCTCGCTGGGCTCTGTGTGAGAGGAGTAAACAGGAAGTGATGTCACTTCCTGTCCCTCTCCCATCACACAGAGCACCGCGGGACTGGGAGAAGGAGACCTGGCAGGGAGCTGCTGAAGCTGCCAGGTCTCATAGGGGGTGATTTACAGGGCAGTAGGTTGTGGGGCCCCAAGCTGCATCAGGGGCCCCACAACCTATAAATGAAATAGTTTTATTTTTTTTAATTTTGCCGTTCCAGTTGGAGAGATCTCTGATCTCTCCAGCTGGAACAAGGCTGTGCTGCCGGGCCCCTGACTGCCTCGGGCCCTCGGTCCATGACCGATATGCCCGAGTGGTCAGTCCGCCCCTGAAGGGTATACTATGCAGACTATGCAGACAGCACCCTGAGCTTGGCATAAATGCATCTAATGATGCGCTTGCTCAACGCTTTCTAAGGACTGTCCCCTAGCACTCGCTGGTCCACTTGTCTCCTTACCTTCTTACTAGCAGGCAGAAGCTCCTGGTATATAGTCTGGGACAGAGAAAAGCTGTATGTAGTGAGTGTAGAAGAAAGGGAACATGCCACAGTGCTAGAGAGTCCAAAGTCAGCATTACCTTAAAGGATCACTATAGGGTCAGGAACACAAACATGAATTCATGACCCTATAGTGTTAACACCACCATCTAGCCCCCTGGGCCCCTCATGCCTCCTTAAATATAGCAAAATATTACTGTATTCAAGCCTGAAGCTGTAACTCTGCATGCTGTTAGACTCAGAAAAACAAGCAGTCTGCTCACATCATTAGAAGTGGTGGCCTAATCCAATCACAGTGCTTACCCATAGGATTGGCTGAGACTGACAAAGAGGCAGATCAGGGGCAGAGCCAGCGTGATTCAAACACAGCCCTGGCCAATAAGCATCTCCTCATAGAGATGAATTGAATCAATGAATCTCTATGAGGAAAGTTCAGTGTCTGCATGCAGAGGGAGGAGACACTGAATGTTTGGATGCATTTTAGGCAGGCATGACCCAGGAAGGATCTCTAACAGCCATCTAAGGAGTGGCCAGTGAAGTTATCACTAGGCTGTAATGTAAACACTGCATTTTCTCTGAAGCGACAGTGTTTACAGCAAAAAGCCTGACGGTAATGATTCTACTCACCAGAACAAATTCAATAAGCTGTAGTTGTTCTGGTGACTCCAGTGTCCCTTTAACTATATTCATTGTCAGCCAGTCCACACAAGTTTTGTTCCCATACATCCCTCTTAAGTTTCCATACTTAAGTAAGAGTATGTGAAAAGTAGTTGGGGTTGCCACCTTTCGTGGAAAAACATACCGGCCTTGCTAATTTGCATAATTAAATATGTATGGGTGACATCACATGATGTAAATCGCAAGGAGTGACATAAGAGAAAATGCAGACACTAGGGACACTAGCTTGGAGACATGGGGACATTGAGACACTGGGAGACATGGAGGCACTAGGAGGCATGGGGACAGTGAGACACTGGCTGACTGGGGGCACTGGGAGACTAGGGGGCACTGAGACACCAGGGACACTGGCTGGGAGACATGGGGACACTGTGTCCCCATGTGTTTGTCTCATAATGTCTCCCAATGTCCCTTAGTGTCTCAGTGTCTGCCATAATGTCTCCCAATGTCCCTTAGTGTCTCAGTGTCTGCCATAATGTCTCCCAATGTCCCTTAGTGTCTCAGTGTCTGCCATAATGTCTCCCAGTGTCCCTTAGTGTCTCAGTGTCTGCCATAATGTCTCCCAACGTCCCTTAGTGTCTCATTGTCTGCCATAATGTCTCCCAATGTCCCTTAGTGTCTCAGTGTCTGCCATAATGTCTCCCAGTGTCCCTTAGTGTCTCAGTGTCTGCCATAATGTCTCCCAATGTCCCTTAGTGTCTCAGTGTATGTCTCCTTGCAGCCTTTCCCCCATCCCTCACTTCCCTGAGCTGTAGGCTGTATCTGCAGGGTGGGAGTTGCTGTCTGGACTCTCTGTAGCTGCACCCCTGCAGATCAGTGAGTATAGATAGGCAGGGAGGGATATGCTGGAACTTCCTATCCCTGCCTGTCTCCACACACAGTGACCCCTACTGCCCAGTGCGGGTATTGCATAGTAATCTCTTGTTTATACTGAGAGAAATACCAGCATTTGTATTGCCAATATCACTGTATTATTGGCACCTGCCAGGCAGCCTCAAATACTGCCTGTGCCAATAAAATAAAAGCCAGGTGGAATCCCTAAGAGTAGTGTGTGAAAAAAAAAAAATGTAAAAAAAATAAATAAAATAATTTTTTTTTTATAAATCAATGGGCCTGGGCCTGGGCCTGGGCCTGGAGCTGCAGCTCCATCAGCCCCTGTGTTAATCCGGCCCTGCATACAGGCACATAAAGGCATACAGAGACATCCAGGCATATATTGACATACAGGCATACAGAGATATACAGATATACAGAAATATACATACAAGCATACAGAAACATACATACAGAGACATACAGGCATACATACATACATGCATACACAGACAGTAACAATTACATACTTATATCTGTTCAATCTGGTCCCTGGGGTGCATGCTGTCCGGTCCTGTGGAGTCCTGTCTTGCAACCCAGACCCATCACTGGGCGCCAGCCGCACTGTGTGGTACACAAGGAGCAGGGATATGATATAATTCATATCCCCGCATCCTCCACACAGCTTGCGGCATTCACCAGGGTAAGACGCTGGGCGGGCAGTAGGAAGCTGGGCTCCGTGGGCGGAAAGCTCGGGGGCGCGCTCGACCACGCTTCAAGAAGTAACTGGCTGGAAGGGAGCTCAGTGCGATTTAAAAATACATACAAAATAAAAACACATTCATGCATATTTATATGTTCAGTCTTACATACACACAGCCAAATAAATATATGAAAGTTTAAAGAAAACATTATTATTTTAGTTATTACCGAAAAGATAACAACCAGCATGTACATCCAGGGGAGTTCCCATTTATACAGATAAATCTGTTTTCTTTTTTTATTACTGATGTAAATATTTGTATAAACGAAAATATCATATGCACAGCATCCATTACCTACATAATAAACTACATTCAGCTTCTTTTATCTCTCCTTAGATTTGCATCAAAGGGAAAATACATATATTCAAATATTTAAGTATACAGGCGTGTCAGATGGAAAAGACGGGCGATCCTTTTTATCTTCACTCCCTTGAAAGACCAATTCTGCAACAACATGTTGAAGAAAGGTGAGCTGGTTTACTGTCGCAGTGCAACTTAAAAGTCATGATATGTTTTAGAAAGATGTGTTTTAAAATTACTATTATTAATTATTGAAATCTACGCCAGGTATGCATAATTCATCATTGCCTATCATTTCCTTCCATCCAGTCAACATTGCCTCCGCCATACAAATCAAGCTATTGATTTAAAAAAAAAAAAAAAAAACTAGTCAAAAATAATGGGGGTTTAGTTACATTATATGATCTAACAGCCTAATGTCTGCTCTTATGAGATTAACCCACTTACTTAGGGAAAAAATTCCATCTGGGGCTTTCTGCAGTAAAAGGTGTTGTGGATCAGAAATGTTGATCTTTGTTATATTCAGAGAAAGCCCAAATTATTATTACAAGTGCACTTGGAGAAGCGAGAATTAGACACCAGACACCTGTTGGTATTCAAAATAAGCCTCTGCCGTTTTATTTATCAGCTGGGTTTTTATACATTAAAAAGTAAGTGCTTACGTGCAAATACTCTTCGAACAGTAATAGGAAGAGAGTACAGATAAGACATAGGGATGAACGTCATGTACACATAACAAATAAGTTCCAAGGTAAGAAAGAACAGAAAGATTAGAGAAGAGACATCTTAGGTGGGGGCTCTCTGCTCCCAGATCTTAGACATATATGGTCTTAAGTGTTTTAAGCATCAAACAAATAAGGCCCTGGAATGAAGCACCTGTGACAGGGAGAGGTGCAAAACCAAGTAGTTGGCTAGACTCCAAATATATAAAACCTGGGGGCCTCACTCACCTGAACATGCATAAATGGGGTGCTGCTGGGGGCCAAATTATACAATACACAAGATCCAGCGCACTCACTTATCCACTAAACAGCAACTTCAATGCTGACAGATTTTATTTGTTTTGTCAGCATTGAAGTTGCTGTACTGTTGCTTCCCACCATAAATATGCCTTCCCACCATCCACCTTGTTAAACATTTCCCTCTTTCAACTACAGGTAAGGTTTTATTATTAGTGATTTAAAAAAAATATGTGCAAAGAGTGCATGTGAAAATGTATTGCAAAGTTTTAAAAGTTCAATTACTTTTTAAATTAAAATAAAACTGATAAATATGAAAAAGTGAAACCAACCAAAAAAAAAAAGAATCGTCAAGAAAACTAATGCAAGTTTGCAATATCCAATTACAATTTCAAAGTTAACATTCTGGCAGAGTTAAGTTTGTGTAATTATTTCAATATGCCTTGCCCTTGTTTTTGTCATATTTTATGGTGCTTACAAATATTCTGTGACTTAAAAAAAAACACACTTTTTTTTACATAACTAAAAAGCATTGAAGATATCTTTCCAATAAAAAAGGATTCTGACTCGGGTGTTGGCAGCGACAGTGGGGAGAAGCGTTTATCAACAATAGAGGTAATTGTTTTGGTTTTTTTAATTGAAAATTTATTTTTTTCTCAAGTTTTCATTTTTTATGTGTCTAATCCGTTACCTAGAGACACAATAAAAAAAAAACATAAAAAGTACATCTATTACAATTTGTGTGTGTATTTATCTATCTATCCATCCATCTATCTCTGTCTGTCTGTCATTTTTGTCCTGATGAAAGTTTTGTAAAGAAGCTGAAACGTTAACATTTTATGGATGCAATGGAATTAAAGTTGTTTTATTTTTAAACAATTCCATGAAGTGCTATCCTTTTCCAGTATTATATATGTATAGACTGTAATCTCGTTTGAGCAGGGCCCTCATCAACTTATTGTTCCTATAACATTTTGAATATGTCTCATTTTTTGTTAAATTTCTCCCTTTTATAATATTGTAAAGCGCTGTGGAATATGCTGGAGCTATATAAATGCAAAAATAATATTAATATAAATATGCCTTCCCACCATCCACCTTGTTCAATATTTCCCTCTTTCAACTATAGGTAAGGTTTTATTATTAGTGATTAAAAAAATGTGCAAACACTGCATGTGAAATTGTATTGCAAAGTTTTAAAAGTTCAATTACTTTTTACATTACAATTAAACTGATATATATGAAATATATAGACACTTCCACCGGGCATGCATTCCAGACTTTTCCAAATCTTTGAAAAAGGGGTGCAGGCACCCCAATATCTTCAGGCACCTTTATTAAAAAAAAAAGTGGACCAGACTCTTCTGACTCCAGCAGCCATAATGGAAGCTAACCGCGTGAAGCCCATCAAGCTCGGGTTACCAAATTCCTGGGAAGAACAGGACACACAGACAGACAGAGACACACAGACAGACAGAGACACACAGACAGACACACATACTTTTCCCTGGTGTCCAGTGGTGGCTCCGCCTGATGGGAGGCAGAGATCCCACTCTGACTCCCTCCTCTCCTTCCTCCTGCGCGGCTCCTGGTATAAGCTGGAAGGAGGGACCAGGGCAGTCACTTCCTTAAAGCCTCTGACCTCATCAGAGGGGGCACGGTCGTGCTGTTAAAGCGCTGACCAGGCCCACTGGAAATACATATCATCGAGTGGCCCTAACAGCATGGACCACTCGATGGGCCCCTTCAATGCGCCCCGGCTGTTACACTGCGCGGCAGGACCGCATTACTTAGCCAGCGGGAGTCCGGGAGTGACGGCCCAGCTGCGACCCCTGCAACTGCGGTAGTTCCGCCACTGCTTGATTGGCCAACCACCTTCACCTGGATAGTGAAACAATTGTAAAACTATTTGGGCAATCTGTTCAGAAGCACTAGATGGACACGTAATAAAAAGAGTTCTCATTTTATTAAGCAAAAAGTCAGGGGTCTTATAGCCATTTTGATTAATGTATTCCAATGAGTGGTACAAAACTAAACCATTTCATTGGCTAGTATATTCTCTGTCTTTTCCATTTTCACGACGTGGAGAACGTTATTGCTGAACTTGCTGTGTAACACTTAACCTTTATATGCTGCCTTATATGAAGATCATTAGTTTACAAAATCTCTTTGATTTGTTATTCACTTCAAACTTATACACTTCATTGCACACCTTATTATATACTTCTATATGTGTCTGTTAGGTATCATCACTTAATACGTATTTGAATGGTTATTTACTTATATACGTGTTTGTGTCTAAAAACATGATTCATTATTAGGTGCCTTTTGACAACATAGAACTGACAAATACACTGCTCAAAAAAAAATAAAGGGAACACCTAAACAACACAATGTAACTCCAAGTCAATCACACTTCTGTGAAATAAAACTGGCCACTTAGGAAGCAACACTGAGTGACAATCAATTTCACATGCTGTTGTGCAAATGGGATACAAAAAAAAAGGTGGAAATTATAGGCAATTAGCAAGACACCCCTAATAAAGGAATAGTTCTGCAGGTGGTGACCACAGACCACTTCTCAGTTCCTTTTCCATAGATAAATACACTGCTTCCTGGCTGATGTTTTGGTCACTTTTGAATGCTGGCGGTGCTTTCACTCTAGTGGTAGCATGAGATGGAGTCTACAACCCACACAAGTGGCTCTGGTAGTACAGCTCATCCAGGATGGCACATCAATGCGAGCTGTGGCAAGAAGGTTTGCTGTGTCTGTCAGCGTAGTGTCCAGAGCATGGAGGCACTACCAGGAGACAGGCCAGTACATCAGGAGACGTGGAGGAGGCCGTAGGAGGGCAACAACCCAGCAGCAGGACCGCTACCTCCGCCTTTGTGCAAGGAGGAACAAGGGGAGCACTGCCAGAGCCCTGCAAAATGACCTCCAGCAGGCCACAAATGTGCATGTGTCTGCTCAAACGGTCAGAAACAGACTCCATGAGGGTGGTATGAGGGCCTGACGCCAACAGGTGGGGGTTGTGCTTACAGCCCAACACCGTGCAGGACGTTTGGCATTTGCCAGAGAACACCAAGATTGGCAAATTCGCCACTGGCGCCCTGTGCTCTTCACAGATGAAAGCAGGTTCACACTGAGCACATGTGACAGACATGACAGAGTCTGGAGACGCCGTGGAGAACGTTCTGCTGACAGGTACCGAGATGAGATCCTCAGACCCCTTGTGAGACCATATGCTGGGGTGGTTGGCCCTGGGTTCCTCCTAATGCAAGACAATGCTAGACCTCATGTGGCTGGAGTGTGTCAGCAGTTCCTGCAAGACGAAGGCATTGATGCTACTGACTGGCCTGCCCGTTCCCGAGACCTGAATCCAATTGAGCACATCTGGGACATCATGTCTCGCTCCATCCACCAACTTCACGTTGCACCACAGAGTGTCCAGGAGTTGGCAGATGCTTTAGTCCAGGTCTGGGATGAGATCCTTCAGGAGACCATCCGCCACCTCATCAGGAGCATGCACAGGTGTTGTAGGGAGGTCATACAGGCACATGGAGGCCACATTTTGACTTGTTTTAAGGACATTACATCAAAGTTAGATCAGCCTGTAGTGTGTTTTTCCACTTTAATTTTGAGTGTGACTCCAAATCCAGACCTCCATGGGTTGAAAAATGTGATTTCTGTTTTTTTTAATTTTTGTGTGATTTTTGTTGTCAGCACATTCAACTATGTAAAGAACAAAGTATTTCAGAAGAATATTTAATTCATTGAGATCTAGGATGTGTTTTTTTTTGTGTTCCCTTTATTTTTCTGAGCAGTGTATTTATCTATGGAAAAGGTTATCATGCGCATGGTGAGCCAGGTGGACTCAAATGTCATGCTGAGACACGTGCTTTGCATTATCTTCCGCCCAATACAGAATTATCTCCCCCCCCCCTATAAAGACCTTTAACAAATATTCAATTTTTCTGGAGCCCATTTACGTGTCTCTTTAAGATTTCTGTTGGCTGATCCCTGATCTGTGCTTCAGCCCAGTTACATTTTTACTATTTGTCTTCTTTACCTTATCATTACACTTTCGAACTTCTTTTTCTATTTGTAAGTTTCCCTTATTATCTTCTTGTTGCTGCACATGTATACATATTTGCATCCAAACCCCCTCACTTTGTGAAGTTTGGCAAAGGTAATCAGTCTCTGGAATAGTAACAATAATTGGATAATTGGAGTTTTTGAACATATTTGCAGAACAGATGTGCATCTGAAATAGAGCAAATCATTAAAGAGGTACTACAGGTGATACTCGAAGAATTAGAATATCGTGCAAAAGTTCATTTTTTCCAGTAATGCAATGTAAAAGGGGAAACTAATATATGAGATAGATGCATTACATGCAAAGCAAGATAGTTCAAGTCATGATTTGCCATAAGTGCGATGATTATGGCTTACAGCTCATGAAAACCCCAAATCCACAATCTCAGTAAATTAGAATATTACATGCAATCAATAAAACAAGGAGTGTACATAGAACAATATCGAACCTCTGAAAAGTATAAGCATGCATGTGGACTCAGTACTTGGTTTGGGCCCCTATTGCAGCAATTAGTGCCTCAATGCGGCGTGGCATGGAAGCTATCAGCCTGTGGCACTGCTGAGGTGTTATGGAAGACCAAGGTGCTTCAATAGCGGCCTTCAGCTCTTCTGCATTGTTCAGTCTCATGTCTCTCATCTTTCTCTTGGCAATGCCCCATAGATTCTCTATGGGGTTCAGGTCAGGCGAGTTTGCTGGCCAATCAAGCACAGTAATCCCACATTCATTGAACCAGGCTTTGGTGCTTTTGGCAGTGTGGGCAGGTGCCAAGTCCTGCTGGAAAATGAAGTCAGCATCCCCATAGAGCTCATCTGCGGAAGGAAGCATGAAGTGCTCCAAAATCTCCTGGTAGATGCAGTGGTGTATCCTGGTTTTCTGCTGCCCTAGGCAAGACAAAACTTAGGCACCCCCTCTCTCCGCGCCACCCCCACTCAACCCTTCCCCCCACCCCACCTTCTAAATACACACACGGGGGGCGAGGGAGCTAAGCAGACCGCTTAGAGGAAGTGCTCCCTCGCCAGCAGCCTGCCCGCCCAGCATGTCAGTTAGCCACAAGGCTAACAAGGCATTTGCCCTGGGCATTTTTTGCCGCCCCCTGAAAAATGCCGCCCAAGGCAAATGCCTTGTTTGCCTCGCGGCTAAAACGCCCCTTGGTAGATGGCTGCGTTGACCATGGACTTAATGAAGCACAGTGGACCAACTCCAGCAGACGACATGGCTCCCCAAATCAACACAGACTGTGAAAACTTCACACTGGACTTCAAGCATCTTGCAGTGTGTGCCTCTCCATTCTTCCTCCAGACTCTGGGTCATTGGTTTCCAAATGAGATGCAAAAGTTGCTGTCATCAGAAAAGAGGACTTTGGACACAGAGAAACAGACCAGGTCTGTTTTTCTTTAGCCCAGGTAAGATGCTTCTGATGTTGTTTGTTGTTCAGGAGCGGCTTGACAAGAGGAATACGACATCTGAAACCCATTTCCAGGATCCGTCTGTGTGTGGTGGCTCTTGATGCACTGACTCCAGCCTCAGTCCACTCCTTGTGAAAGTCCCCAACACTTTTGAATGGCTTTTTCCTGACAATCCTCTCCAGGCTGCGGTCATCCCTGCTGCTTGTGCACCTTTTTGTTGCACACTTTTCCCTTCCACATAACTTTCTATTAATGTGCTTTGATACAGCACTTTGGGAACATCCAACTTCCTTCGCAATTACCTTTTGAGGCTTTCCCTCCTTATGGAGGGTGTCAATGATAGTTTTCTGCACAACTGTCAGGTCAGCAGTCTTCCCCATGATTGTGATTCCTACTGAACCAGACTGAGAGACAATTTAAAGGCTCAGAAACCCTATGAAGGTGTTATGGCTTACTTAGCTGATTATAGTGGGACATTTTGAGCCTAGAATATTGCACCTTTTCACAATATTCTAATTTACTAAGATTGTGAATTTGGGGTTTTCATGAGCTGTAAGCCATAATCATCGCACTTATGACAAATCACGGCTTGAACTATCTTGCTTTGCATGTAATGCGTCTATCGCATATATTAGTTTCCCCTTTTACGTTGCATTACTGAAATAAATTAACTTTTGCACGATATTCAAATTTTTCGAGTATCACCTGTATAGTGCCAGGAATACAAAACTGTATTCCTGGCACTATCTTTTCCCCTGCCTTCCCCATCCTTTGCGCCCCCCTCCCCGGTAAATAAAGGGTTAAATACCCTTTATTTACTTACCTTATCGTTCCGCACCCTCTGACGTCCTGCGACGAGTGGGCTCTAATGCGCATGCTTTACTATGAATCAACGCTTTCCGATGGGGAAAAAATCTGATGCTGGAGGTCCTCATGCAGAGCGTCCAATACTGGACCAAAGGTCCTTTTCACTTCAGGAAGCCCTCTAGAGGCTGTCTGGTAGACAGCCACTGTGGGCAGACTTAGAGCTGCAATGTCAACATTGCAGTTTCGCTGGAACTGCAATGTTTAAAATTGCAGCACTAAGTGCAATAGGGACACTGCACCCAGAAAACTTCATTAAACTGAAGTGGTCTGGGTTCCTACAGTGTCCTTTAAATATGCAAACCATGTTGGACAACTGTGAGAAGATTTTATGGGTTAAACAGTAATCAAGAGGTCAGATAGAGTTTAGTTTAAAAAAGTAAAATTACTTTAAAAAAAAAAAAAAAAGTAAATTACTATCTGATTCCCCCTGGACATTGCACTCAAGATTCAGAGTGCTTGCTGAGACTATAGTGGCTATGCTGGGGAGATAGCTCTGTGGTTATTCCAACCGCAGCATCTCAAAGAAGTAGATTAGAGTTCTGCCAAAGTTAACTCAGCATTTCATCCTCTCAATGTTCATAAAATCATGAAGTTGGTTAGAATAACATCTACATAATAATCTCCAAGACATAATTGAAAACAAGCAAAAGTCAAATTATTATTAGGGCTATCATTATGTTGGTCAATATGCAAAGTAATGTTTGACACAAATGGCCTCATTAGATGATATGCTCAAATTAGTTTTTGGGTGTTTTTTTTTTGGAGGGGGGGGGCATATTGTTCTAATAAATCAGCCAAAGTAGACTTTGGCTGAAGCAAACCCACCCTATAGAAAACCATAGAAACTGAAACGCCATTTGCTATTTACTATGTTGCATCTCGATTTCTTACGCACAAATATTGTGGGACCGTCATCTGGTTCCCTGGTTTATTTACTTATCTTGATTTCTAGTAGATCAACTCCATAGTTTGCACTTACTGTCGTTTTAATACTTGCTTTCAGCAAGGACACTATAGTCACCAGAACAACTACAGCTTATTGAATTTGTTCTGGTGAATAGAATCATTACCTTCAGGCTTTTTGCTGTAAACACTGTCTTTTCAGAGAAAATGCAGTGTTTACATTACAGCCTAGTGATAACTTCACTGGCCACTCCTTAGATGGCTGTTAGAGATCCTTCCTGGGTCATGGCTGCCTAAAATGCATCCAAACATCCAGTGTCTCCTCCCTCTGCATGCAGACACTGAACTTTCCTCATAGAGACTCATTGATTCAATTCATCTCTATGAGGAGATGCTGATTGGCCAGGGCTGTGTTTGAATCATGCTGGCTCTGCCCCTGATCTGCCTCTTTGTCAGTCTCAGCCAATCCTATGGGGAAGCATTGTGATTGGATCAGGCCACCACTTCTGATGATGTCAGCAGGCAGTGGTGGGCAGGTCTAAAGGAAACAGGGACAGAGCCAGCAGCTCCAGACTTAAATTTAAGTAAGATTTCTATATTTATGGAGGCATGAGGGGACCAGGGGGGCTAGATGGGGATTTTAACCCTATATGGTCAGGAATACATGTTTGTGTTCCAGACCCTATAGTGCCCCCTTAGTAATACAGATGCTTTCCCACAGACTATTGTAATTTAATTTACATAAACCATTTGAACTCTTTAACCCCTTAAAGACACATGACATGTGTGACATGTCATGATTCCTTTTTATTCCAGAAGTTTGGTCCTCAAGGGGTTAAATAAATGCATGAAAAAAAAAAATATCAGCCAACACAGAACGGCTCATAGCACATTGATATGATTGTTCGATATCGAGTCTGATAAAATGAAACATTTACTATGCTTTGAAAATCAAAATGAAGTCTACCTTTGAACCCTACTAGTGAAATCTCGCCTCTTGTTCCCGGTTAAAATTAGATCTCCAGCTGCAGGATATGAGGCAGAGGGCTTCACCTGTGGAAGAAGCTTTTTAGTCTCTGATGTCATGACAGGCACACTTTATTACTCTCCTAGGAAACATCTGGATGAACGAGATGCAATGCCAGGCCACAAATGCTCACATGCTACTGTAAGGGGTTTTATTATTGAATGTCTTCCTGTGTTTATTTTTTTTTTTTTTTGTCCGTTGTAGTTTATTTTTTTTGCAAAGAGACATTTTATGCATTTATTATTTATTATTTTATTCCACTCCTCCTTTCATTGACAGTGGACTTATGACAATGCACAGAGTAAAATCTCTTTGTAAATGAAGACAAATGGAAATATTTAAGATTTCTTAGTGCCCTTCCTAATGGAGATGACATGCTAGTATTAAGCATTATTATCATCATCATTATTATTATTATTTATGTAGCCACGACACATTCTGCAGCACTTTACCATATTAATTGGGGATATATTGTAAGGATATATTGACAAATTAGAAACAAACCTTTACAAGTGTTAAAAATCGGTTATTGAGGACTCTACTTGAATGTGTCACAATTACTTAACTCGCTCCCGGGAGCCAACGTGGTGATCTCCGGAAGGCTCCTCTCCCGAATCATTTGGCAATTCCGATGCTGGATGCTTCGGCTCTGCCTACATGATGCAGATTTGCATCACTTGCACTGCCCCCTTATGTTTTAGAGATTTATGCTTTTAGCAGTGCCCTATTGTGGTTCCTGCTTTAGTCTCTATAGTGGTGTTTGTGATTTCTAGTATATTTGCTTACAGACACAGCTCTGATATTTGACTTCTCTTTTCTCGGTTATCTCTGGACTCCGACTTCATGTCTAATCATTCTCCTGTCCGCTGGCTCCCTTGACTTTTGGCTATTTCTGGACTATTCTTAATTTTGCTAGGTTAAGTCAAGCCATTCTTAGGCCTGGTAATATGGTTTTTATATTTAGATAAAACTCTAAATGTTGGGGTTTTGTTACCGTGACAGAATGAGCATATAATCCAGAGAGACCCCCAACCTTTTTTAGACCTGTATGTCATTCATCATTCTGTTCCCAGCTGAGCATCAGCCACTGACTGGCAAGCTGTGTGCGCACAACTTGTTGATTGATCAGTTTGCAAGTATGTAAGAGTTTACTCTAAATTAGACATGTGCAATTTGTTTCGGGCCGAATGTGAATTCGGACGAATTTCGGGAAATTTGGACATTTGGGTACTTCCGAATGTCCGAATAGATGAATTACTGAATTGTCGAAGTCTCGAAGTTCCGAAGTTGCCGAAGCACAGTATTACCTAAGAACTAATATACTTACCCAGTGGAAGAATGAAGAATGTTACACTGTATACAATTTTAAATAAAAAGTATTCAAACATAGCCAGGATTTAGCTGTAAGCATTTGCAACACTTACACCAATCAAGTAACATACATTCATATAAAATGTAAGTTACTTAGCCAGTCAATGTAATGACAGGAATGAATAAGTGGATAACACTCTAATTCCCACCGTATCAGGGAGTTATCTACTAAAAGGCTGAAAGACCTAAATTGGTCTTTCTGCCAAATTTACTAATACTGAGTATAGATTACTTAGTATTAGTAAATTATGCCCCTACTTGCCATACTGCGAGTAAAGGCATGTCTATTAAACAGTGAGCAGAAAAAAAGCCCCACCCGTGCTGCGCGAGTGGGGGCTTCTAACCTGAAGGGTGACCTATTCCCCCCTTCGCCCCCACCCCTGAGCGGTGGGTGGGGGCCCTAAATACTAATAAGGGGGGCGACCTAATGTCCTCCCCCTGGCCCCCACCCCTGAGCGGTGGGCCCTAAATTAGAATAAGGGGGGGAACCTATTGTCCTCCCCCCTGGCCCCCACCCCTGAGCGGCGGGTGGGAGCCCTAAATACCAATAAGGGGGGGACCTATGGTCCACCCCCCCGGCCCCAACCCCTGAGCGGCGGGTGGGAGCCCTAAATACCAATAAGGGGGGGACCTATTGACCTCCCCCCTGGCCCCCACCCCTGAGCGGAGGGTTGGGGCCCAAAATAAAAATGTTACCCCTCCACCCCCATAGGTGACTAGGGGTCCCCAGCCCCTAGTCACCCCCTCCCCCCCAAAAAAACTAACCCCTACCTACCCCCCTCACCCTAAAAATAATGAGGGGGGGCCATTAACTAAGTACCTGTAAAAAAAAGAAAACTTACCATTTGATGTTTTCTTTCTTCTAAAATCTTCTTTTTTTTCAGCCCCAAAAAACGTCAAATAAAAAATCCATAATAACCGACGCACCAAAAGAATAAATAAAAAATAATCCATCTTACTCCATGGAGGGCTCCTCGCAGACTGAGCTCTGCAGGGCGGGGGAAGGCTTATAAAGCCTTGCCCCTCCCTGCAATTAGGCTCAGAGCACTCTGATTGGTGGGTTTAAGCCATCCAATCAGAGTGCTCTGACAGATAAATGAAGAGACTAACAGGTTAGTCTCTACATCTACCTGTCACAGCACTCTGATTGTTTGGCTTGAAATCCATCAATCAGAGTGCTCTGTCATTTTACACAGCGTGGGAAAGTTCTTTGGAATTTTCCCACGCTGTGTAATTTGACTCATAACTCTGATTGGTTACTTATTCCACTAATCAGAGTGTTATGAGTCAAATGTAGAGACCTGCCTGTCAGTCTCTTCATTTACCTGTCAGAGCACTCTGATTGGATGGCTTAAACCCACCAATCAGAGTGCTCTGAGCCTAATTGCAGGGCGGTGCAAGGCTTTATAAGCCGCTCAGGGGTGGGGGCCAGGGGGGAGGACATTAGGTCCCCCCCTTATTCTAATTTAGGGCCCCACCCACCGTTCAGGGGTGGGGACCAGGGGGGAGGACATTAGGTCCCCCCAACCTTATTAGTATTTAAGGCCCCCACCGCTCAGTGTGAGGGCTGGGGGGGAGGACTATAGGTTCCCCCCATCATTTTACTTTAGGCCCTCTACCCGCCACTCAAAGGTGGGGGCCGGGGGGAGGCAATAGGTTGCTCACTGTTTAATAGATATGTACCTACTGTTTAATAGACATGTCCCTACTCGCGGTATAGCGAGTAGGGGCAAAATTTACTAATACTAAGTAATTTTTACTTAGTATTAGTAAATTTGACTGAAAGACCAATTTAGGTCTTTCAGCCTTTTGGTAAATAACTCCCTAATACGTTGGAATTAGGGAGTTTTCTACTAAGCGGCTGCAACAGAAGTCACAAAGTGGCGAAGTCCCGAATTTCGGAATGCCGAACCGAAAATTTTCCCCATGCACATGCCTACTCTAAATGGGTTTTTGTATAGCTTGGAGGAAAGACGAGACGGGGGTATATGATATAAATATTTAAATACATAAAGGGAATCAACACAGTAAAGGAAGAAAAACTACCACAACAAGAGGACATAGTCTTAAATTAGAGGGACAAAGGTTTAAAAATATCAGGAAGTATTACTTTACTGAAAGGGTAGTGGAGGGATGGAATAGCCATCCAGCTGAAGTAGTAGAAGTTAACAGAGTGAGGGAATTTAAAGGACCACTATAGTGCCAGGAAAACATACTCGTTTTCCTGGCACTATAGTGCCCTGAGGGTGCCCCCACCCGCCCGGCTCTGGAAAGGGGAAAAGGGGTTAAACTTACCTTTTTCCAGCGCTGGGCGGGGAACTCTCCTCCTCCGATCCTCCTTCTCTCTTCCCCGTCGGCTGAATGCGCACGCGCGGCAAGAGCTGCGCGCGCATTCAGCCCGTCTCATAGGAAAGCATTCATAATGCTTTCCTATGGACGCTTGCGTGCTCTCACTGTGAAAATCACAGTGAGAAGCACGCAAGCGCCTCTAGTGGCTGTCAATGAGACAGCCACTAGAGGAAATAGGGGAAGGCTTAACCCATTCATAAACATAGCAGTTTCTCTGAAACTGCTATGTTTATGAAAAAATGGGTTAACCCTAGCTGGACCAGGCACCCAGACCACTTCATTAAGCTGAAGTGGTCTGGGTGCCTACAGTGGTCCTTTAAGCAGGCGTAGGATAGGAATAAGGCTATTCTAGCTATAAGATAAGGCCAGGGACTAATGAAAGTATTTAGAAAATTGGGTAGCCTATATGGGCCGAATGGTTCTTATCCGCCGTCACATTCTATGTTTTTATGTGTGTGTTCAATTTTTACTTTCTCCTGGAGTTCTGCTTCTCTGGTCCACTGGCCTTGGCTCATGGACATGTTCCTATGCTGCTTATAGTGAGACTGTGTGTTAGTGGAAGTATCCTGTCCAAATACTACTTTACCTCATAATACCTAAAACAAAGAAAATGAGTTATGTTATCTATCTAACTAGTTTGCCCAGAAGGGTGAATCTATCTTTCTCTAATATTCTTGTTTATTCTCGTGCCTACATATTACAGATCTTAAAGGAAAACCGTAGCGTTAGGAATGCAAACATGCATTCCCAAAACAAGTGTTCTTCTAGTTATTTGATTGCCCCTTCACCCCGTGCAATAATAAAGACATTAATAAAAAAGATTTACAACCCTCCTAATTGTTGTAAACAGCTATTCTTAGGTGACCTTAATGCCTCTGCAAGGAAAGGGTTAATAACTCATACAAGCTAGCACTTAATAACAAAGAGGGTAAAACTCCCCCCACACTTGTAAAACATTCTTGATAATACAGAGATGATTTTGTCAGTGAGTCATGTTGTGTATCTGATTGTCCTCCAGTTATAATATCCATAAACCGTGGTTGGTTTGTAGCCCACAATAACTAGAGTTTAGCTCTGACAATTAAATTAGAATTTCTAAATTCTAAAAAGAAGTTGTCTTTTCGCTTAACGGTGGCAAATGTCTCTGTGTTTATAGAGTTCAGAGCATGTCACCATATCCACTTGTAGTGAATAGATCTGACCTGTTTCTGTAAGAAATTTGAAGTTTGCCCTTAATACAGTGCGGGGTCTTAAAGGAACCTCCCTAATTTAGAGTAAAGCAGGTTTCTTTGGAGAAAGAAGAAACATAAAAAATGGTTGTTGAAAATGTACAGGTTATGAGAAGAGTAGAAAGGATAGGGTTATGGATCCCTTAAATGAGCAGAACAAAAATATATGTATAAATAATACAATTTAAAAAAATGTGATTGGTGGCCAGGAAAACAAATATCGGTATTGGAGGTACAGGTAACTATATATTGAGTAGGTCCCTCCAACAAATGCACATTTAATTAATCAGTTAGTCTAAACACTAGTGATTACATGTAAAATATACATTTTTCTTTCTGTTTATGAAAAATAAATTGAATCACACATTGAGGTAAGTTTATATATCTCAACAGTTTTGGGTTTCTAAATGAAGGAAGGATGATGTTGAAGAATGTTGTTGATTGTGTTCTCAAATCCTCTTTATTTTTCTGTTTAAGCCTTGTGATGAAGACTCAGCCAGCCCGAGTGTGCCAATGTCTGATATCTTGGAAGAAGAAAATCTTGCCAAAGACGAGTTAGACCAGCAATTAAACAGCCCAATCAAGGGTAAGCATTGCAAAGGAGGATTTTACTTGTTCCATTTGTTACATCTTGTACCAGTGTGTTTCTTCTACCTGTTCTATAACTGTGTAATATTATTAAAGATATCAAGTTACATGCATATAGTAGCTGTGCATACTGTAAATCAATGATTTGTTTGTCAAAGATAATTAGTATGTCTTTCAATGCTACATTTTTAACAGTGCATGGTTAGATAAGCCTGAACCCATTCTTATATCTGAGAGTGCCTTATTGCAGCTATTATTAAAAAAAATAAAATAAATCTAAGACCACCATGACTGCCAGTCAGCTAGCTGAAACACTTGTGGGTTGCCTTTTTTCAGTCTTCTGGTTGGAGAGAGCTGAACTCGTAGGGATGCATGGTTTATGGCTCTCCCATAGGAAAACCCAGTGTGGTTTACTAAACAGACTGGGAATACACTTTTAGCAGCAAATTAATTTATTTTTCTAGCTCAGCTCTTTTGACTTAAAATTTTCAGTTTTCTTGACAATTTTTCTCAATTTCTGATAAATAGAAAAATTGCAATTTAATATCTGATATTTCTTGACATATGGCTGCTGGGCTATTAAAGATGTTGAAATGGTCACAACCCTATCTGTCCAATACTTTTCTGTTATCAGATTTGTGAAAAGAGAGCGATTTATTGCATTAAGCCACCCATGCCCCCCAACAGTATAACTTTTGGTGTCCTGTCCAAAAGTGAAAAGGGGACAACAGAGAACTGCAAGGCACTTGAGCATCATAAAATGCGTTAATGCTGTGCAGAGGTCACTAGAACCATGCGGAGAGTGCTTCAGTGGTCCTGTTGAGAGAGAGAGGGAGGGGGGGGCAGCTAAATAAGCTGTCATGGATCCCCTCTTTTTTTTTGCGGGCCTAGGCGTTGGTCGTTGCTGGTGACACAAGTTACAAGCCCGCATGTCTCAGCAATCACAATCTTGCTGATGAAGAGCTACTGACACTTTAACAAGACCACTGAAAGCTTTGGGATTGCTACAAACCAAAGGACTCAAAACAACTATTCTCAAACAAATAACTAAGCGTTTGCACACAAGCTAAATATGATGTAGCAAAATAGACAACATAAAAAAAAATGTACACTATAACGGAAAGATTTGTTTGCATACCTTAAAGAAATACACACTCTCTACAAAGTCTCTTGGAAAATATTTTAATTACACACCTGTCACCTGTTGACATCACCAATATGTTTGGCTTTGCATAACCTGCGACATAATTAAAAATCCCTTGAAGACTGCACTTTTTGTTCCTAGTAACCTTGTGATATTGACCTATTGATCTTGACATTGTTATATTAACAATGAAATCACTGTTTAAACCTGGTTTTAAAATAACATTTTCTGACTTCAGAGATGATACCAAAAATTTTTCTGGAGTTTTAATTGTGCTCACTTTGATAACTGTCGTAAAATGCTGGCTGAAATTTGGAAAATATAACTAACACCATAATGTAATAAAGATCTTGGTTAACAAATCCCATTATTTCCCAGGAGGCAGCATTCTAATCAATTGTATGTAGATTTTGATGAAGTAGGGAGGACAGAAAAAAATACCAGGAGACCTAGGCAAAATCATAGACAACTATCAGTATAAATATACGTTGGTGGTCGTTTTAATGTTAGAATGTTGCTGTCATATAACCATATTTTATGATATTATAATTTTATTGAAACAAATGTAGTGCATTTGTGCTTGAAGAATATTTATAAGATTATATTCTTGTATTAGTTGGCTGTCAACAGTATTCTCACCAGACTGTCATTGGCGAGCCAGAGAATTTACTTTGCCGATACGACGACACAAATGCCATCCACACGGACTTCATAAGTTACAATGAGGTAATGCATACTTAATGTTGAGGATGATCCAGTAGTGTGAGGTTGGAGTTGATGTTAAATATGCACAAGCTATTTTTTTTTCAAGGAAATGATCTGAAGAAAATTTGTTGTCCTATAACAAAAAAATTAATACCATTGAACATTTTGTGGCTTGTCCTTGGGATTCATATTCTGTTTTCATTTCATGACCCATCTACTCAATGTCTCATGCCAGCCAGGGGAGTATTTATTAACAATACATTTAAGGATTGTGTTACAGTCCTGTAGTCATTGTGTTCGCTGTACACTTTGATGTGGCTTGAGGCACACTGATTGTAAACCACTGGTCTGTTGTGCGTGCCAGTGATGTGTGCTTGTGAGTAAAAACAATGGTGTTCGGGGTTTGTGCTTCTGATAAATCTCAAATTTGCTAGTGATGTGTGCTTGCTGAATGTCTTGTGTTCTAGTGATGTAAGAAGTGTGCAGTCTGCTGTTTCCTTTTGCAGAAAATATAATAAACAGAGAATTTGTGTTTGTCATTAGTTTGTTAATTACAGAACATCTGATACATGTGTAGTGTGGCAATTATATGGGTTAGTAAGATATGGCTAATGATATGCATGGGGCATTTGGGTGCTGCATGTTGGCACTATATAGAGTGTTTCTGGATGAGCATTTGTAGGCAAATGTGAGAATTCATGTATGAGGTTTGGTGTGTATATATGTTTTAATGGAGTGTGTGAAAGGCTATAAAAGGAGGCAAGTGTACAGATGTACATGTAAGTTAGAGGGAATATGTGAGCCACACAGGCATTAGGGCAGTTTTTATCTGGGCCACTTGAATGCAGGAGTTATGGGATGAAGCCTTACCTCAGCCTTGTACAGATATTCTTTCTTAATGCCCCCAAGGCAAAGAGCCATTAGCCCTCCCCTCATGAGCCCCTTGTCATATGCATGCATTATTATTTTTTTGCTTTGCGAAAACATTTTAATTTCTTTTTTTTTTTTTTCTTCTTTTTTTTGAACTTTTTGTGGGTGGGAGGGGTTCTTGTATATGTTGCAGGTTTGATGGTTACTGAACCATTTTAATTGGTTTAAAATAAAAATTAAGAAATTATAAGTGTATGGGGCCATCATAATACAGTTTACAAACTGAGTAGATGTTATTGGATGGGGTAACAGTGTACACCTCACTTTCACCCAGTTTCCTTTGATTGTGGAGATATTGCGGTGCTGGAGATCCTATGTGCTGTAAATAATAGAACTATAAGCTATCTACTGCCTGTCTAAGAATGATGGTCCATAAAATGTTCAGTGCTGGTACACCAAACAATAAGTGACCTTGTAATCCCTCCTAACCTTTTTAAAGTGGTAATGAAACTGTATTACCGTTTGATAATGAATAGGTATACCAATGTTTTTTGAACACAGGGCCAAACATCTGAATTTGATGAACCTTTGCAAATACAAGAGGACACAACTTGGTTAATAGAAAACACGTGAGTGAATTTGTCCTTCCTATTAATTTTTTTACTTGACAAATTGGAGCAAATGAGCTTACAGGATAGGCCCAAATATATTTACATATGAACCAAGAGGGCTGCACTCATCTCAACATGCATACATTATAAGTGTGCTGCTGGGGCCATTTCATACAACATACAACATACAAGATCCTGTGCACTCATTCAATAAACCACAACTTCAAAGCTCACAGAATTAGGTCTTTAAAAAAAACAACGGACTTAGGCAGATGTTTTTATATTAATGTGTATGTGTCCTTGTTTTGGAAAAGACTTGTATATTGAAGACGATTGTTATAGGTCATTATTGCAAGGAGCATAATACTGTTTAAAGGGGTCTGTAGGTTTAATAATGATCACTAAATCCAAATTTGTGAAAAGATTCACAAATGGGTCTAACTTCTTGGGGCCTTCTTGCTTTTAAAGTGGCACTGTCATGCTGAACTTACCTTTCCTCAATCTCTTCCTCTTCTCCCCCTCTCTCAGGATCTGTTCTTCTTTTCTTCCTGTCTTCTTTAGTTTTCTTTAAAATCATAAGACAAAGTAGGGACTCTTTGCCTTATGGAGGATTCTTCCGCTTGACCAGCGGAGGAGCAAAGTGTGCTTCATTTCCGCTGGTCACAGCAATTTTCCCATAATTCTTACCTTTCCTCTGTGATCTCGCGATGCTTCCTGTCATTTTAGACAAAACTGACGAATTGCGTTCTAACTGAATGAGAACAGTATGTTCGTTTCTTTTAGAACTCAATTCGGCACTTTATTCATATCGGAATTTCATTTGAATGAATGAAACTTCGATTCAATTCGTGCTGTGGCTGCATCTTGCAGCCGCTTAGTAGATAACTCCCTAATTCCCACGGTATCCCATTTACTAATACTAAGTAAAGATTACTTAGTATTGGTAAACATGTCTAGTAAGCAGTGAGCAGCCTGCAGTGAGCAACCTATTGGCCCCCACCCCTGTGCGACGGGTGGGACCATAAAGATAATGAGGGGGGGACACCTACTGTCCTCCCCCCAGGCCCCCACCCCTGCACGGTGCGTGGGGGCCATAAATTACAATGAGGGGGACCTACTGTCCTCCCCCCGGCCCCCACCCTTGAGCGGTGGGTGGGGGCCATAAAGATAATGAGGGGGGAGGACCTACTGTCCTCCCCCTGGCCCCCACCCTTGAGCTGTGGGTGGGGGCCATAAATTACAATGGGGGAACCTACTGTCCTCCCCCCGGCCCCCACATCTTGAGCAGTGGGTGGGGGCCATAAATTACATGGGGGGACCTACTGTCCTCCCGGCCCCCACCCTTGCATGGTGGTTGGGGGCCATAAATTACAATGGGGGGACCTACTGTCCTTTCCCCGGCCCCCACCCTTGAGCGGTGGCTGGGGGCCATAAATTATAATGGGGGACCTACTGTTCTCCCTCCCCCCGGCCCCCACTCTTGAGCAGTGGGTGGGGGCCATAAAGATAATGAGTGTGTATAATGAATGCAGTGTGTGCGTGTGCTGGATGATGTGTGTGCGCGCGCTGCATGACATGTGTGTGAGTGCTGGATGATGTGTGTGTGTGCTGGATGATGTGTGTGTGACTGCGTGTGCTGGATGATGTTTGTGACTGCGTGTGCTGGATGATGTTTATGACTGCGTGTGCTGGATGATGTGTGTGTGAGTGCTGGATGATGTGTGTGTGAGTGCTGGTTGATGTGTGTGTGAGTGCTGGATGATGTATGTGCTGGATGATGTGTGTGCTGGATGATGTGTGTGTGTGTGAGTGCTGGATGATGTATGTGCTGGATGATGTGTGTGCTGGATGATGTGTGTGTGTGAATGCTGGATGATGTGTGTGTGTGTGCTGGATGATGTGTGTGTGAGTGCTGGATGATGTGTGTGTGTGTGCTGGATGTGTGTGTGCTGGATGATGGTGTGTGTGTGGATGATGGTGTGTGTGTGCTGGATGATGGGTGTGTGTGTGCTGGATGATGGGTGTGTGAATGCTGGATGATGGGTGTGTGTGCTGGATGATGGGTGTGTGTGTGCGTGCTGGATGATGGGTGGGTGTGTGCGTGCTGGATGATGGGTGTGTGTGTGTGCGTGCTGGATGATGGGTGTGTGTGCTGGATGATGGGTGTGTGTGTGTGTGCTGGATGATGGGTGTGTGTGTGTGCTGGATGGTGTGTGTGTGTGAGTGCTGGATGATGGGTGTGTGTGTGCTGGATGATGGGTGTGTGTGTGCTGGATGACAAATTCCCCCGCCCCACCAATCAAGGTGACTAGGAGTCCCCAAGCCCCTAGTCACCCACCCTCCCACCCAAAAAAAAAAAGTAAGCCCCTACCTACCCCCTCACCCTAATAAATAGTGAGGGGGGAAATAAAATAACTAACCTGTAACGAAAAATTTAACTTACCATTAGACGTCTTCTTTTTTCTAAAATCTTCACTTTTCATCCCCAAAAAAGGTCAAATAAAAAAACCATCATATCCATCGAACTTAAAATAAAATAAAAAAAACTTGACAAAAAAGAAAAAAACAAGCGCCAAAAAATTAATCCATCTTCACCCATGGAGGGCTCCGCACAGACTGGTCCTCCCCCCCGGCCCCCACCCTTGAGCAGTGGGTGGGGGCCATAAATTACAAGGGGGGGCGACCTACTGTCCTCCCCCCCGGCCCCCCAACCCTTGAGCGGTGGGTAGGGGCCATAAAGATAATGAGGGGGGGACCTACTGTACTCCCCCCCGGCCCCCACCCCTGGGCGGCGGGTGGGGGCCCTTAGACAAATTCCCCCGCCCCCCCATCAAAGGTGACTAGGGGACCCAATCCCCTAGTCACCCACCCACCCAAAAGAAAAGTAACCCCCTACCTACTCCCCTCACCCTAAAAAATAGTGAGGGGGGAATAAAATAACTAACCTGTAAAGAAAAATTAAACTTACCATTTGACGTCGTCTTGTTTTCTAAAATCTTAATTTTACAGCCTCAAAAAAGGCCAAATAAAAAACCATCATACCTGTCGAACTTAAAATAAAATAAAAAACCGGACGAAAAATAAAAAACTGAGCGCAAAAAAAATAACCCATCTTCACCCATGGAGGGCTCCGTGCAGGGCAGGGGATGGCTTATAAAGCCTTGCCTCGCCCTGCAATTAGGCTAAGAACACTCTGATTGGCTGGTTTAAGCTAATCAGAGTGCTCTTTGTCATTTTACACAGCGTGGGAAAATTCCAAAGAACTTTCCCACGCTGTGTAAAATAACACAGCACTTTCCCACGCTGTGTAAAATGACACAGCACTTTCCCACGCTGTGTAAAATGACACAGCACTTTCCCACGCTGTGTAAAATGACACAGAGCACTTTCCCCACGCTGTGTAAAATGACACAGAGCACTTTCCCCACGCTGTGTAAAATGACACAGAGCACTTTCCCACGCTGTGTAAAATGACACAGAGCACTTTCCCACGCTGTGTAAAATGACACAGAGCACTTTCCCACGCTGTGTAAAATGACACAGAGCACTTTCCCACGCTGTGTAAAATGACACAAAACACTCTGATTGGATGGATTTCAAGCCACCCAATCAGAGTGCTCTGTGCCATTTTACACAGTGTGGGAAAGTTCTTTGGAATTTTCCCACGCTGTGTAAAATGGCAAAGAGCACTCTGATTGGCTTAAACCAGCCAATCAGGGTGTTCTTAGCCTAATTGCTGGGTGGGGCAAGGCTTTATAAGCCTTCCCCCGCCCTGCAGAGCTCAGTCTGCGTAGAGCCCTCCATGGGTGAAGATGGATTTTTTTTTGGCGCTCGTTTTTTTCTTTTTAGTCTGTTTTTTTTTTTTTTTTCTGCTCAGGTTTTTTATTTGGCCTTTTTTGGGGCTGAAAAATGAAGATTTTAGAAAAAAGATGTCGTCAAATGGTAAGTTTAATTTTTCTTTACAGGTTAGTTATTTTATTCCCCCTCACTATTTTTTAGGGTTTGGGGGGTAGGTAGGGGGTTACTTCTTTTTTGGGTGGGGGTACTGGGTGACTAGGGGCTTGGGGACCCTTAGTCACCTTTGATGGGGGGGGAGGGCGGTGGGGGAGGACAGTAGGTCCCCCCCATTGTAATTTATGGCCCCCACCCACCGCGCAGGGGTGGGGGGAGGACAGTAGGTCCCCCCCCATTGTAATATATGGCCCCCACCCACCGCTCAAGGGTGGGGGCCGGGGGGGGAGGATAGTAGGTTCCCCCCATTGTAATTTATGGCCCCCACCCACCACGCAGGGGTGGGGGCCTGTGGGGGGAGGACAGTAGGTCCCCCCTTATTGTTATTTAGGCAGGTGGGGGCTGGATAGTAGTGGTATTTTTTAAACTGTGAGCAATCACAGGTTGCTCACTGTTTAGTGGACATGCCCCTACTCGCGGTATAGCGAGTAGGGGCATTGGGGAGATTTTAATCCCCCTTATGCTATTGACCCCCATAGAGTCATATTGACCCCCATAGAGTGAGGGGGGGACCTGGGGGGCTTATGAAGTGTTGGGGAGCTCTGCTACCTGCTGCTTCTATCTTTACATATTACAAGGAGCTGCATGCCGGTAGCGCCCTCCTTGTTATAAACCAAACGAACACTGATACACAGTGTTAGTTTGTTCATCTGACATTTCAATTCATTCAGCTTTCTGACGAATTAATGAATAGATGAAATTCACGTTCGCATGTCCAAGTGTTTCACTGGGCATGTGCGGGAATCTCACAGCGCTATCTAGTGTGGGCAGATGACGTGTCCCACAGGGACTTCCTCTACCCACACAAAGATGGCGGTGCCCTGAATATAGATCGGGGCAGAAAATAAAGAATAAAAAATAGGTAATATGGGGGGCTTAGGGACATATGGGGGTGACTAAGGGGTCAGTTAGATGGTAGGGCTGATGGAAGTGCATGGAGTATGAAGAAATTGTTGAGGAAATTAAATGTTTGTATTCTAACAAATCAAAAGTAAAAATGGGGACTACCTTTACACAAATCTAACGTAATAAGCTTTGCATACTGACGTAGATACATATTGTATCTAAAGTCTCCTTATTATTAAAGAAAATGTGTGTTTGGGTTTTATCTAGTATATATGTCTGCTAGCCCACCCTAGTTTTAAATTAGATATTTACATAATTCTTAAAGTTCTGTTATTTTCTTTTCAGAAAAAATACTTCTGAAAGTGAAGACCTCAACACACCAATGATAGAACAGTTAAGAGAGGCAGTTGATATGTTGCAAGATCCCACAAGGTAAGGTATACGCATGTAAAAATGTTCATGACTTTAAAATTGTTTGTCTGTGTGTATTGGCATGGTTCCAGCCTTCTGATGTATCATTAGCAGCACACCAGATGCTGCTTAGATAGTGATGGATCAGTTCTTTGTCTCAACATTACACTAGTCTAGGGCCATGGACCCTGCAATTTTAAGTCAGCAGTTGGCAAAGCTACTGGTCTTGGGAGACTTGAATCATAGGATGGACCTGTTTGATCAAACTGTTTGGATCCTGCTCAGTCACACTACAACACAAACTGCTCACTGTAGCTTTCGGTCTTCTTATTTGGGTAATTCCAGAAGCAGGCTGGGTTCTTGTGTAATTTGTGCATACGGATGCCCTTATGATTATTGATCTGGTTTCCCAAACCAAGTAAGGATGCACTTGAACTTTCCCCACTTTTCCACATTCTTATCTATTTGCGTAAGGGGTGGATACATTGTTACATTCTTGACTGAGAGAGCCTTAGCCTGGGCTATACCGTCTGGTAAACAAAAAAATTAAAATACCTAACTGCTCTGCTTTTGTTTCAGCATTAAAAAAAAGGATTTGATCCTCTTGATTATTCAGCATTGTCACGGCACTGGCCCGGCACCAGTATCGGAGGTGTGTCCCTATGCACTTGGTGTACTTACTGCAAGTACCACCTCCATCCTTTTCCCAATGAGAGCACTCCTCCTTCTGACGTCTTGTCCGATGCCAGCCACTGCATATCTGAGCCTTTTTATTGCTCCACCTTCTCAGACCAGGTTGATGATGCAGATCTGCATGCATCATCGCGCCAATAACCCACATGCACGTCATGATGTCATAGGGGCCAAATCAACCAACCTCTGGCCACTTAAAGCTAAATATACCCTCAGTAACTGTTATAATGTGCCCTGTTGCGGTTTCATTTTAGTGGTTATGTGAGAGTTTGTTTTTCATTGTTCTACTCCACGGTTTTTCTGATGCCACATGTCATTTTATGCACCTTCGACTGCGCATTATTTAAGTTACATAACATTCACTAGCCAATGCTCAGATAGTTCATTGCTCTGCCATGATTTTTGTTTCCCTTAGATTCCCTTAGTTCTGTTCATTTTCTATTTTTTTCTTATATAGTGATTTGACTTGTATTTGATTATCTGTTTTACAATTTTGTTGTCCTTTTGTATTAGTGAGTTAGCCAACTTACAGCAAAGAGTCTGGCCTTCAGTTGCCCTGAGAGCCAAATGTTTGTCAAACTATCCACAATTGGTTTTACTCAGGCCACCTCACCTTCTTGGCTGAGATCATCAGGATCTTGTTCAGGAAGTCCCTTTAGTGGTTGTCTGAGTGACAGCCACTAGAGGTGGACTTATCATTGAAAACACTGCTTTTTCTCTGAAAAGGCAATGTTTACAGTGATGATTCTGCAGAAACAGGCTATAGACACCAGAACCACTATTTTTGGCTTAAGTGGTTTTGGTGACTGTAGTGACTCTTTAATAACATGACTTTATCTAACAACAACAAGAATAACCTATATGTCTCTAAATAAAACTGTAGTTAATATAAATCTGGTAATTCTTATGTCACTCAATTTTTTCTATCTGATTTTGTAATTTAGAAACATTCTAATTTGTATTTTTTTCTATAAGCATTGCTTCTTACATTTCTAAATGTATTTTCTTTTATCATTTTCCAGGTTAAATATGGAAATTGAAGATGCTATAAACCTGTATAATGTACAGACCACCGAAATATCTGATCTTAACAAGTCTACAGTAAAGTGTGTTTTTCTACTATTTTAAACATAAGTTTGAGTTCAGCACTAGTGATGTCCCGAATGGTTCGCCGAATGGTTCGCCGAACGGTTCGCGAACGCTTCGCCACAGACTCATCATTGAGTAAACTTTGACCCTGTACCTCGCAGTCAGCAGACACATTCCAGCCAATCAGCAGCAGACCCTCCCTCCCAGACCCTCCCACCTCCTGGACAGCTCACTAAGAATGCAGCTTCATAATGAATGTAAAATGGATGCTGTCCAGGAGGCGGGAGGGTCTGGGAGGGAGGAGGGTCTGCTGCTGATTGGCTGGAATGTGTCTGCTGACTGTGAGGTACAGGGCCAAAGTTTACTCAATGATGAGTTCGTGGCGAACCGTTCGGGACATCACTATTCAGCACCATTTCTCAGTTTACGGTATACTGTCTTTTTTTTCTTTTTCAGTGGACAGGTGCAACTACAAATGTCTCCAGTTTTTCAGGTAAATTTATTTCCATAAAACAAGTTCATGTCTTGAAGCTAATTAAACATGTTTTTAATACTGAAGACATCTAGTTTAGTAGTTGTAGATATGGCTGTAAAACGTATTGCAGACTAATAAATGAATGTTAATATACAAATTAAATGTATGTTTTTGTTAGAAATTGTCCTTTCCATTACTAGTACCCTAGTTTGTTGTTCACCTATAATTATTGTTACTAGATACTTACTGTTTTCTCTAATTCTAAATTATAAATCACTAACATACTTGTTTTGATGCACAGAATGATCATATCATTGAGACTTCACCTTCTCAAAATTCCCAAAAAGAAGAGGTGGGTCTTGTATTATCCTGCATAAAGTTCTTTTTGCAAACATATTTAAATACAGTATCCGCTTAATATTAGATAGGGGTAAGCCGGTGTTAAAGGTCTATTTTTTTTCAAACTTTCATTTCTCTCAAATACAGCAACTAGCTGACAGCGTTTTTACCAGAGTTAAAATCAGATAAACACTCTCTAGTACCTTGTGATTGCCCAGACCAGAAGAGTACATGGTACATCAAACATAAAATTAGTCAGCCAAATACTTAAGGCAAAAACATCTGTATAAGAATGACTTGTAGATACTCTCAACGGGATGCTATTGTACAGTGTAAATGTGTGTGTGTGTGTCTGTGTATATATATAATATCCATATATTAGAATTTTCACTTGGATGTTGTGACTCCAGAGCCCTACTTGTTTCTGTGTACATTGTATGCATGTGTCTCTGTGTTGTGTATATACAACAGTTCTGAATATCATCTATATTTTTCCTTTGTTCAGTAAATAAGCTTGCATTGCCTGTACCTTTAACACTATGAGTTAGACCAGTGGTAGTCAACCTTTTTCCACTTACCGCCCACTAATGCATCTTTCTTGATGGAAAAATTTCCTTACCGCCCACCAGTTTTCGCGCAAGCGCGGAATATTTTTTAGAAAGGAGGGTGTTTTAAAAAATACATAAATGAACGTACATTTATCTTTTTATTTCTACTTTATGCATGTTTATAATGTTTTTAACTTTATAAAGTTTAATGAGGAAGCAATAAAGTAAATTGAACTTACCTTTACTAGTGATTAATGAGATCCTTGAGGTTGATGCTGCGAGACTAAATATTTGATATCTGGTTCGATTTTCATAAGGAACAAACGAAGGTCTCCTCTTTCAGTGATAATCGGAAGACTTCTTTGTTTGCTCATAAAATGATTTCTCATCTGTGCGTCAGCTCCCCTCCTCTCCCTCCTCAATTCCCCTTCCCACCTTTTTCCCCTTTTTTTCTATTTTTTAACCTTCCTTATAGCAATGCCCAGTAGGAAGGCTGAGCTAGGTAGCCCACTTACTATTATTAGTCAACAACAATTCTCTCCTTTTCCTTTTCTTTCCTTCTCCTTTTTTACAAGTACTCTACTCCTTCTTTCCTCTATACTAGAAGTACTCTACTCCTTCTTTCCCCTATACTAGAAGTACTCTACTCCTTCTTTCCCCTATACTAGAAGTACTCTACTCCTTCTTTCCCCTATACTAGAAGTACTCTACTCCTTCTTTCTCCTATTCTACAAGTACTCTGCACCTTCTTTCTTCTATTCTACAAGTACTCTGCTCACAGGCAAACACATACACACACACACACACACTCACATTGAAACACATACACACAAATATACACATACTCACACATGCACTTACAGACACTCACACATGCACAGACAGACCCACAGACACACACACACTTACTGACACACACACATACACTTACAGACAGACACATACACTTACAGACAGACACATACACTTACAGACAGACACATACACTTACAGACACAGACACACACATACACTTACAGACACAGACACACACATACACTTACAGACACAGACACACACATACACTTACAGACACACACACATACACTTACAGACACACACACATACACTTACAGACACACACACATACACACACACACACATACACTTAGAGACAAACACATGTACACACACACACACATACACTTAGAGACAAACACATGTACACACAAATTATTAATATTAAATATCCACCCAGCCTCCCTACCTGGAGAGCTGGTGTGGATCTGTCCCTGGGGTCCAGTGGGGCTTCACTTAGGCGGGCGGCTAATCAGACGCAGCGAGGGAGCTCTAACCTCTCTGCTCTGCTCCCTCACGGACTGTCTACGGATGCCGGGAGCCGGAATATGACATCATATTCCAGCTCCCGCGGCATCAGCAAACATCGCGCGAGGGAGCAGAGCAGAGAGGTTAGAGCTCCCTCGCCGCGACTGATTAGAACGCTGCCATGCCGGGGGTCCAGAAGGTGGCCTGGCAGGAGGGAGCGCTTCCTCCTGCCGGTCACTGAAGACTTGCGCATGCAGAGCCGCTCGCGCCCGCCCAAAAGGAGAAATCCTCTTAAAAAGAGGATTTAGCCTCAGAAATCCCTACCGCCCACCTGGAATCCTAAAACGCCCACTAGTGGGCGGTAGGGACCAGGTTGACGACCCATGAGTTAGACTATGAGTACAGTGTCTATTCAAAAGTGCTTTGCTTGATATAATGCACCCGGAATGAATTGTTCTCCTAAATGAACTTATGAAAACCAAGCATACTGTATAAATAGCTATGTATTCATCTGTGATGCTTTTATTCACTCAACAATGAGTTTCCTTGCTGTGAAATAGCAGTTGGACAAAATCTACAATTTAGCTAAAAACTCACATTTATTCTCATGTCACCACAAGTAGCACTTCATTGGCAAATCTCAAAATATTTTGTGTTAGGAAATATTAACACACAGATGTAAATGGAATTATAGGGGCCATAAAATAACATTTTGTAATGTGACTAAAGTTGTGGTGTTTATAGATTGATCACATTTTAACATACATGAGGACACATGGGCTATTTGAAAGGGAAGTTTGCAGAAACGTTTGTAGACAGTGTCCGTATAATTCATATACATAATGGTGGCCACTTTCATAGATTGCTTCTTTTTTTTTTAGACTTGTGACAGTGTGTTTAATTACCTTTGTCCACCATTGCCCTTTCCGCAATCTCCTCTGTTTGAGCCATATAGCTTCTTGTGACTTGTATATTTTATCTGGGACTCTGGTACATTTTCTATCAGAATCTCTCATTACGTACAGCTTGAGGCCCATATTTTCTATAAAAAGCACATTGTCACGGACTCTCTCTCTCACACACACACACACACAATTTTACTACAGAGGCACTCACTAGCAGACTCACACTCACATACAATTTTAGTTTGCTGGACATTGAAGCCTACTAGCATTATGGGGACTCTGAAAGCACTGTAAGTTGCCTAATGCATCAAATTGCCATTTTCTGACCTTTTTCTGTTGGCACTTGCGGTGTCAGCTGGTAAGGCTAGTGAAAAGGTTGGCTGCTGTAAGCACTTGGTCTTCTAATATTTGGAAATATTGGATGGGGGTTCCAAATCTTAACCTAGCAATATTTTTACACCCACAGAGAGAGGGGCTGAGGGAGCAAAATAAGTGGACGACTGCTTCAGAAGCATCTGCCCAGGTTTTTTATCCAGTTAAAAAAAACAAACAAACAGGCTGGCCAAAATAAAACATGAATTGCATGTTCAGGTAGCCATGCTCTCCCTCTCCCCTCCTTCTGCACCTGGTATATGGCTAAGAAATATTTAACCACTTCTGCTGCTTCCATGGAGATCTATATGCCTTCTCCTGGAACATTAAAAGTCAGTCTTCAATTACCTTTAATCATGAAATAATGAGTGAGGCTGTTTGTGTAATATAATAGGAGCCAAGCAGTTTTTTTCTGAAAGGTGTGCATTGCAATAGCAAGTCCTGTCACAAAATCCTTTGTTCATGAAAATGATGAATTCTGATTTAATAAAAGCGGTAATAGAGGCCTCTGGCTTTATTCATGGCTGTTCATGAATAAAGTTCTTGTGTACACATGTGGCTCTTATAATAACTCTCTAAAATAAAAATGTGAGTACCTCAAAGGATAACACTACAGCTGCAGATAAGGAGAGAGACGAGTAGGGGATATTAATTAATAATTTGAAACAAAAATGTAATTCTAAAAAAATAAGTGCACATTAATCTCCAAACAGGCCTTGGTTTAGTGCCTGGAATATCCTTTCTTAACAGTGATAATTTGGGCATAGCCATTTCCTGGATTAAATGCAGTCCAACAGAGGGCCCTATATTACCAATAAAACTATTATTCCATTACATAAAAGGTAGTAAAGGAAAGCATGCAGCGCTTAAATATAAAACCAATTAAGGGGTCGTTCACTAAACACTGAATTGAAAAACAAATTGCAAAATCCAGGCTAACCTAGCCAAACTATGATTATAATGGAAATTCATTTTTAATTACGACAACTGAATATTAAGTTAATACACTTCTTATTTTAAATGAATAGCATACAGTTTAAGTTTCCTAATTTAAGGGATTTCACCTATATATTTCTCTGCACACAGAATGATGACGGAACTCCTACCATGTCTCCAGTACACAGCTCAGCAGCCTTTGGTCTTAAACCAAGATCTGGTAAGTTTTTACAAATACTGCTGGTTAATCTACAAATATCTCATGGTGACAAATATGTGGTTTGCTTGTTCACTCTATTTTCTTTCAAAGCGCTAATTAAACTTTTGTTTTTATATATATATATGACATGCAATCACAGTTTTCTTGATTTTGTCTGCACTGGTTTGATGATAAGATTCATTTTAGTTGACCTTGATGTGCTATGCATGTTTATCTAAACCAAGGAAAACAGTGTTTTTGCCAAATTAAAAGTTGTAAATGAATTTAATATTAACTGTAAAAAATAAAAAAAAATAAAAAAAAGGCACTAAATTTGATTTTGTGTAACTAACGTTGAGATATGAACAAATGCTATACTATGAAAGCCATTCAATAAAATTTCACCGGTCAGTGTCTTTTTTTTTTTCTTTCCCCTTTTTCCCAATAATGAAACTAACCACTTTCAAAAAACGGCCTTTCCAAAAGCATACTGGTTTTAAAGATGTTGGCAATAAAAAAAAAACACATTCTTTTATTTATTTACATTTTGCTTAAATCCTGAGCACTATTGGTTTTGTTTATTTATTTTAATCTTGGTAATTTTTGTCACTGATCTGAATAAGCCTAATTTTTTTTTTTACCGTGATTTTAATATTCCAGAAATGTAAGTACTGCATTTTATAAATGCAATTCGCATTGCTGCATTTGTATCCAAATATCTTTTAAAAAGTAGGAGAATAAGATGTTAGGTGATCCTTCGAAATCTAAATGAAAGAAAATTCAATTTCATAATGTAAAACACGGTTACAGTAGATAACATTCTAGTTATTAGAAATACTTGCGCTCAATTACTTGCGCTGTTTTGTTGATTCAATTCATAATGTTCAAACTGACTTCTTTATAACCTTTTGGTAACTATAGATGGAAGAAAGCCAACACGTGGTATTACATAATTAATTGGGGTACTTCATTATCTTTATACGATGGACCTGTAGATGGGAAATACAACAATGCACATGCCATTACTGGGAATGAACCTTCATTGTATCACATGACTACATTTCCATTGTTTGTTGATCTTGAATGGAGTCTTGTTTAGTGTTGAATCAGTCCACATCACTGAATAATGGCTTCACATTCCATAGAACCATGAGGTCCAAGTAACATTACGTTGAGTTGCTTCATATGCTTTTCCCCATATGTTTGCACCAAAGAATTGCTAAATCCAGTTTACTTTATCAGTACTGTTTGTTTATAGCTGTAAGTACACTATATATTCTTGACAAGCACAATGTTTGTTGCAGAAAGAAGATATTTAAAGCAGTCTCGTTGATAACTTTTAAAGAATTTATGTCCCCATCAGTGGGGGGGCATGTGTATTCTATGGGTAATAGATGTGTAGTACTACATTGCCAAGTTTAATCAGATTTTATGGGAAGTTACTGTCAAGAGATTTGAGAACCACCATATGACTTTCACATTTAGTAAAATAACCGTGTAAAGAAGAAAAACAATGATAGAAGGACATTACTAGTGGGTAGTGAAGCATCTTTGAAGCATCTTCTTGCTCAGAGCACTAAAAAATTCAGTATGCTCAGGCTCTGAAGAGCAGCAGTGAAAGAAGATTGCTTTTTAGAAATCTCTTTATGTAAATATCGAATAGTATGCACCACCAACTGTTACGTTTACATTTATTCATATGTTACTCCTCATAACGCCATTTTCCATTTACTATTTGATCATTTATTTCACTTTTTGTTATTGTGTTCTTATTTTTTTCTGCATTTTTGCCATCTTGAATGTTAAAATACATGGTATTCTAATTAATTAAACTTTCGATTTAGATGTTTCCACACAGAATGATGGCATGGCACAGACCAAATCTGGTCCTGAATATTGTGTTAGAGGGACACTATGGTCACCACAACAACTACAGCTTAATGTAGTTGTTCTGGTGAGTATAATCATAGCCTTCAGGCAACTTAATGCAAACACTGCCTTTTTAGAGAAAAGTCAGTGTTTACAATGCCCCTAGGGACACCTCCAAGTGGCCACTCCTCAGTTGGCCACTGGAGATGCTTCATAGGCCAGTGCTGCACAGTAGGCAGCACTGCCATTCAGCATCTCCACGCTCTGCATGATTCTATGCATCTCTATGAAGAAGTGCTAATTGGCCAAAATGGCATTTGGCCCTGCCCCCATCCTGCCTCTTTGCTGATTTTAGCCAATCCAATGTTTCCCTATGGGAAAGATTGGATTGGCTAAAAATTGGCAATTCTGATGATGTCATCAAGGAGGTGGATCTGGGGTAGGGCCAGCACCGGTGGACCCGTGTGGTGCTGGAAATAAGATGAGTTTTAATTATTTTTAAGGGGGCTGAGAGAGTGGGGGGTGGGGGGGGGTCAAGCCACCTAAATGGTGGGTTTAACACTATAGGATCAGAAATACATGTTTGTGTTCCTGACCCTATAGTGTTCCTTTAAGCTGTTGAGAGGTGGTGTGCAAGATGGCATCACCATGTCATTATGGTAGCCCTTATCATTTACACTGGGTTTTCTGTGAGTATTGTAACTTATTCAAAAATACATAATCATCTGCTATAAACAGCAGTGATTGAAAGCCCAAAAGCAAATGTATCTAACTAACAGGTAGTTATTTTCTCTTTATTTTTTAGGATTTTAACTTAATAACTTTAAACTATGTTGACTGAGAATAAGTCTTTACATTATACAATTGCCTCTAGGAACACTGATATTTGGTTAATTTCAAATCCTTATGGCCTCACATGGTTAGAGCAGTAAATAAACGTAATTTGCAATACATTGCATTTCAAACTGTGAATTTACGGAGTTTTCCATCAATTCCTCCATTTGTACATTAAAACTATGAATACAAATTAAATTTAATAAAATCAGCAACATTGACTTAGTACGTAGTATTTAAAACCGTGCACTGTTAAGGAATATATTAACTATTGCACGCTGTTGTATTCTAATTGTCAGCGCTAATTTTTTAATCATTGTTTGTCTACATTCCTGGCAATAAGTGTTAAGAGCCCTTTGCTTCATTCCCCATAGGAAAAACAACAAAGCAAAGATGACTGCTTCTTTCAAACTCGAATCTGTCCTCAGTCTAGAAATAAACAAATATATACAATCCACATTTAATTTCATGTTTTGACACCTCAAGATCTTGATCGAGGCAAGCAACACAAAATTAGCTTTTACTGACAATCTCTAAGTTTAGGGTATTTTATATGACCCGTCTCATCACAGGCAGTTTACTATATTAGGATTGGATGGTTTCGGTGGTTTACCAAAACTGCAAACATTGTTAATTTCCTTATTTCCTGATAAAGCATAGCTCGGTTGTAAAAAGCTTTCCTGTCTGATATGGTTTCCTGCAAGTGTTGACCATTTTAACAGAGTTGTAAAAATAATGCTTCATAATGTTCAGTTAAATTCTGTAGTTGAGGTTTCCCACATATGTTCTGTTTGTTTGTCTTTTGGGTGTATTCGTGTGTTTTTGATTAATATCTGTTTATTTCATGTTACAGTCATGTGTGTATTTGTCAGTGTAAAAGAGAGATTCTTATACATTTAACTATTTTGATTAGAAAGTGTTTTGTGTTTGTAATTAAAGAAGAAATACAATGAAGTCCAACATGGAAAAAAACCAAAAACACTTTTACACAATTTTTTAAATTTTTTTTTTATGCCTGCTGTAAGACAGCAATAAATGTAAAAAAAACAAATAAGATAAAGGGAATGAGGATTTGAGGAACAGACCTAAATATATATGACTAGGTGAGGAGAGGTAGTTCAAGGGTAAAAAGGTCTGAATTGACCTGAACATTTGATTGGAGTCATGTATGGATGGTATGTGTAAAGGCCAAGGTGTGATAGAAGGTCCAGGATCACTGGACAAAAATGATAATGACATGGAGAGAAGTAGAAGTAGTAGAATATTTCGTATTTCATGCTTCAGTCTCTACTTATTCTAAATATTTAAAATAAATATGCAAAAATATACACATGCACAAATAAGTGGTTACTGTGTAAAGTGCACTTGCAAATGTAGTTAAGTGACAAAAAGCCGCTACACACTCTAGTGGGTTCTCTTTTATCCCCACTAAATATAGTATAGAACCAGAGTGAGTTTAGTGTACTCTACTAATCAAGTGAGTGGAGCGCTTGTGATTTTCAACTGTGATTTTCATTTATGCTGAAACATAGCATAACATGGGCTGGTCTCGCCGCAACTGGCAGTGCCACCAGGGCTGAAATCATGAATCTTTATGATCTCAGCCAATCCCTAGGTAAGCATTGGGAGGCTATTGCGCAAGTGAGGCAATACGCTGCATTACGCCAATCAGCATCTCTATGGAGAACGTTCAGGGAACATTTATATTGAAAAGCCTGCAGGGACCGGCTATAGAAACCAGAACCACTACATTAAGCTGTAGTAGTTCTGGTGACTAGAGTGACCCTTTAATTGCAGCTAAAGCACACCTTTTATACTGGATTTGACTTAATAATTAACATTCAAAAACATCCCACTTATTTTGATTACATTGCTTTCTTCAAACAAGATTTTGAATGGCATCAATTTCAATAACTGGTCTTTGCAAAATCCTTTATAAGACAACGTTTAACATGCATCATGTTTTGGAAAGTAATTAAAATATATAACACTGAACAGTGATATAGAAGGGGAAAAAAAACCTACATAATATGTCATTATTTGCGGGTTTGAGATTTCCAAGGCAATGGCATAGGATGCAACTCATAACTTATTACTAGAAAAGCACTCTATATTCCAAGCTATGAGTAACATCTTGGAGAGAATTAAATTGCTGAATGTCTAAACTTTCAAATTATTTGATGATAATCACAGGATGGAAAGCTATCAACATGTATTATTTTATTTTAGACATATTGTCAAGAGTGTGTCAAGCAATCTGTGTTTCTGCAGTGCTCAAGCATCTGTGTTAGATCAAATATTCCGTACTGTTTAAGCTTGCCTGGTTTAACCTGCAAATCGTGCAGAAACTAATGTATTTTTCTTGCATTCTTCAATTAGATCCATGTTTCTTAATTAGCATACTTAGAGCATGAATTGAGTTTGAGTTGACTGTTTTTGTAACCTTCTGTTGCTTCAAATTTGATTTATTCTGGTCCTCTTTTGCTTTATATGGACCTCCTCTGACACCCCCTCCTACAGACCCGTCCCTCACTCTTCCTCCTATCTCCTTCAACAAACTTACACAGGCACAAAATTGGGACAGCTATAGCATGGATACCTCGTCAGAAGGAGAAATTGACAATGGTAGGTATTGTACATTATGTGAAGTGTGGCCTGCATGTGTAAAGTGTTGGATTAAACATTTTATTATTTATTTTTAAATATCATTTGACTCGCCATCACTTGTGTAGAGAAGACATTAATTTCATCATTCTAATTGCGTGCCTTTTCACATTATGTTGCTATGGAACACTGCTGCGCAATTATTGTAGGCTGCAATATGTTTGCATGGATGCCGAAGTGGAGTAACCTATAAAAATGAATAATTGTGCAATTTTGCAAACGCCAGTCTCAATTCACTATTACTAAACACATCTCATCCAAGATCTTTTAAATCAACTCATCTAATCTTTCCTTTCTAATCCCAACTAATCCTATTCCTTCTCTTTTTCATCTTACTTTTTAAATCTTCCTTCAACATCCCTCTTCCCTTTGCTCTTCATCTTCCCTTTCATTCTTCCACTTCCATGGACTTGTTTGCCTCATCGATGCATATCCAATGCCTTCATCTTTCTATTTCCCACATCTTATATTTAATGCTCATCGCCTTTCTACTATCCTGAAAGCCATTCGTATCCTCCCTGTCCAATTTCTACTCTCAAATAATAACCTGGTTATGGTTCTTGTGCTACTGGAGGAGTCCTCTGTCAAAGCTCACCTCTGCTTCCTGTGCCAGAAAGGCTATCATGTCACATCCCTTCACTGCTACCAGTATACCTAACTTGCACACACAGGAAGGAGTAGTGACAAATGGCAATGATATAGATGCAGATACCGTAAACACCAATCTTTTGAGATAAAAGGCAGGGATGACATGCCATAGATTATAAATATGCTGCAAAATTAAGTTTAGAGAAGACCAACGATCCTGTCTGGAGTACACAATCCTTGTATGTTTGGTCTGTAGAAATGGACACCAGTGTTCTTCCCACCTAGGCACGTCAAGCAGAGAATGTAAAGCCAGTAATATGCCAGGCACCCTCCATTTTACCGTTGTCCCCTTTCTCCTCAATAAATAGGATAAAGGGGAGTAAAATGTGGGGAACATACCGAGTTTGGTAGGTAGGGTGAAACGAAGAAGTGTAAGGTCTGAATTGACTGAGGATTCTTACTGGAGTTTTTGGTTGGAGTCCTATATGGATATTGTGTAGAAGTTCAGATATAATGGATTCTCCAGAACCACTGGAAGGAGGATATGATCATGTGGAGGGTAAGAGCAAGTTATGAGGTAGGTAGTCTGTCTGCACCATATAGTATAATCTGTATCTGTCCAAAGATGGGAAATGTATTTCTTCTATTAAGTGCATTCCACTCTATTAATCCAGTCTTTTATCATTGATGTAAAGCAGTAAACCTCAAAATACCAGGGGTGTAGCTGCAGTAGACATGTGCATAGTGTGCATAAAACTGGTTAGCAAAACATTTTTCACTCGTTGGTAGAGCTTTTACAAAGCTCAATTGACAAAGCTCTATTAAAGAGTGAAATATGTTTAGCTCGCTGGTTTTATTAGAAGATGGACGGAAACTGCAGAGCAGCAAAGTCCTGAAAATGATTTATTTTGAGCGGATGTTGAGGGGAAGAGCGCATTCTTCAACAGCTTAACCATGTTAAAGGTTTTTGTCACCACACTTCTGGAAGTCTCCAGGTCTGGATCTAATAGACCTTTCTATTTAGGCTTTTTATAGCTATTTATTTTTTTAGGTCACTTATTGATTCCAGTTTAAAACACTTGTCGCTGAATGTCTTTTCAGTGTTTGAGTTTTAGTTCGTTTTTCTTATGCATTGGGTAAGGCATAAAAATGAATTGTTCCACCACCGTAATAGGAAGAATAGGGGCGATTTATTAAAGAATTGCCGACATTTGTCTGTCTCATTTTTGGCGCAGTTTATTAAATTTGTTGTTTTTTTTTAAATATGTAGCTTTTTTTGCATTATTGAATAATTGAATATGCACAGTTTTTTCAACTGTTCAACTGTTTTATGATTATTATTTTTCTGCCACTCTCCTAACAGGGTTTGATGGTCTTCAGAAATGGATATATTTGTGAAAACTTGTGGAATTTACCATAAAGACAGCCATTACTTTTTAGATCACTTTAATAAATACGAATAGGATTTAGCCATCACTTTTCAGAACCCTTTCTCCAGTGTTTTTATAAGTGGTTAAAGGGTGCATCTTATATGTGCGTTTTAGTTACAGTTTATTGGAGAAAGGAGTTTGAAAACATGACTGAACAGTTAAATTATTATAGAGAAATAATGTGAATTAAAATATGGAAAGAACCTAACACTTTTATTGATATCACACCAGGAATTGTGAAAGTAATGTCAGGGTTTTTTAAATCTACGAATAACTGTTATGTTTATGGATCACTTATCTGATCCATTAGAGACCATGCCTTCAAAGTGAATAAGTAAAGGAGAAGTCATTGTTCTCCAAATGTCCTCTCTTGTTCTAATGTACTCATGCTTTTCTATATTTGTGTTCTATAGTCTTGTTGGCATAGTAACTAACATCTGAAAAATATTTTTTTTTTCCAGGGACACTTGTGGCAAGTATGTACACAGACACCCACATGAATCAAAGAGATACACGCACAATGACACACACACACACTGATAAAGTGACACACAATCTCACAGATACACACACCAAAATAAAGAAAATGTATGTTTCTAGCCACCTTCCTGTTGGCCCTGGGGTGACTACTCTGGCTGGGATGACTACTAGTTCCATCCCTGGAATGTGGGACAGGTTCTGGGACTTATTTTTCCTGGGACAAGTGCCCAAAACATGGTATTGACTGAGCTAATTTGTTGACCATTGGCAACTATATCATAATAATTGAGATACTGCACAGGTGATGAAAAAACATAAGTCAGGTTGCTTTGCTTATTGTAAAGCAGATGCAATTGACAACTGTCTGTTATATTCAGTGTAAGAGTCAAAGGTTGACTTTATCGCTATCTGACAGCATGACTAACCCTGAGTAAACTCTGAGTAGCAAATATTGCAGTTCTTTTCTGATACTTGAAGGGTAACAGTTCACATCAACAATAATTGATCCGCCAAGTTTGAATGAGATATTTTTTTATTGATTTTATGAACTAATAGGGAAAGAATTGTATAAAGTCATTTAATAGTAACTTAGAAAATCTTCAGTCATATATACTAGATAAAATACACGGATTGTTTTACTCTTGAAACTTGGCCAGAAAAACCCAAGCCAGGACATTATCCTGCTAATGTGCCTCAGACATGGTTTGAGATAGTTAACATTGTTTATATATATATATAATTTTTTTTTTTTTTAAGCTGGATAATTGCAAACAATTTGGGTAGATTTGTAAAATAAGTCAAATAAAAACAAAATCTCAATGTATTCTTCTGCCAAAACACGTTATAAATAAATGAACTGACCAACTATGCAGTTGTTTTGGCTGTAGTAGTTGTGTTTTGTTGTTTTTGTTTTGTGGTTTTGTTCTTTTGAGAACAGTAGTGTTTTCAAATCTGACCACACATTGCAATCAGGATACTTTCTAAAAGAAATGCAGATGCATAATGAAATGTATAAATTCACATTGGAGCAGTCCTCTGCATGCAAAAATACTCTCATTTCATTTTAAAGTAGAAGAATATAGACATTTATCAAAAACCAAACTGGACTTGAATTTTAATTTGTGTGGGTGGATTCAAAGATTTCAGGTTGTTAGCTGGAAACTTACATATCTCAATAAATCATTCAGATGTCATAATTACCTGGCATCAGCCACAACCAAATCATGCCACGCTCACATTAGGACTTCCTTCATAGGAAAGCATTATACAATGCTTTTCTATGGGGTTTCTTTCCTGCAGAAAGCTTTTTTTTTTTTTAAATAAATAACAAAAACCCTAAAACTCAATTTGTTTAGGAAGAAAAACACTGCACAGATCTGAGATCAAAAACCAGATGCTCCGAAGTTTAGTTGGTTAAAGGGGCACTCTGTGCACCAAAACCTCTATAGATCATTGTAGTGGTTGTGGTGTAAAGACTCTATGGGCACCTAACCTAGCCTCTTTGCTGCAGTTCTGTTAATGTTCCATGCTATCTGCCCAAACTGATTTCCTTTTGAATGGCATTGATAGGTAAGCGCGGGGACAAGTTAGCCCATTACTTGCAGCTTCTTATTGTTGTACAGAGTTGGACAGCTTTAAGTGCATAATATGAGCATGCGTTATCTGGGCTGTAGGATCTTGGGAGAGCCTTTGTTTTTGTCAAAATGCTCGAACATAATTTCATACAAGCTGCAGGGACAATTCTAAAATATACTTTTGTTCACATATACTCTCCACTGCCCAAACCTAATAAATAAATAACTTTCTAGTAGATATTCCCCAATAAAAACATGCATGTATTTAATTATGCATATTTATATAGAGGTATAGCTAAAAGCAGCTTGCAAAAGCTGCAAGGTTCTTGTCTGCAGCCTTTGCAAGCCCTCCCTTTTTTCTGCAGCCCAGACTTTCTGTGGCTGTCCAATCACAGACTCCCAATAGAGCTCAGTGAGAAGTCTTTGCAAGGCAGGCTGTCTGAGCAATTTCCTGCCTCTTGAGTCTTTAGCTTCACTGAGCTATACAAATCAGGAAGTGACAGGATCTGTTGTTTGATTCCAGGGCTGGCATGAGAAATTTTGGGGCCCCTGACACAGCTCAAGGTCTGGGCCCCCCCGGTGCCTGCACCCGAGTCCGCCCCCCCCCCACCCCGAGTCCGCCCACAGGGATGCAGTGTCTGCAGGGCCGGTGCAAGGATTTTTGCCGCCCTAGGCAAAAGTAAAGTTTACCGCCCCCCATGTGACATCACAATACCCCACCCATACGATCTACCATGTTAACTAACACAGTGCTGCAGTGCCGCCGTGTTTACAATAAAAGGCCTGCAGGGACAGGCTATAGACACCAGAACCACTACATTAAGCTGCAGTGGTTCTGGGGACTATAGTGTCCCTTTAATGTGAGGTAAATTAGAGATTAATGCCACGAATAATATACTAGATTGCTTACTTACAACCAGATGAGGATGATGATGGGCTCTAGCTGCCGTCTGGCTCCACTGATCTGGTGTAGAACAGGCTCTCTGGAGGCGGTTTGTAACTGTGGTCACAAAAATCAATGTTCTGGGAGAACGGGAAGCAGCTCCATTTTTTTGAGGGCCCTTTACACAGCTCAAGGTCTGGGTCCCAGGGTCCACCTTCATGTTCCACCAATGAGTTTGTTCACAGGGGTGTGTGTGTGGGGGGATGTCCTGATGTGTGTAAGGAATGCATTGTGTGAATCTGTGTTTGTATGTGTAAGGGCTGCAAGGTGAGTTTGTGTATGTATGGGATGCAATGTGTGCATCTGTAAGGGATGCACTGAGTGTGTGTAAGGGGTGCATTGTGTGTTGCTGTGTGTAAGGGATGCATTGCTTGTGTAGGTGTGTCTGTGTGTAATGCATTTTGTGTTTTTCTGTGTGCAAGGGGTGCATTGTGTGTGTGTGATGGATATCAATCTCTCCCCCTACCCCCGTCAATTTCCTTCCCCCCCCTCTCTCCAATTTCCTTCTTCTTCCCCTCCCTCGCATTGCCTTCTCCCCCCCTCCAATTTCCTTCTTCTCCCCCTACCTCTCATTTCCTTCCTTCTCCCCCCCTATAATTTCCTTCCTTCCTCTCCCCACCTCAAATTTCCTTCCTCTCCCCCCCTCAAATTTCCTTCCTCTCCCCCCCCTCAAATTTCCTTCCTCCCCCCTGTCAATTTCCTTCCTCCCCCCCCCCTCCAATTTCCTTCTTCTCCCCCTCCCGCTCCAATTTCCTTCTCCCCCCCTCCAATTTCCTTCTTCTCCCCCTCCCTCTCATTTCCTTCTCCCCCCTCCAATTTCCTTCCTTCTCCCCTCCAATTTCCTTCCTCTCCCCCGTCCCTCAAATTTCCTTCCTCTCCCCCCGTCCCTCAAATTTCCTTCCTCTCCCCGTCATCAAATTTCCTTCCTCTCTCCCTCCCTCAAATTTCCTTCCTCTCTCCCTGCCTCAAATTTCCTTCCTCTCCCCCCCCTCAAATTTCTTTATCCCCACTGTCAAATTTCCTTCCCTCTCCTCCTCAGATTTCCTTCCTCCCTCCCCTCAAATTTCCTTCCTCCTCCCCCCTCCCTCAAATTTCCTTCCTCCTCCCCCCCACTCCTCAAATTTCCTTCCTCTCCCCCCCTCCCTCGATTCCTTCCTCTCCCCCCCCTCCCTTAAATTTCCTTCCTCTCCCTCCCCCCTCAAAATTTCCTTCCTCTTCCTGCCCCCTTCAAATTTCCTTCTTCTCCCCTCCCTCAAATTTCCTTCTTCTCCCCCCTCAAATTTCCTTCCTCTCCCCCTGACACCCGGCGGGCACGCGAAGGAGCACTCTCCTCTGTGTGCTTCCTCTTCAGCTCCCTCACGTGCCGCGTACTGATGCCAGCGCCGGAAGATGACGTTGTCATCAGCGCCGGTTGTCAGCAGGGCCAGCCTCTGGGGGGCCCCGAGGTGACCGGCTTCTGGGCCCCCCAAGAGAAGAGGCTGGCCCAGTGGGTACATACCGGGGTCGCAGGGCCCCCTGCGACTCGGTATGTACCCACTGAAGGTGGGGCCTGGACGACCTGAGCAGTCCGGTCCCCCCAGGACCGCCGGGCCCATGACAACCATTATGGTTTTCATTCCCTGATGGCGGCCCTGCTGCTGTATACCCAATTATATGATTCCACACTAATCTAAAATATTTCTCCCTTCTCTCTGTCTCACAACTTTTATTAATTACATCATTTTTAGAATGTCCAAAAACTGTTACAAATATATAACAAATTAATGTTGTTATGCTGTTTAGGGGGGGAAAAAACAGCATTCACATTGTATGACAACTCATATAATGAATAAATCTAAACCTCCCTTTCCTTTCTTAAATATTCAAGTATTCATTGCTAAAAAAAAAAAAAAAAGCCTCAAGGCCATTAGTATATTAAATATTTATCGGACAAGAATAACGAACAGCAGGAATATGTCAGGTTAATATCTGTCTATTAACAACAGTAGAGGTAGATGCAAAGTAATGTATATTATGTATACAGCTGAATGCACAGGCTACACACCAGATGTCATACTAATAAATATTTACAACGGAAGGTTTCCATGTTTCAAAAATGTAAAGTATGTGAGTGAATAAGGATTCGTAGGTAGAGGGGATGTAGCAGGGCTAAATAAAGGAAAACATCACTAAATCATCTTTATCTAGGGAGACTAACCTATAAATTGATTGTTTAATGGGCCCGCTTGCGGTATGTGATGCAGTGTGTATTTGAAATGGTTGAATCGTGATGTTATCTTAATCCAATCCAATATTTACAAAGCATGAATCCATGTTTAAACCATCGTGCTCCACTATCTCTGTATATTGCATTTTGTGGTAAATATTTTCTTTACATTTTCAACAAAATTCAGGTAAAACATAAATAATTTATAACCATGCAGATTTAAATTGTAAAATGTTAGCACAAAGCTGAATTAAAAATCATGGTAGTTTCCAATATGAAAAGTAATAATAGAACAATATTTGAAATAAAGAAAGAAAGAAGCGAATATATAAAAAATGTACGTGTTGCTAATTTACAGTATGGTGAACTATTTTGGAAGTTTGAACCAACTAATGGGTACTTTTACAGTGGAACATGAATTTTCAAGTTTGTCTCAATTGTGAAATTGATGTGCTGCAATACTATAATTTCTTTTATTTGTAATATTATAGAGGTACAAAAGTACTGTTAAGGTGGGCAATTTGCAATCTTCTCGGTAGTTTGTATATTTTTTACACTATGCATTTTTTTTTTTTTTGCAATATTTTATTGCTCTCTGGAGTGCACATCAGCATTTACATCTTGTGTGTAGAGTATTATATTCTGTGTTTCTGTGCGAGGATAACAATTTGTGGAACTAAAACCTTACATTATTGGTAAATAAATAGAAGCCTGGTTTTCCATGTTAAATGCTTTGTTGAGTACAATATATAACTTGATTCTAAAATACTTCTTGAACAGTGAATTCCAGGTTAATCACATAATTTGGAAACTACTACTTAAGGTCAGATGAGGGACATTCAAATTTGGCCAGTAGAGGTATTCCTTCCCGTTGGCCTTGGAAGCCAGTGAAATCATCAAAACATATCTTGGCTGAACTTTTTCATTTACACCCTGTTTTATGGCATTGAATGGTGAAAGATTCCATGTTTCCTTCCATGATATGTGTGCCCAGTCCACATAATTAAAGCCAGCAGTCTGGGCAATGATTCAGTATTTTAACCACAGCAAGTCACAAGAAGCCAAAGGTTTGTTCAGCAACTCTAAATTCCCTCAGCTGTTACAGATGTGACACACGTTATTCAGCCGTAGAGGGAATCCTTCTG